>JAAMXS010001167.1:271-346874 GCA_019693525.1 Cylindrotheca fusiformis | reverse complement strand
GTCCAAAAAGTCGAGTTTTTTTTTGTACCATGTCTACGGCGTTGGCACCCATAGCAGCATGAATAACAATGAGGAGGAATCTCAACGTTCGACTGGAGGGAGCGACAATGATTCACCGGTAGAAATAGCCTACCAGAAATCGTCACTTCACGAAACTTTGAAGACGGTTGCAGGAGTCGCTGGAAATATTTTGGAGTGGTATGACTTTGCAGTGTTTGGATTCTTTTCCGATACCATTGGTGTCGTCTTCTTTCCGAAGGATCAACCCGAAGACCTGAGTGTAATGGAAAGCTTTGCTGTCTTTGGGGGCGCTTTTCTGATGCGCCCGGTCGGTGGCATTGTGATTGGGTACATCGGGGATGTTTCGGGGAGGAAAAAGGCCTTGGAAATATCGTTGTTTCTCATGGCCTTTGCTACAACACTAATGGGATGTCTTCCAACGTATGATCAAGTAGGGAAAAGCGCTATTTTCTTGCTTGTATTAGTTCGGATGTTGCAAGGACTCAGTGTGGGGGGGCAGCTTATGAGTTCCTTGGTGTTCACTGTGGAAAGTCGACCTGCGAATCGATGGGGCTTGTACGGCAGCTGTGTCATGGCGGCAGGCAACATTGGTACTTTTCTGGGTGGCGTTGTTGCGTATGGGCTAAGAAGAAAGCTTACGGATAGTCAGTTGACCCAATGGGGTTGGAGAATACCATTCTTGTCAGGAATTCTGATATCTGTCTGCGGGATATACCTCAAATATTTTTGCAACGACGATGAGAGCCTAGCAGGGCATGCCCCCGTACCACACGATGAAATTCACGATCATAATGGTCATTCTTCTACACTACACCAATCGAACCACGACGATGGTGAACAAGAATTCTCCAAGGAAGAAGAATATCGTAAGAACGATGCTATGAATGGGGCAGCAGATTCAACAACCGCTAAGAATCCTCTGAGGGAAGCCTTTTCCGCAGAAAACCGCAGATCGCTCTTTGCCAGTGCCCTGGTTCCCATGATATGGAGTGGTGGATTTTATCTTTCGTTTGTTTGGATGACCATTTACATGACGGACCTGATGGATCCTCCCGTTCCTTCTGCATTTGGGGTCAATTCTTGCAGTTTACTACTACTCGGATTATGGTTTCCAGTGGCAGGGCTTCTCTCCGACTACTGTGGGCGAAAACGTGTCATGACAATAGGTGGTGTAGCCTTCGGTTTGCTCGGGCCGATGATCGTATTCTTGATTGGGGAGAAGGGCAGTCGAAGCGCTGGAGTAGCTTTTGCTTGCCAGACGGTCTTGAGCATATCCTTGACGTTCTGGGGTGCCCCAATGTGTGCTTGGCTAGTGGAGAGTTTTGAACCGCAAGCTCGTCTGACTTCCGTGAGTATAGGCTACAACATTGCACAAGCCGTTGCTGGAGGCATGTCACCGTTTTGGGCGACGCTGCTTGTCGACAAGGTTGGTCTGGCATCCCCAGGTCTGCTACTTTTCTTCTTGTCAATGGTATCTCTTGCTGGTCTGTGGGTAGTTGCACCACCACCATCACGAGGAAAAGATCACAGTCTAGTGAGGAGTACTGAAGAAGCACATGAGAGCTTTGAGGCTGGTGATCATGAATTGGAACTGAAGGAAATATGCTAGCAATCAATAGTTCATAACCCTCCTCATGGGTCTATTCCTGTAATAATAATAGTAATAGTAATAGGGCTAAGAAACACCTTCCGTTTTTTCCCCTTCGTCTCTCTTGATCGAGGAGTAGTATCATGGTGGACATCTCGAGTGGCAATCAGCAGGGAAAAGCAGTCTACGCGGAACCGTTGGTCCCGATTTATTTAAGCGGGGGTCGTGGTGATGGCCAGAATCTGTAGGGTTCTGAATCTCGAAATTTCGCCTTATTTCATGGTATTGGTATTTCGCGGACAATATGCTGGCATTTCCTAGTATGTCTTTGAACAGAGGGGCCAGGCGATCCAATGCTCGGTTCCAAACTTTTGAGATCTTTGTTTTTCCTCGTTACTGTGGTATCTATCTAGTGCATTTTGGCGAGGGATTCCTGCCTGCAGTCTTGGTTCACGTCATGGCAAGAATAGGTAGAGTAGACGAATTCGCACACCCAGTTCGATTGTTTCATGCAAACGAACTAACCATTTGAATCAATATGACAGCAACTAGGGCAGCCCCACAAAGTCCTGGGTCGACAATGAAGCGGGGTGCGTCCAGCCTTACTTCGAAGGATATCGATTTTGATGACAAAGATGGAGATTCTGATTCCAATTCAATGGTCGATTTCGACGATGATGGAAGCGAGCTTCAGATGTTTAGTGATCTGTCGGCAATAGTAAAGTCTCTTGAAACAACACTTGATACTACAACGATTGCTTCTCCTGATCCAAGCGATGCTCAGCTCAGTGATGGCACAGATAGCAGCGATGAAGATGATGACGATTTAGAAGCTGAGTGGGCCGAGCTGGAAAGAGTGGAGGGGCTGGTTAGAAAAGACCTCGAACAACAACAACAGCTACGAAAAGGTGATGGCGAAGGGGGTGCGGCGGAGAAACGAGAACATACGCTTTATGATCATTTCAAATCTTTGAAGCTTGAGGAGATTGAAGGTATTGGATACTTGTGCGATAAGAGCGCCTTCCTGGAAGTCGCTGGCCAACCAGTTTCGTCGCTGGCAGGAGACTGTCTCGAGTTTTGTCAACCAGTTCCGGACGACAACCTTGCTACGCTTTATTTCGGATTGGACAATGCTGCCCCTGAAGTAGAGGGCGAACAAGGTGCCGCTGTTTTGCCCTTTCGAACCATTTCATTTCGAATCCGGCCTGATAAGCTAAGCGGCGCGGTCATGGATTCCGTGTGCAACGGTGTTGCTGCTTCTTCGACAGACAACCAACTTTACCTTCTGAAGCGTCAAGGAGGCCACCTCCGTGCAGTTGTAGCAAATGAAAATGGCCCCTATATTGTTGATGCACAGCTCTGTATCACCAGAAAGGGCACGTTTCAACGTCAACTCTTGCTTCGCATGTATTATGCAACTGAGCGAGAATTGGCTGAAGTCGACATTCCAAACAGCGCAAATACAAACGAAAGAGATTTGAGGGATGCCTCTATTCCAGCAAATAGCCATTTGAAAGAAGCTTGCGCCCTGGTTCAATTGATGAGTCGGTTGGGTGTTGCTGGAGACAGACTGTCCTTGGAACAACCGTTTTCAACATTTCGGAAAGTGTCGTATGAAATCGCATCCTCCAACCTCCGAACCAAATTTCGCAAATCATACTCAGTGAAAGCAAGGAAAGGACGAACATTTTTCAAATCAAAAGCTCTGGTTCTTCCTTCTCTTTCCAAGGAAGATTGGTTGCCAATACAATCATCTTGGTGCCTGGTGGAAAACATATGGGACGGTCTCTCGGCTACATTTGCACATAGCTCACTCTACTGCACTTCCTTGGAAAAAAGGAGCCAAATACCATGCTTGGACATTCACTATTCCATGAACATTTTCAAATTATCAGAAGAAGGTTTATTTGCAAGATTGGAGAAAGCAAAAGGCAATCTTAGGAAGCACGAAAAAAAGGGAAAGTACATCTGCACTGTCTTTACCAATGTGACTAAACCCATGTTTGAAATGTACGGCATTGATCAAGTCGAAGAAGTGGAACAAGCAAATGCTGATTTTGAAGTCCGAGAGGTTGAAGAAGAAGACAATGGAACCCCAATTTTCATCACTATCGCTTCCAATGCTCTAAAAGAATCTGGCATTCTAAATGAGGATAGATCGATTTCTCAGTCAGACAGAGAGGTGGCGGAGGAAGCGGTTCATATTGTTTGGTCTGCATTCCAGGCATATCACAGCGGTGTTCAATCCAAGCTAATCAAGTATTGGCATTCCAAAGTTCAGAAGACTTTGCATACTTATCGGTTTTGCATTCATGAAACCTACAAACGGCTAAAAACTGCCTACCAACACTCTGAACTAGCAGTCGAAGAAAGCAACAAGTTCTTGGATCTCATTCAACAAGCAAAAAACTTGTCTACGGAAGGTACAGAATTCAGTATTTCCCCGTTTCTCAAATGCGCAATAGAAGGCGGGGATTGTTACATCACAGAGACCCATCTCTTGCTCTTTACAAACAAACTGTTTCAACAGCCAAGTATTGTAGAATGGTTTCATCAATCAAGTGCCCTGGTGTTCCAACTGTCAGACATTCAAGTCAACATCGACAATCAGATTTACGTTCAAATTGCGACAAAAGAAGGTCACAAAATGGTCCAGTTCTGCCCCTCTGTCGATGTTGATCAGCTGCTTCTCTTCATCAGCATTATGCAGTCTCTTCAACATGAAAAAATTGACATGGTCGGACTGATCTAAGAAGCGCTTCTTGAAGAGATGTCGAAGAACTTTCAAGCGAATTATAGGAAATTGACATGGTCGGACTGATCTAAGAAGCGCTTCTTGAAGAGATGTCGAAGAACTTTCAAGCGAATTATAGGAAGTAGCTGATTTGCCTCTAAGAAGACTCCATTTCATTGATTTGTGTTTAATTTTAGTCCCATTTCGTTGTTTGTGCATCAATACTAGCCTCAGAAAGTGCGGTAGCCTTCGGCGATTTCAGCACTATTGGTTTGAAAGTCTGTCTCCATCGTAGTGACGTTATTTATAGCAAAGAGCAGCTTTTCCTTCAACAACTCCTTGTTGCTGTATTCTGGGAGAGATAGGGAGAAGAAACAGGTGCTGGCACTTGGAAGAGCCTGGTCCTTATTCTTGTCTGAGCTGTCACGCTGTATTTTGAATGGAGCGTCAAAGTCGCTTTTCTTCATTGGAAGACGGTTCCGCGCCCAGACAAACTGCAAAAAGGTTTTTCGTTCAGTGCTCGTCAACTCACGGAGAGTATCCCAGAAGAATTGAATAACGTCGTCCGATTCTTCGTAGCCTTCATATTCAACGACTCGTTTTAGCAAATCAACGTCGACTTCGGGATTGCCGCATATTATGTCCCGGAGCTCTTCACCAGAGAAAATTGTGAGAATTTCAACAGGGAGAACGTTTGACAGACCCTCCATGTAAGCGTTTAGCATTCGTTGTTGCCAAGTCAGCAAAAGAGACCGATCGGAATCGCCGTCAAGTTGTCGACCCGCCAACGTATCCAATTCATTCAGTTTACTTCGTTCCGTCGAGGAATCCTCCACGATAGCTTTCCAGACACATTCCAGGGGAAGTGGTAGGTCAAGGGGGATTCCGTGACGAAAAGCTGTGCCTGTAAGCCGACCAAGAAAAACTAATGCTTCTTCAACTTCTCTAGACCGTTCGTCACGGGCAAAGGTTATACTCGAAAACGATTCTCTGATACGGCGCTCTTCCGGCGAAGCCATGTCCAACTTCCCCAGGGACCCGTTCGAATTGCCCCCGTTGAGAGAGAACATGAATAGATCTCTATTCTCTCCAATTTGTGAAGCATTATTTGGCGTCGGGTCAAGGACACCAAGGGTGCCCCTTCCATTGCCATCAACGTCCAACAATTCAGCAAGGGCGTCCGTGAAGGCCTCTCTATAAGGCCCAGAGTAATCGTTGACACCTTCTCCGATCAATTTCACTTTAAACGCCCTCTTTTGTCCGCCATGTCCCTTGGCAACAAATCCACGCCGGAGAGCTGCACCTCCCCAGCTCTTTGTTTCATTATGAAGCTGAGCAAAGACGCTATGCTTTCGTTTCGCACTTGAATCGCCACCCGCAAGAACGCGACGCGCCTTTAGACGATTGAGTCTCACTGTTCTGATCTCACGAGGTAGCTCATATTCATCATGAGATAATGGAGTTGGCGTCGTTGTGGCTTCGGTGATGCCTACCAAAAGATTCCGCTTCACACTTGTAAAAAGCAATCCTCTCAATGAACGTATTCGTGTGGCAATGGATGGGAGCACTGGCCACTGTTGAGGCTGAGTTTGAACATTCCAGTACCGCCCCGCACGGTCTATAGATGTGCCATGACCTTGGATTCCACCCAGAATGGCAGAACCTTCTTGGCAGGGACGAACAGAGAGCCAAGGTAGGGCCATCTTTGCTCGTCGATTGAAAGCACGAAGAAGAGCAATTCTAGCCAAAATAGAATCAATGGATGGAAGAGGCTTGCCAAGAGCAGAAAATATGGTTGCAGCAGCTTGATTGGCATCTTTGGAACCACTGCTGGTGGCAAGATTCGTTCCGTTTATTGCAGCAGCCGCGAACTCGACGGCAGCTGCCACTTGTTCCATCGGTGCCTCAAGTGCATTTCCGTTATCGCAGAAGTCACTGATGAAACCTACTGCTTTGGCCAAAAACGAATCTGATTCCGTTGCAGACAGACCTTCGAAAATGCCTTTCTCAGCCAACTTCTTGAAAGCTTTGTAATTCATGTCGCGTGAGGACAAACCGATATGTTGGGCCGACGAAGATTTCTCCATATAATGTTGGTACCATTTGCTTGCGCACTCCAGTGCAGTGGAATAGGAAGGTGGCTTTGAGTCCTCCAATGAGTCTGTCAAGACAATCGGTGCCACGATCGGCTCCTCCTGTCCACCCCTAATCTTGCTGCTTATCCAGCCTTCCAGTGATCCAAAACGAACTCTGTATCTGACCACGCCGCAAGAGTTCACACGGCGCTCGAGAACATCCTTTTGCGGAATCTCGGCGTCCACAGGAATCGATCCCAAATTCATCGAGCCGTCAAATATCTCCAAATCAGATCGCACAACTGCCCCTCCCTCGTACACAATTCTCAAACCTCCAGACGATGCGCATCTGAATCTATCCATGATTGGGAGCTTTACACCGAGACATTTTCGGGTGCCGATAACTTCAAGCCCATCGACAACTTCGCTTTCATCCCAACACCACGCTCGTCCTCCTCCCTCAGTCAAGCTGCCTCCTTCGCTCTTCTGGGAAACAATTCGGTAGAACAGTCTGCCATGGTATGCACCAAGCACGACAGCTTCTTCAGCCAATTCAAGAATCCGCCCTGCACTGCGCTTGAGCCGTACTCTGTCGCCCGACAGAAGAGGATATTCCAAACCGAGCAAAGCGCTTGCAGAGGCACAAGCTAGTGGACTTGAGTCTAAATCAAGGTCTAGTCCAAAACTTGACAAACGGTGCGGTCCACTCCCCCGTGTGCTGGACCTAAGCCAGGTGTTTGATTCCCATCTACCGTATTCTGAGAACGCTTCGCGAGCAAACCAATCTGGCATCTTTTCAAAAGATGCCTCAGAAGAATACCAATTCAGAACCTCGTCAACGGCTGCCACGTTTCTAACCGTGCAAAGACCATCTATTCCATAGCTTGTCATCCATTTTGGTGAAATTGTCACCCTGTCCCCATGATTGCGAAGGCCGACTACAGGCCATAATGCCCTCGGACGCACAGCCCCTTGTGCGGGGTATCGACCACTTCGGCCACCTTCTGCACCACTAGGCGCTCCCTGGGAAGCACCACCACTGCCGCAGCCATCGACATTGAATCCAAATGGAGATATATTCTCGAAAGCACAACCTAAGTCATTCAGAATATGCTCACCGTATTTCAATCCGTCGAAAAAGAAAGAAATTCTACCACTATCACAATCTAACATCACACCAACAGTATCACCAGCATGGCAGTGTGCTCCATAAATACGTTCAGCACCTGCTGTGTACGTTGCTCGGAAGTTGACAAATCCCCAACCATGCCACCGGTTCAGCCGGGGAGGACCATCGTACCCATATGATGAGCCAGAGCCACCACTGGTTGGCTTCTCTGCAACTCCGATAAAAACGCTTCCAATATCCGCTTGCTCGAGCTTGACTTCCCAATAGTGCACTCCTTTTGTAAAACCAGTGGACATGAATGCCGTTCCACGCCCTTCTGAAGAAACACAAGATACCGTTCGGCCATCTTGGGACAAAGAAAGTGACGATGCATGATATTCAGGGTCAAAGCTGATCGGAGGAGGCAATGGGGCCTCCACTGGTCTTGAGCCCGACAAAAACGTTGGACCGGATCCTCTACCTCGGAATAGTATCATCTCACTTGTCAAAAGCAAAGTGCTTCCGTCTTCTCGATTCCGCAGTGACTTGATCTCCAGGCTTGAGCTACCACGGAGCTCTTCGAACAGAGACGCATAGGGAGACGTGACATCAACATCTTCCTGGTGAGATGACGCAGATCCTGTAGGCGTCAGTACAACTGTCGTCCCCGGCTTAAAAGACGGTTGGCCAAATCGAGGCTCCCATCCTGAATCCTTGGCACCGTAAAGCAACTGTTTTTCACAAATAGTCATAGCTCCGTTGGAATGAAGGGTACAATCAACCTTCACTCCAGCCCCAAAATCTGGCCATTCCAAGATTCCTTGACGATGTGATTCTATATTATCGCTGGGGACCTTGCCTCCTTCAGCACGCTTCAACCGGAGAAGAACGCTGTAGGATTTCTCGACTCCGAAACCATGCCTTGATGCGCATTGTTCGGCGCTTTCAGGTAGGGGGTGACGCTTCTTGACTCTTGTTGACTTTTCGTTGACTTCTACATGACTGATATCGTATCGGCCACCATCTCCCCCATACCGATATACCCCTTCTTTCCCTGTAAGGTGCCATCGCACTCGCCGAGCCATGCCGGGGATACCTTTCCAAGGTTCGATCGAAAGAACGGTCCCTAATGGCAATTTGGGGTTTGGGAATTTCTTCCTCTTCTTTTTCTTCGCGGTTGCTCTGTCTTTTTCTTCCTTTGGTTCCGAGACGTTTTCATTTGAGGCTGGATTCTGCGTGTCGTCTGTAGGATCAGCACCACTGTCTGTTGGCAATTCTGACTGACTTCCAGACAAATCTGTGTCCGGCACTTTGTCTTCATTTGATTTGCCTACCTCCGCAGATTGCTTCTCGGCATCTCGCTTTGCCTTCTCTGCCTCATACAGGTCCTTGCCATCATCGTTTTCGTTATGTGATCCCTTTTCCCAATCAAGTCCTCTCATAACGACACACCCTTCCCGCAGCATCGGCGGGCCATCCCCACCATCCATCAATGTCCGGACGGCTGACCGAGTGGGAGTCTCCCAGTTCACTGGTAAAAAGTTAACAGAGCCAGTCCATGTCTCCCAGCCACTGTCGCTTGAAACCCAGTGGTCTTGAGCTTCCCAACTAGACAATGAGGAATCCTCCTGGTCAAGCTTTGTTTGTAGTGGAAGGGGGGTGGCTGCATCCACAGCCGGGTTGTTCCAGTACTTCAGAAATTCAGGAGTGGGTTCCGAAAGGTTTACTGCTCGTTTCACACTACACAACAATTCTAACATTGCCTGTGCGTAGCGTGAACACACAGGGACCGCAGCGCGTTCCGCCCAGACACGACGAGACACAGTACTCTCCAGGCGACCGTACAATCGACATAAGGTAGGTACAGAGGCTACAACTCTAAGCAGAGCTTGTGGGCACCGGTTCAGAATACCAGAAGCAGTGAAGGCACATACCATCCGCCATGGTAGCGAAGCAGATAACAGTCCAACGCTCCAAGCTTCAAATAGCTCAATTTTCAAATTTTCAAAGTCGTCGACGGCCTCTTCAACTTGTGGGGTGAGCAAAAGGCCGGACAGGAATGAGACTAGTCTTGCATCCGGCTGAGGATCCCTTCTCTCACTGTCAGTATCGGAAGATTTCTCCGGTGCCCGAGGCGGCTTTTCTGTTTCGTCGTCCTCTTCTGAGCTTTCAGCCGAGGCATCGTCACCATCGTATTCGACTACGGCCAGCCGACGTACAGATCGGCGAATAGAAGCAAGCACTATTCGACGCAATTCTTTCGACTTGCAGAGTGCGCCAAGAAGGCCTCCCTGAAGGAATGCGAGTACACCACCCCCGCCATCACTACCAAGCGAAGCCTCTGCACTTGCAGAAAAGCTTCTTCCCGTTGCGAGCGAATTCTCGTCGCGATTCCATTCAAAAACGGTGCTCAATAGCTGCATTATGCCGCCTGACGGTAGAACTGCACCATCGTCCAGGTCCGAGATTTGGGCCATGCCAGACCTGCCAGAAAGCCGTGAGAGCGCAGTTTCATTGCTTGAAATACTCAGCCCTAACGCTTCGGCAGCTACAGCCATCGCACCTGCCTCCCCTACCCAACCTGCAGAGCGAAGACTTGCACTTTCTTCAACCATTCTCCAGAACCGTAGTGAGCTTTTTGAGTTGGTGTCATCTGATGCCATGATACACTCAGGGTCAAATTCATCTCCCATAGCAACTAATACATGGAGAAGGAGCTTGCGCGCCAATAGTGAAGACAGTATGATGCACTCACTGGACACCTGTTGGCACAATTCCGTGCCAACCTCGCAGTAACCATTCGAAAAAGAGGGGAAAAGTTCAATGTCCCCGTCGAGTTCGTGAGTTGAGTCTTCCGGTATTGAGCCATTCTTCCAGGCTTGCTGAATTCGGCGATTCAAACAACCCAACGCCGAAGAATTCTCTGCGGCATGCGAAGCAGTAGCTTTGTGAGAACCACTTGCTTTCATACGGCCAGAACCAAGATGAACTGATGCATCAGAACCATAGTAACGATGAGCCCAGGCCATCAGTTCATGCCCGTGTTCTCCATCAGAAAAGTCACAGATGAATGGCTTTTTGTTGTCGTTCTCTTCTTTTGGTCCATCTGAGATATTCGTACTTGAGAGCGCAACGTCCAGGACAGACTCTTTGGATACGAGTGCCTCTCTCTCGTCAACTGCATTCAATACAGCCTCGCCCACACCTCGATATCCTGGAGGAGGCGAATGCTTGAAAGGTTCGCTACCCTTACCACCAAGTATCAGTCTCAATTTCTCTCTTCTGTTGAAACTAACACAAGCGTAAACTCCTCCGCAGGGGCGAAAACCTTCACCAGAAAACGCAACACCCATTCCAATTTCCTTGCCACGCCCATTCAGAGTGAACGACATAATGCTGTCGTCCATATCTACCATACAGCCAATTACATCGCCTTCCTTCCATCGGCAACCCCACTCAGTTGCGGTTGCATGCCAGCGATATCTTCTCCATCCATCAAAAGCCCAGGAGCTAGGACCGTCACCACAGCCGTCTCCACGATCAGCATGACAATGGCCCGAGAAGCTCCCATCCGCCCAACCAATCTGAAGACACCCAGCAGTTTCAAGAATAGCCTCATAATACCATTTCCCAGAGGTCAGCATAACACCTTTGGTTCCGACAGATGAAAATCCTCCAGTGGGAAGTCCAGAAATTGCGAGCGTCTGAGGATTAATATTTGATTTTCCAGAAATAAAACGAAGCGGAATAATGGAACCGGTCCAGCCTGGTTTGGAACTCGCAGCTTCACTGCCTTCATCCTCTTTTGCTTCCGAGACACCGCCACTCGGTTTCTGATCATCAGCAGAATCTTCGTCATCCTGGCTTTCGTCGTCGTCACCGTCTTCGTCTTCATCTCCCTCTTCCATTCCCTCGTCTTCAGCACTCAACCGCTCGCCATTTGTCAAAATCCAAGTTAGCGCCTCGTCAACGTTGTTCCCGGTTGAGGCAAGAGCTTCGGCGCACCATCTACTGGGGAATCCCATTTCCAGTAGTTGTCGGAGCAGATGATTTGACTGTTCTGCACGATTTCCTCTTCGGCGACCAGAGGAGGATCCAGAAGTTTGCCGTTGCATCCGTTCTCTTTCTTCAGATAGCAGCCTCTCCATTTCTCCGCCTCGTTCGAGACAGAAGTGAACAGCTGCCTCGATGTTTGTCCCTCCCGTCCTTCTGAGCGCAAGCTCTGACCAGGAGCGGGGAAGCCCAAGCTCAGCCATCTGGGCAATGGCAGCTTCCCGCAAATGAGCGGCAGCAGTAGCAGCTGCTTCGCTGTCATCATCGCCCTCGCTGTTATCGCTGCCAACAGTCGACTGAGAAACAGCTCGGTTTGAAGTTGAATCAATATCACTCGCGGTTGATCGCTCGAAATCCTCCATTATTCCGCTCGAAACAGGGGGAGTCGTTGGTGCACTGCTCGATTCCACAGGAGGAGACCCAACACTTGCTTTGTCCTCTGAAGCGCTCGTTCCTTCATTCTCTGCACCCTTTACCTCGTTTCTTTTATTGTATTCAAGCTTGCGAGAGTCCCACACAGCTATTGGCGTTTCATTTAACAGCCCCACCCTGAATTTCAATGCTTTGTGCAACGATAGCAAATGAACCAGTCGTGCCTCGTGCGTTGGAAGCGAGGAGAGGAACTTCTTGTACAGATCTTCTTCTCCCAACAGAAAAGATTCCCCAGGATAGGCCAACCTGAGGAGACTGGATAGAATACCCCGGGAATTCGGTTTCCGCAGAAAGTTGGCCAACACGCGTTTATCGGAGAGTACAGAAATTGCCGACCTCACTGTCATAACAGCTTCAGTGACACGTACAATGTCAGATCCCATGGCTTCGAAGGTTGCCGTAAACGCCTCAGGAGAGATAACATACTGCTTGATGCTGGTAGGCGCGAGTGTTCTTGAGCCGGTAGCACCAGCTTTTGATTCCAAAACCTCGATAGCTTTCTCCAGCAGATTTTCTATTAGATTTGATACTGGCACTGAGTCATCAATGAAGAGAGGGATTTCCAAGGCTTGCACCACATCTCCCAAAGGACTTCGCAATGCCCTGACAGTTAATGTGTGGCGAGATCCTTTAGAACCAGTGACCGCTGGGTTGTGGCGTAGGCTTGACTCTTGTGAGCCCATCCCTTCAAGTGCGTCATGGGTTCTGTTCAACAATACAACTTCGCACACACCACTCTTCAAGTCAACGCTGCTCACAATTCCACCAGAAGCATCGTCACGACAAATGCCCGATACTAAACCTTCAGTACCATTGCCGACAACATGATGTGGGGTTGAGCTAATGCCAGAGGACGTGCCCCCCGAACCGCTGGCATGGCTTTTGGTACTTGCACTAGATTGGTGCTCTGCAGAGAGGGGCGCAGCAGCTGCTGGCTTCAACAGTACATAAGAGCCCCTACTGATCATGTCAAATGCACCGTTGAAAAAGCACAATACCCCAATCCTCTTCAACGAATCCTCTGGTTCATATGATTCTAAGATCGTTGCTATTGTCCGATTGATGACAGATCTCCAGACGTCAGTAGCATGGAGCCTCCTCAACAGTGACACGACATCTCTAGAAACTGCATTCTCGTCATCCTCGACATTTGTCGAAAGAAAATGCGACGTAGAACTGACCAATGAGAATAGCCCCTCGATGATAGGTTGGGATGGGTCGTATTCCACCATGAGAGGGAACAGAAGACGAAAAATTCGGCAACGGTATCGACCGGGTAGGAGGTTTGCGGTGTCGATAGGTTTCGCTGATGTTATAGTAACAGCAGATTCTGCAAACTCCAGATCCAAACCAATCGTTCTGAACAGCATCTTCATCCATTGAGGATCGTTGGTGACGACTTTCCGCCATGTTTTTGCTTTCGCCAAGCATACGAGAATATGCAGCCAATGCGAAACAACCTGGTGGCAAAAGTTTCCTTGAAATTTCACGATGCTTTCTTGTCCAGCTGATGGGGGACTTCCACGAGTGCGTGCAGATGACTTCAATGCACTAGGTGGGGAACCCACAGCTTGAGTCATTCCATGTTCGTTCAGGTATTTGATGCCAGATCTGCCGACTTGGTGATTCTTCGATTTTGGTTTCCGGTTAGTAGATATCGATTCTCTCTCTTTCGTAGTTGTCTCCAACCAATCATCCCATTGAGACAAAGTCTCCTTCTTCCGATACTCTAGCATAGTGTCCAGAAGAGCATCTTGGATAACTGGGAGAGTCATTTGAATTCCATCCAGTACAATATCCGAACAGTGCGAGAGAAAGTCCGCCATGCGTTCGACTCGTTTTGCGCAGTTCAATGTTTGATAGGTGACCAAGTGTACCACTGCAACAGCTGCTCTTAATACTGCCCTCGAAATCTCCCTGTGGCTAATGTCATGCAGGTTCTTAACCACTGAAACTTTCACTTCTCTATCACTCGAGTCAACCGTTGGTCCAAGAATCGAACCACGTTGTTGTTTTAAAACCTCCGAAAGAACATAAAGTAGACCAGTCTTCCTCAAGACAAAATCAAGATCATCCTGCCCCAACACACATGTAAATGATGCGAGAACACCCAAAACCATTGAATCGATTGACAGTAGCTCTTCAGATGAAGTTTCTTCATTTCTTTCAGCAATAGAAACTTCAACAAACTGACACAATGAATGTAGAAGTGTGTGAATGCTCTTCTGAAGTGCGGACCTTAGATCACCCGGTGAGCCTGGAATGTCGGCAAGGAAGTGACCCTCAAGATCGTCCTTCCTCGCATTAGATAACTGGAGGCTTTTCACTCCGGCAACCCCAGGCAGTCTCCGACCCAGAAGCTTTGGAATCGCGATTGCCAAGGACTCTACAGCGACAGGGCTTTCAATGCTCGCCTCGGTTCCATTGGGATTCCCGACCAAGCCCAGCATCTCCTTAATTGCAAGGATCTTAAAAAGAGCTCGTTTTGACGAACGTGACATCTCGTTTTCGAAGAATAGTAGATCATCTTCACTTTTCACGAGATCAAATATTCGAGACAAATCTTGAGACGCCTCTTTGGAAGTGAGTGGCTGTACTAGAGGCGCCCCTGCCTGAATAAAAAACATAGCAACATTCTGGTACAGCTCGCAGGTTTTCGCAGCCTTTTCTCGAGATGTTGCATCCGACTTCTCTGCAATCGATCGCCTTACTCCATCTTCCATGATACGCAAAGCAGACGTCCAAACTGCACTCAATTCGCTTGGTACTCTCTGCTCGTTCAATGATTCATGCAACAACTTGGTCAAACCACAATGATGAACAAGAGCGCACACAATGCGAAGCCTTGCAGATCTGTATTCCGAGGGACAAAGGGCGGAAAGAGACCCGATTCCGCCTGTTGTCTTCGATATTCTTGAATCCAGAATTTCAACAAGTCCCTGCACCTCCGTTGGAAAAAGGTTAGAGTAATCGTTGGGTCCGAGCGATACAATAAAATCGTTAGTACTGTCTCCATTTAGCAGGCCAGTGAAGTCGGTGGATTCGTCCTCACTGAAAGGCCGGGCATACAATTTTTGAAGCTCTGCAATGTGCCGAGACACACTTTGCGCGTTCCCCTCGGCCGAAAGACGTGACATTAGAGGCAAGGATAGGCAATCTTTCAACTCTACACGACCTGGAGATATCGAGGCGTTTCCTGGGCTGTAGGAAAGGTCGTTAGCAGCATCATCACTCAAGATGGTAGCCAAGTGACTTTGAGCTAGACATAGCAACGCTTCGCCGGATACAGCAGCACTTGCCAAGTCAGCACTTTGTTCGCATGAAACTGGGCTGTCGCTGAGAAGGAATTTCGATACCTTGTTGTCCTCTGTGGTCAGAAGACCGGCTATCAGTCCAGTAGTACCAAATTGAACGTTGCGGTAGGTGCCCTCAAATTTCGATCCATCCAAGCTCAGCCTCGCATTCACCACGCACGAAGAAGCTGCATCGTCAGATGGAACAGAGCTGAAACCTTGGTCGTTATCGTCAGTCCATTCTTCAACAAAGTGTAATGAAGATCCCTTCACCGTCCCGAAGATAGCAACCAATCCATTCTTTGATTTTCCAGTTGTGCCAACCCCACTCCCTTCAAATCCTACAACGGAACCATTTTGGCTCGTTGAAGCAGAAAGATCGACAACGTACTCTTCGGAATCATTGCTAGCACCAGAACATCCAGTCGCACGAATGACCCACTTCCCCTCTTTCAGACCGTTGCGAAATAGACGGTGGACAATCGACCGATCCGACCGACGTTTTTCAAGTTCAAGCACACTTTTGGTGAGTTGGGGCAACAGCGCCAAGGAGGTTCGCAACGATAAAATGGGAATGGAAGGCGGTATCAAGCACAAGGCCGATGCCAGACTCGGCAGCAAGGCCGTCCAAAGGAACTCATCATTCGATTTATGCATACTGTCAAGAATGTGCCGAAGCGTTTTCACGGAATACTCGACTCCATCCCACGAAAGGCAGTCGTTGAAGCGACGAACTTGTTCCACCTTGGCATTCACTTCTTCATTCTCATAGACAGTCGAAGTTCGCGGATAGTAACAAAGGCCCCCAGAAAGATCCATGGCGCTGTCCTTGCTGCCTTCTTTCCCCCCACTTTCAACGGTGAGGAGTGTCACCTTGTCGTCTCGCTGGTACAAGCCTACTGCAGGATACAAACGGGAGTCCAAAGGTAGACCTTCAAAAGCAATACCCCATTCTTCGACGGCTCCACGTCTCGGCGAAGCAATGTTTTGAACAAGGGGGTCTAAGGAAATTGAGTTGGAAGAATTTGTGTCCTTCCATGAACTGAAGCTGAGTGTCCCCACATCAGTATCCAGTGAGACAATAATGGTCGAGCCTGTTCGGAACGTAGCACCGTAGTCACCTCGAATCTTCCGGCGGTCGTGCCAAAGCGCTTGGGTCCCAATCATCCCCCAGCCATACTTGTCACCGCCAACATAAGTCCTCATGCTAGCTTGCGAAGTCGACACCCCAACAAATACGTGCCCCCGTTCGCACTTGTCCAGTTTTATTGCCCAACGATGAATTCCTGTCTTTGGGGAATAAGAAGTCGAAGAGAGGACAGTCCCCCACACCTTGGAAGCTCGTTGGTGGACTGAAGATCCATTTGGAGAACTGGATCCTTCGCCACTAGTGATTATAGCCATGGAATCGGAACACCTCGTTGAGTCAAACTGAAGGCTGCTTGACGGGTTGGCAGCGACTCGTACTGTGTCTCCAGGTGAAGGTGTTAAGGAGGCAACAACTTCGTCAGTTTCTGTCTCGGCACAGGCGTAAAGACCATCCCAAAGAAGAACTCGTGTATGAAATCTATGGCATAAAGCCAGATATAAACTCTGTAACTCTCCTTTCATCCCACCAAAGGTACTAGAGCTTGATGCAATGAGATCAATAATAGAGCTTGCACGAGTAGGTTCTCTAGTTGCAAGTCTTTTCCTGTTCACATCCATGCCTGTTTCGTCGTCAGCATCAGGTAAATAGCAGGCTGGGAGCGAGACAGCGTTGTCCAACAGATCGGCAACACGAAAACGTCGACACAGCATCTGCAGCTTATGATACTGCTGCTCGCAGTCTAAAATGGGGAAAGAAGTAATGCTTTCGAAAGCCCGAAATAGAGCAATCTCTTCTGCTTTCCCACAACCATTGAGAAGTGACTTTAAGACTTCCACTTGAGTCGTCACTGATGGGCAAAGAATAGGAACACATTCTCCCCAAGCAACCAACGAGTCCTTGTACAGCCTAAGAGACATAAAAACCTCCTCCACAGAATCCTCATTTCCATTAAACCAGGTGCCCACGGATTTGAACGTCGAGATCGAGGATAAAGAAGCTAGCCCCATTGACAGCTTCTTGAGAACGCTAGTGGGAAGTAGTTCGTGGCAGTCCAAAGCAGATGTTGTGTGTCGATCGTTGAGCCATTTTCTAACAACACTTTGCAAGAAAAGACGTAGGCACTTCATGGCAAGAAGAGTACAGTGAGAAAAAAGCTTTACTCTGTGCTTCCATCCATCCGCTCGTCCTCTGAGAGACTTGAGAAGAGAAGCAGCATCATGGGCTGCAGCAGCCGCCTTTCTTGGCATTCCCTTTGCTTCCAGCGATTCTCTTGCCTCGGAATTTTCTTCGTCTAAATAATGCAGTGCCATCGCAAGAGCAGGGTCATCTCCCTCAGGAGTGGAGGCTCTTGTAGTATCTTGATCATCTCTTCCAGAGTCGCTTGTCTCAATCTCCTGGGCCGCCTTCTTTTCCTGGGTAACTGCATTTCTAAGGTTTTCAATGGCATCATTCCGCCTATCCGACATCAGGAGAAACACAGCAACTAGCAGTTGAAGTGAAGTCCCCGTGTCTGCAGACTCGTCCTTCCAGAGCTTTTGCGGTTTCAATAACATATGATTTGCAGGAAAGAGGGTAGATCCGATTCCACCGGCAACTGTAGATTTCGGAGTGTTGAGACGAGAGGAATTGCTGCTCTCTTCAGTTGCTTGAAATTTCTGACGTTCTATGGCTTCTAGTGTGTATCTTAGCAAATGAACCAGAATGTGAGGCACAGGAAGCGTTCCAAATTGTTTAAGAGCAGTGGGATCAAAGTAACGGGATTTCCTTTCTGATTCATCAGAGTCCTTATCAGAGAGCAGTAGATTGGAATAAGGGTAAAACTTCGGAGCAGGAGGCAGTGGGGGGAGTGGGCTGTCACTAGCTGCTGGTTGCACAATGGGGGCAAACAAGGGTGACTCATCTCCAGGCGTTACTGGGCCAGATGATTGAGTTGGAGTACTTGGACTGTCCTCAGCCATAGTTGTATCCACCCGTAAAGATTCTTCCTGTCCGTTCAGACTGAGCGCTAGTGCCTGTCGTAAGACCACATCTTCTTCATCGTCACTTTCTTGATCTCCTGGCTCACCGGATGAGCTCGACGACGATGAGGAAGAGGACGAAGAGCCATTTTCAGCTCCCTGTCGCCCATCACCGTTGTAGTCCGAATCGCCATCGCTGTCGCTCCCCGAGGAATCGCCATCACCTTCATTGGACGAAGTATCTTCTCCAGCGGCCGCGGAGGCGATCTGTTCAAATATTGCCGCGCTGAGAGCAGCGGCCGCCGCACTCAAGTCTTGTGAATCTTCCGGAATGGCGACAGCATCAGGTGTAGATGCCGGTTGCGGGGTCCGTATGGTTGGTGTTGCCGCCGTCGGGGTGGCAGCAGGGTTTTGGCCTGGGGTAGACCGTAATTGTTGCTGAGTAGAAGGAGCCGGCAACGAATCATTGTCTTGTCCTTCTCCCTCATCGAAACGCGCCATCATTCGTGCCTTTTGAATCTCAATTCTCTCCTCATATGCTGCGGCGGCTTTTCCCAAGTACGAAAGTATGTCCGAATCAACATTCCAAGGGTTTCTATCATCTTCTTCAGGTTTGATTATCGACAGCAAAGACCCAACCTGTAGCGCTGGGAAATGCGATGGGTCCAGCTCTTTGTCAGTATCATTGGATTCGTAAACAGTCAATAGAGACAAAACAGAAATCAATGACCCATGGAGTGTTGATGAATCCTCATCATTTTGGCACAGGCTAGCGATGAGAGATTCTAGTTGAAACGTTGTTTGATAGGAAATATCGTCCCCTGTTTTCTCTTCTGCTTTTGAAAATGTTGGGTGATCCATGACCGATTGAAGGAGGGATCTCAAAACAGCGGACGATTCACCGTCAGCATAAACATGTCTCAGAGCGGCAACTAGTTGGGGAGAAGGTGCGACTTTCGGCTTGTGCATGCCCCGCTTGACAGCCAGCATTTTATTATGATGTCGCAGGATGCGTTCCCTTTGCTCCTTTGACACTGGTGTAGAATGATCCGTAAAGCTGGCATCGTCTTTGGACCCAAACACTGCGTCGTACTTTGAAAGTTGATCGATTTCGTTCTTTGACAAACCATAAGCTTGTTCTACCAACGCTGACTTTGTTACTAAATTGGGCCGATGTAATATGGCTTGGGGTACGGATTCCTCCTACAGTGACAACAGATCAGATGAGAAAAGAGGTTGTCGAAAACGGAAAAAACCAAGCTGGTTCTTGGTTACGCAATTCCACTACGGAAAGCTACGACAGACACTCACCAAAACCCGCGAAGCCCTGTAAAACGAACCTTGCGGTTCCATGTCAATGAGAGTCTCAATGGCTCGTTCACGCCCGGAAGGAAGCGCCTCTCCCCACACCATACTGACTTATTTTTGTTGTTGTTGCTTTGAATCTCAAGTTTATGACAATTGGCTGAACCACAAAGCTTGTTTCGATGCCAACGAATCGAATCGAATCGATGTCAGCATGTCTTTTTTATATATTGCTTTCCTCTTTCGCTCGAGATCAGATTTTTTCGTCGGTCTGGGGGTCATCGTGTACCTGGTACGGAAGCTACGAGAAACGTGTTTTGAGCCATTTGACCCCTGTGTGGAACCAATTGGAATTCGGATGGGGCACCCACCACCACCATCTGCCATCCAAGTTTGCTACTCTAGAGAGAAAATAACTATATTCAATTCAACTCTCTCGCGTTCTGATGGATTATAGTTTTGGAGCATCAAAGTTGTTCAACATCAGTGAGTCCATTCTCTGCTCCAAAACAAAAATTGGAAGTGTAGGACTCTTAGTCACTATTGTGATTCTTCCAGTTCTATGCTGTTTCCTAGTTATCTTTCTCTTTGCCGGGCTCTGAAATATTTGCTTCATCTGAACATTGCTGAGTATGTGTTGTGCTGCAAAATGCAACAGGCGTCCCTCGAAAAGGTCGACCTAGTCGTTCAGTCGTCTGTGCTTTCCCCGCCTGCCAATATCGGACCGTTCGAGTCACGATTGTTGACAGAGGTGGTTTACAGGTTTGACAATGGACCCCAACATCTGCTTGCACAAACTGGACAAAAAAACAGAATCCAACGGTACTGCCTTCCTTTGACTCCCTGTGGAAATCACACACGGACATACACATCCGTTTTAGACTAATATCCACAGAAAAATCATGTTCAAAACGTTTGACACATCCTCGACTTCAACCTCCACTCAAGTCAAAGCATCCGTGCAACGTGGCATCAAAGCTCAAGTCGCTGCTGCCAACCCCAACATTACAGAAGAGAAGCTAGATGCTTTGATACCCAAAAAGCCCCCGCTTGTGCAATACAAAGCAGGTCAGCATTTGATGCTGTATTGCCATCGAGTGGAGCACGAAGATGCAAGTCCCTCCGATGAGCCCATCTTTTTTCAACAACGCGATGGACCCATCCTCCCTACCCTCAAAGTCGTTCACAAATACCCCTCTCTCCTCTTTACTCGTGTCACGGTGGATAAGGGAGCGATTCCGTTTCTGCTCGGAGGCGCCAATGTTATGTGCCCCGGACTCACCAATCCTGGCGGATACATGCCAGAAGATGGACTCGAGCAGGATGAAAATGGTTTCGACAAGCCCGGGCTAGCCAAAGGCGATGGTGTGGTCATCTATGCAGAGGGGAAAGAGCATGCGATAGCAATCGGAGTCATGAAAATGAGTTCCGCCGAAATGTAAGTCGTCATCTGCCATTTATGTCGGACGGAAGAAAAAAATGGCTGTGTCTAACGTTTGTATCGTTGTTGTTTAATCTCGCAGAAGAGAAAAGAACAAGGGGATCGGTATAGAAATTGCTCATTTTCTGGGAGATGGTTTGTATATGAGTGATGACCTCTAGAAGATTTGTATGCTGAGAAATATTATAGTTTCTAAAAAAAGTTACTTTGTCTTGAACTTATTCACATCCAGATACTGTGAAAGATAATAAAGTGTACCTGCTCTACCGGATCTTCTCTCCTCCAAGTTTGCCCTCTTGTAGCATTCCTCAACGTCCTTTACATACTTGTAAACGGGGCCATTTATTTTCCCTTGAGACGCCTCGAGTGCGTTGACCAGTTTCATGAGTTTATCTCCACAAGGGCTAGCACGATATTTAGGTTGCTGAAAAGGAATTACACTAAGTGGTGAGACCAGCCTGATATTATTGAACAAGCTATGACAACGAACGAATGCCCTTTCTTCTGATCCCATGGAGCTTGATCGATCACAGAATTCGCTTCTCCTTGCCTGTGACAACGAATATACTGAAATCGATTGATCTCATACACCTTGATTATTCGACATACCTTCTTATAAATTCGGATTTGCTCCAGTGTTACTCGGAATTGCTTTGACCGGGAAATCATCGTCAATGTGTTGTTGGTCTCTTGATGGACTTAAAGTCCAAGTAAGAGAAAAGACTAGCTTGGGTGGTGCCCGAAGGAAGGTACAGACCGGGAGACTGAAAAGCACAAATAAGACTTTCTCCTTGTAAGCAGCAGAGATTATGTCTTGATGTTGTGCTAGCAGCCAAGTTCATCACCACTCAAATCATTTCCACTTGACGAGCTCGTTGGAGCTGTGTTTGGCATGCGCGTTTCTCGTAGAAAGGTAATTTGTTGACAGGAATCGAACAGGTCGAGCATTGTCTGATCATGAAATTCGACACTTGGGCCAGATTCACCATGGCGAGCCGACGACCAGCATAGAAGAAAAAACAGCTGCGAAGACCGACCATGTTCCTACATGTCTAGCATACCGTCTTGTCTTAGAATGGAAGACTTGAAAGCAAAAGAAGATGTATGCAAGCTGAGCTTGACACTGTTTGACATTTCCAAGAATGTTCTCAATGACAACAAGAAGGGCACAGTTGTTGGCCAACTTGCAACCGAAGGCCTGTTGGAATCTGCTTGTCCGGCAAGGTCGTTTTTGCACAAAGAAGAGGTCTCCGACACGGAACGAACCAATATTCAGCGCGAGGTTCTGCGTTTTCTAAAGACGCAAGACAAATGGGCAGCACTAGGTTCCACCCTCCTCAAGAGCCAAGCGTTCCACACAATCTACAATACCAGGCCCAAGGACCGTACCGTTGTTGCACTTCCACGCACCAAACACGGAAAGCCATATATTCCACTTCGAGACCATGAAGGATCAAGTTGCAAAGAAGAGAACGCATTTCCACTGAGTGTTAGTCACCAGTTTCCATTTGTTGGTGCCGCCCTACTCAATACAAATGAACCGGCTTCCCACCTTGTTGGATTGGACATTGTCACCTTTGAAAAATACAATGAAAATGTTTATTCTAACGAGGATGACTTTCTGGAGGCATTGTGTGGGTCTTTTACGGAACGAGAATGGGCATGCATACAAGCCAATGAAGGGTCTCGGACAAATGAGTTCTACATTCGTTGGGCCACGAAGGAAGCATACACAAAAGCGCTTGGCGTTGGCCTTGGTTGTGAGTTCAATAGCTTTGATATTAGCATGAAATCGGATCATGATGGACGAGAAGTGCAAAGCTGTTGGGAAATTGTATCTTCAAGAACAGAAGGTTCTTATTTTCCTGGGTCGGTTGAATATTTGACAAAAAGTAAGGCGAAAACTTCCGAGTACTGGGGATTCTATTTTTTGCCACTTTTCAAGCAAGGAATCGACAAACACATTTCTGGATGCGCTTGTGTTTGTGTTGGGTCGTCTCAGGTGTCTAGCAAGGCTCCATCCTTTCAAATTTCGTTGCAACGGACGAACATTGATTCGCTAGTCGAATGGCATCGATGATGATGCTTTCCTGCTTTCTTATCCTACAAAGGGCGCTACGCACCAGTGTATCATGTCAAGCAACTCGACTCTTCTAGTTGCTGACCAATACTCTCCATGAGGATGCGCGGAATTGCGCATCCTCATTATGCGGACAGTATCATTCATTGGTGGTCCACGTCAGGCACAAATTAGTTACATACTAGGTTTTGAGTGTCTGCCATCTTAATCCACTACAGTACTATGAAAAATCATAAAGAGTTTGTTGTTCTTCTTCTTTCGATCAAACTGTCATCAACGACTACATCTCGCAATTTGCGACAATCCACTGACCCATCCTTGACAAACATCGAATCTGCTTGTCAAGGGAGGGTATCATGGTGCCATTGCATGTCATTGTCGGTTTATGGATCGCGGTATCGACGTTCGCCTTTCAACCATTTCCCACAATGCCATCAAGACAGCAGCGTCGGTCAAACACATCGGCAGTTTCCGTTCTACCCAAACTTATTGTGTTCGATCTAGATAATACATTGTGGACTCCGGAGCTGTACCAACTACGAAAGTTGCAACGAGCAAATCAGACACCCCGTGCCGGAAAAGATGTCAAATTGATGAAGGGCGCTCAGAAAGTGCTGACAGAGTACGTCCCAAAATTGCAGGAACAGGGCGTCCAATTTGCAGTCGCATCTCGAACGAAATCAGTGGAATGGGCACATTCGTAAGTTCATGCTAGGACGCGTTTCAAATGTTTGCTATCTCATTTCGTTCCTTGTTTGGTAGGTTGATGGGACAGTTTGGATTGAAAGAGGTCATGTGCTACATTGAAATCTTTCCTGGAGACAAGAAACAACACTTTCAAAAGATGCAGCAAGCCAGTGGGTTTCAGTTTGAAGATATGCTATTTTTCGATGACGCTCGGGATGGGAAATATGGCAACTGTGAACCTGTTAGTGAGATGGGCGTCCTTGCTGTACATTGTCCAAATGGCTTGCATGATGAAAACGTCTTCACTACCGCCCTCGATCAGTACAAGAAATGGGATCGAAGCCCCGACCACATTGTGGAATGGGACGGATCTGTCACCAAAAGAAAATCTGCGAGAAGTAGCAAACGTCTTGAAGGCTCGATCAAAATGATACGGCATGACAAACGATACGGTTTCATTCAATATAGAGATGGAAAGACTCGAGATGTCTTTTTCCACTTCAATAATTTACCTGACAAGAAATGCACAGTTGAGGAAGGAGACGAAGTATCATTCCAAGTCGAGCGAGACCCCAAGAATGGCAAGTTTATGGCAACAGAGATTTCTATTGAAAAAGCGAAGGATGAAAATACTGTCCAAATGAGGTGCTTTTCCATGAACCAGCCCTTTGCGGCCTTGCTTGCCAACGGTTACAAGACACTAGAAACCAGAAATGGCACCATGTTTACTCAGTATACAGAAGGAACACAGATGTTGCTTCATGTCGGTAGAAGAATATATCCTGACGGTGACAAGCATATAGAGGTTATGAAGTCTAGTGGATTGAGTGAGGAGGAAATTGAAAAGTTGAAAAAGTTACCCCAAGGATTTGGGAGAGGTAACGCAATCGCCATTGTTGAACTTGGTAAGACATATGAAACTACAGTCGCAGAACGAAGTGAACCAGATTTCCAGAGAAGCGTCGCTGCTTATGGAGCTGACAGTGGTCGGATTGTCACAGAAATTAGAAGGGTAAATTATCTTCGCAAGCCTGTCAAAGTATCTGGACAAGGAGGAGTGTTCAAAGTTCAAATCGATCCAGATGTAATACCAGACGGTTGGAGAGTCCCAAGAAACGAACCGTCAAATGAGCTACCGGGTTTATATGCGACTATTTCGGGATAGGATAAACTGCAGCAGTTGCACTGAGGTTTCCATGAAACAACTCGTTGTGTCGATGATCTTGTGGAAGGAAGCTCCATGTGCCTTCTTTCATTTGCACGTTAGTCTTTACAATACTACTGTAGAGTAGTTTCTCCTTGAAAATGGATCTTCTTTAGACCCTATTTCGTGCGACTTTTCTTGCGGCCAAAGAAACCCGGAAATATAAGATTCAGTCCACGTCATTCGTGGATGAATTTTGTACGTTCTGAAAGAATAGCGCCGAGCTTCGAATCATCTCTGCAAATCTGATCATCACCATTTCTCCGTTCGTTGGTCTAAGATCCCCGCAATCCACCAGCACAGCATAGCCACGAGCAACAAGATTGTTCATTTTAATAAGAAGCTGACTATCACGCATCTTAGCTTTCACTTTCATATTCCTACACTAATACACTTCCACAGCTTTCCATTATGTTTCGAGTTGCAGTTTCACCGGCGAGGCGCAGGGTAGGGTTCCGTGCTTACCAAACTTCATACCCGTCTCTCCTTCATAGTAGATTTACCATCCCTCAGATTGGAAACGATGAATCACGCAATCGGCCCAGCCCCATCATTCCGAGAATAGTTTTAAACGAGCGGTATTTTTCTGAAAGCGGAAACGACAACAGCGAGAAGAAAATAACGATGAAAGATAGACGGGACAATGCCAGAGCAGCTGCAAGGAAAGGAGCCCATTCAGCAGGAGTTCTTATGAAAAAATATGGTCCTATTTTTGTTGGAACATATCTTGTGGTATATACAGCCACTTTGGGAGGGCTATTTGTGAGCGTTGAATCGGGTATTCTAGACCCGGCATACGTCATGAGTTTTGTCACGGATGGAACGGATGATGCCAAATCTAGTGTCCAGGTCATTGTGGAAATATTGGATCGTTATTCTTGGACTAAACAGTTTGCACCCTTGGTTGAGCGCAATCCATCAGTGGCTAATTTCGGAGTTGCCTGGGTTGCGACGAAATTCACGGAACCGTTGAGAATAGCCATCACAGTTCCACTTCTACCGAGGGTCTCGAGATTCTTAGGACGGTCGGTGCCAGTAGAAGATGTCGAGGAGGAGGAGAAGAAAGAAGAAGAGAAGACAGAAGAGGAGAAAAAAGAAGAAAAAGCCCCTCTGCTTGAAAAGGCGAATAAGCACTAAATCTTTTTCCAGGTAGTGGTAGTCTACACCTTTCGACTTGCATAGCCATTCAGCCATGCAACAACACGGGTTGAATACCCATTCATCCATGCAATAACAGAAAAGAAATCCCAATTCCACGGTTCAGTTTTGCCACCCCCCTAAACCTCCTCCTTTGGTGAAATCAGCTCCAAATACAGATTTGGTGGTATTTTAAAACTTTGATCTAATTAGTCCAAGCAGTCAATATTGGAGTCGTGAGTGCCTGGCCGCCGTTGCATATTCGACCAACGAAAGCAAATCAATGCTTCATCTTGTTTCTTATAGATCTCCCAAAACCCATCGCGTATTGATCCAAATCTGTATCAAACCCATCATGATGACACGTTTCCTATCTGTAACTAGAAGTGCACGATTTCTATCAACGTCGAAAAGAGGCTTCTACAACTCAGCAATCCGTGCGGAGAAAACAACCAGTCGTGATAATCGATTGGCAGGTCGCCTCAGATTCTACAAACAGGTTGGTGTCGCAGAGGTGCCAGCTCCGTGGGAAAAACAGAAAGAAAAGAACAGTATAGACTCACCGATATCAGCAGGTGTGGATGGAAGTGATGCTGCTTCCGGAGTGAAGCACCTGTCGAAAGATCTTCGTACATCGCAGCTTGAGTATTTGTTGTCACCTCGACGTCCAGGATCGACAACAGTTGGGGATGTGCCTCTCGAGTGGTACGGTATTACACTGGACGGAAGGACGATGAAGACGCCTATGGGTCAAACATTGGCAGTTCCATCTCAGAGTCTGGCTTATGCGATCGCAGCAGAATGGGATGCCCAAGCCAAATACTTGCAACCGGCAAATATGCCGCTCATGACGTTGGCCTGCACTACTTTAGATCAGGCAGTACACCATCCCCAGGTGTATATTGAGCAGTCTTTGAGCTATTTACCTACTGATACGGTGAGTCAGTGTTTCAAACCTTTTTTTTTTTGGCCAAGTTTGCGGTTTACCAGTGTTTTCTAACAATGGCATCTATGGACAGACTTGTTTTTGGGCTGATCCGACGGAAGATCGTGTCTTACATCGACGCCAACAGGAAGCATGGAAGGAACTGCACAAGTTCGTAGAAGATCGGTTTGGTCACCCCCCTGAAATGGCCATGGGAGCAACAGAGGGCATGCTGATGGCCAGGAAGCGAGGCACAAGGAAACCAACGGCCGGCCTACCGCACCATCCGACTCTACTGGAAAGGGCCACAGAATGGACGCAAACCTTGGATGCCTGGCATTTGGTAGCGTTCTCGAGCATGTGTGCACAGGCAAAGAGTTTCTTGGTGGCTTGGGCTGTCCTCGAACCTAATTCACCCCTGAGAGAAATCACAAAGGCAATTGAAGCCTCACGGGTTGAAGAAGAGTTTCAAATCGAAAACTGGGGGCTTGTCGAGGGTGGTCATGACTATGATAGATTGAACTGCTCAATCCAGTTTCACTCAGCAGAAGTCTTTACCAGGACGATAAACTTGGACAATAATTTTTATTAATAGTTCCTACCCCGTATTTACCAATCAGATTTAACTTAATCGCTGCTGAGGATCGACAGACTTTCTTGAAGCTGCTTCGTATATCTATTCAAAGCTTCCACAATTTCTTCATCTTGCGCCTTTCTTTCCATAGATTCTTCCTCTAAATCCCTTTGCAATCCTTCTAGTTCTGCTTGCACCTGCTGCTGAAAAATCTTTTCATCTTGCATACGTTTTGCCATTTGCTGGTTCAAACTGTTCTCCAAGTGCCCAATTCGATTTTCTCGTTCGTTTCGTTCCATCTTCCAACGTTCTTCGAACTCAGTGGCGTGATTCTCTACCTGCTGCAATAGAGTTCCTTCTCTTCTTAGTCTCGCTTTACGTTCTGTATCTTGTTCTAGCTGTAGTTGTTTCAATGCTGTTTCAAAGTCTTGCGACTTTCGAGATATTGCCTCGAGCTGCGATGCAGAGTCCTTTTCCCACCGTTCTTCCAAGTCTTCCAGTCGACCTTCAAGTTTCTCCAACCGTGATTCCAAGCGTTCGTTGTCTTCCACCATTTGTGCACGCAGACGTTGTTCCATTTCATAAATTTGTTCTCTTGCCTGGCCGTCGAGGGCGGTTGTGGCGTCCACTCGGCGTTTCGTTTCAGCAGCCAATGCGTCTTCGAGCCTCAGAATCTGTACCCTGAGCTCGGCCACATTGTACTCTTCGCGTTCTTTACGGATCTAGAATATTGGGCAAGGAAAATAAGTCTCTAGAAGTTGGCATCATTTGTAACATGCATACCAGAACGAAAATGACGAACAAACATACCCTGTTTCGTTCCTTCATGATCTCCTCAAAGCTAGTCCCATCAGCAGAGAGTGCTAGGATGGCATCCAGAGTCTCACCTCCAGCAGGGCTCGAAGGCAACCCTGATCGGGAAGGCGAAGAGATTGGAGTTGAAAGAGTCATTCTTCTAGCTAGTTGCTTTATCAATGATCTGTTTGCGCCATGGTCATCCGTTGTCGTCGTTCGTTGGCTCGGGAGCGTTCTTGCTCTTTCAAACCAACGCGAACATCGAACGGACATTGTTAGTCCGACTGTGTATTCTTCCGCCCTGATGAGTCCGATAAGAATTCGATCGAACAAGGTCAGGAGGATTTGAAGGATCTTGTTCTGATCGACTTTCTTCAGCAACATCATTCTGGATGAATATAAGAACCGAGAAGGAAAATGTTAAGCTCCAACAGAATTGCAGTCGTAACTGGTGGAAACAAGGGCATTGGCTATTTCATAGCCTTGCACCTAGGAATGTCTGGTCTCTTTTCAAAGATTATCCTCGGCTGTAGAGACGCTCAACGTGGACTGACGGCAGTGAATGAGCTACAAGCCAAGACAAACGGATCGACTGAAACAATTTTTCAATTTGCTCCATTGACAATTGGTGACAAAGAAAGCCATTCAAAGTTCTGTCAGCATATTGAAGAGGAATTTGGAAAATTGGACCTTCTTGTAAACAATGCTGGATTTGCATACAAGGGGTCGGATCCGACGCCCTTCCAGGATCAAACACAGAAAACGCTCAATATCAATTATTTTGGAGTAGTGGATTTCACTGAAAAAATGATTCCTCTGTTGAGAAAAGGAAACGATCCCCGTCTCGTGAACGTGGCTTCCATGGCTGGTCGTCTATCTCAAGTCTCGAACGATCTTAAAAAGAAATTTACCGATGAAAAGCTAACGATAAAAGAGCTGGATACGCTGATGAACAAGTTTAAAACAGATGTTCAGGCAGGTACGCACAAAGAGAATGGGTGGTCAAATTCCAACTACGGGATATCCAAATTGGGCGTAGTTGCGGCCACAAAGATCTGGGCTCGCCAAGAACCATCGATCAAGGTGAACTGCTGCTGCCCAGGATATTGTGCCACAGATATGTCTAGTCACAAGGGTCCTCGACCTGCCACAGAAGGAGCCAAGGTAAGCGAATCCAGGCGCGAGAACTGGTTGTGTTGATTGTTTTCTCAAAACCTTTTGATGCTTGCTTCAAAGAACGCTGTGATTCCAGCCACAATGGACAACCCTCCGTCGGGAGCATTTTTTCGTGATTTCAAAGAGGCTGAATGGTAATTCGATTCATATGGCGTAGCACGACTGTGTCGTGTATCTAATTCTTAGACCAATCAAACTTGTCTATATGAGCCCGAAAATCCATTGAACGATTTTCGTTTGGTATTCTCTTGCTGAAATCGCTCCCCTCGAACTTGCAATAGTCTCTCGCTCAAGTTTGCCCCGTATTCACCATCTCCAAAACACTTTCGGACAAGGTGTTGGCCATGGCGCCTCCGTTGTTGTATTTCTTCCCCACAATAATCATTGTCCACTTGTTCCCCAGTTCACAAACTTTGCCCAATTGCCTCCTGCTTCCGTGGTGACCACTCTAGGTTTCTTGGGTGCCCACAACAAGGCAGCAGCAGCAACACCTGCTTGCAACCTTGCACATTGCCTGTCTACGATCCTCCATCTTTGAAATTGCAGGAATCCCATGCACTACCATCCGTGGATACCGAAGGCAGCTTGAGACCTCGATTACGTCCGAGTACTCTTCACGTCTTTGTCCAAGCTAGCAATGACGACCCGTCATCATGTGTGTCATGTGCGACACAATTCGAGTGGCGAATCCTGGCCAGAGTCGACTTCATCGATTTCTTCCTGTCTGTCTGACCCCTCCGACCTCCAACGTTGCTGCTGTCGTTAGATCAAAGAGGCAGAAATGCTGAGTTCTCCAGAACTCCTATGAATTCGATCGAACAAGTCTTTTTCTGATGGCTTTCAGCAGGATGCATGAACCATAGATGGAAGCCATTGAATCTTCAGATCTATACAACATGTTGAGCTCCAACAGAATTGCAGTCGTAACTGGCGGAAACAAGGGCATTGGCTATTTCATAGCCTTGCACCTGGGAATGTCTGGTCTTTTCTCAAGAATCATCCTCGGCTGTAGAGACGCTCAACGTGGACTGACAGCCGTGGATGAGCTGCAAACCAAGACAACGGAAGCAATCTTTCAATTTGCTCCATTGACAATTGGTGACAAAGAAAGCCATTCGAATTTTTGTCAGCATATTCAAGAGGAATATGGAAAACTGGACCTTCTTGTAAACAATGCTGGATTTGCATACAAGGGGTCTGATCCGACTCCCTTCCAGGATCAAACTCAGAAGACGCTGGACGTCAATTACTTTGGGCTCGTGGATTTCACTGAAAAAATGATTCCTCTGTTGAGAAAAGGAAACGATCCCCGTCTCGTGAATGTGGCGTCCATGGCTGGACATCTATCTCAAGTCTCGAACAATCTCCAAAAGAAATTCACGGATGAAACGTTGACGATCGAAGAGCTGAATACGCTGATGAACAAGTTTAAAACAGATGTTCAGGCAGGTACGCACGAAGAAAATGGTTGGCCGCATTCCAACTACGGGATATCCAAATTGGGCGTAGTTGCGGCCACAAAGATCTGGGCTCGCCAAGAACCATCGATCAAGGTGAACTGCTGCTGCCCAGGATATTGTGCCACGGATATGGTTAGTAACAAGGGCCCTCGACCTGCCACAGAAGGAGCCAAGGTAAGCGAATCCAGGCGCGAGAACTGGTTGTGTTGATTGTTTTCTCAAAACCTTTTGATGCTTGCTTCAAAGAACGCTGTGATTCCAGCCACAATGGACAACCCTCCGTCGGGAGCATTTTTTCGTGATTTCAAAGAGGCTGAATGGTAATTCGATTCATACAGTGTAGCAAGACTATGTCGTGTATCTAGCCTAGCCAAACTTGGTAGAGTTACTCTGCATACTAATGGCACCGCCGTTTCTGGAAAATCCATTAAAGGAGCGTTTTCGTTTGGTCTTTTCATGCTGAAATCGCTTCCCTCGAACTTGCAAAAGTTTCTCGCTCGATTTAGCACCATAACCACCGTCTCCAAATACATTTTCGTAGGAGTTGTCGGCCATGGCGCCTCCGTCGCTGTATGCCTTCTCTCCCCAATACGTATCATCCACTCGTTGAAAGGGTTTTCCCTTGTTCAGAGCCTGTGCTCCATCTGTCCCTGCTTCTGCTGTGACATCGACCACTTTCGCTTTCTTGGGCGTCCATGATAAGGCAGCGGCAGCTGCTTGCTTGGCCTTGTCCGCAGCAGCCCTACGCTTGGCCTGTCTCCGTTCCTCCATCTTTGCATCGTCGTCCTCTTCGGAGGAACTACTGTCCGAGCTAGAACTGCTACTGCTGCTACTATCATCATCGTCGTCCGTGGATACAGTGGACACACTCGAGACCTCGACATCACTGACATCACTATCCTCATCACTGCTGCTGTTGCCTTCTTCTGGAGAGACAACATGAGCATTTGCCTTGGTTGTCTTCGCCTTTTTTGCTGGTGGTTCTTGTTCCGAATCGCTGCTTTCACTGCTGCTGCTGGAAGAAGACGAGGACGATGATGAGTCACTACTGCTGTTGCTGTTGAAAACCTTCTTCGGAACGACCACTTTTTGCTTGTTGTCGACGTCGTCCTCTTTCTTGCTAACTCCCATCTCGGCAGTTGCATCAGAATCACTTGAATCCGACGAAGAGGATGACGAGCTGCTGCTGCTACTACTGCTGCTACTTCCAGAGGACGATTTTTTGCGAGCAATGGGTCGTTCTTTTGGTGTTTCTTCTTCTTCCTCTGATGATGACGACGACGAAGAAGAATCGCTGTTGCTCTCCGTTGCAGTCTTTTTCTTGGTTTCTTGGATTTTCTTATCTTCCGAAGACGAGTCGTCACTTTCGCTGCTACTGCTCGAAGAAGAATCTGATTTCGTTGTTGCTTTTTCTAGTTTCAATACTGAGGTGTTGACGTCAGGAATGGTCGTGAGCGAATATTCTTTCTTGATTTCTTTTGCCAAGGATGCTGCAGCCTTGGAAAACCCCAACGCTGAAAGGGTTTTGAAAATGGCAAATGCCATTTCCTTTTTATTGTCAACGTCTGCCATTCTGAATTAACTAATCGATCAAACTTTCTCTGTTCGGTTGGATTGTTGTGGTGACAGTGAGGAAAAAAAGAAAGCAATGAATGGAGAAAAATGATTTGTGTCTTTGCATCTACCACACTTGCGCGAAAAATTGGGTGGCGACAGGGATGGAAGTCCGCAAGGCGGACAGATTACAAACTTGTGACTCATCCGAATGTCCACCAGTCTCTTGCGCGCGGTTCTTCGTATACAAAGACTTCCGTAGAGATTGTAGTAGCATTGGTCTCAACAAAAGCAGCTTGGGCTAATTATGGAAACATCACATATTGTGCGTGCTGTTGCATTGCTTCTCATTTACGCTCTCCTCGATTGAGAAAAAGAATGAGTTCTCGTTCCAGTCGTCGCACATCTCGTGCCCGCAAGGGAAGCAATGACATTGTGGCCCCTGGCTTTGGCACTTCTGCCGATGTGCAGCGCTTGCAGAAAGATCTGGGAGGAGCGTTGCCGGTGAAAGCGGTCACAGCGATGATGCGAGCCGAAGGTCGAGGAATCCTTGGGAAATCCGAAGTCGCGAATCCATTGTCCTCGCCCCAGGCTTCCAACGCATGGGCTGACTTCATTCATGAAGAAGGAATGGGAACGGCGGTTCTTAAATTTGATTCCGCTGCCAAAGTCGACGAACCTCTCACCAAACGGCGCAAGACGGACGAGGAGAACACTCCAACAGCTGAAGAAGCGGTGGACTATGACTTGTCTGTTCTGGCTATTAGTCGCAAGAAGGCTCCGATTGGATCCTTAGTACAGAGTGGAACCTTGGATGCGACGGTTGTGGGTCGCAAGGCTCTCAAAAGTACAGATGAAGCAGTCTACCACTTAAACGTTCCAACCTCCTTGTTGCCCAAAATTGCCATTTCCAAAGTTTGTGCAAGTTGCAATGCCGCTCACGCTATTGCTATTGATAGAGCGAATCAAGCCTATGGATGGGGACGTAATGAAGGCATGGTTCTTGGCGATGCGTTTGGCGAATCCAAGGTAGTCCCCACCCCTCAGATCATTGCTAGTGACATTGAGACGGCGGCCTTGGGAAAGGCTCACACCATCTTTTTGAAAACGGACGGTAGCCTCCATGCTCTTGGGACCAACAAATCGGGTCAGTGCGGCTGGAGACAGAATGTCAAGCAATCCGGAACACTGAAAGCATGCGTTTTGTTAGGAGGCAACAAGGATTTGAAGTTTGCTAGAATTGCCTGTGGGGAAGATTTTTCAGTCGCCTTGGACGACGAAGGAATTCTATATACCACTGGATCCTCCGAGTTTGGTCAACTGGCAAATGGGGAAACTGGAGAGTATTTCATTGCTGCCAACAAACTTGGCTTTTCCAACGGCTATGGGTTCGCACCACAAACCATCTTTCACCAATCGGCCAAGGATTCGAGTCGCAACGATCAAATGAAAAAGACCGCTCCAATAAATCAAGATATAAGACTGCAAGATATAGCGTGCGGGAAGCATTTTGCGTTGGCTCTGGAGGCACCAAAACAGAACAAATCAGCTACACGCGTATTTTCGTGGGGATGTGGAAATTATGGATGTCTGGGACACGGACGGCAACAGGACGAGTTTTTTCCCAGACAGGTGGAAAATCTCCCAAAGGGTATGATTGGCACCAAGCTTGCTGCTGGAAGTACTTGTTCTTTGGTGTTGACGTCCAATGGACACGCCTACTATTGGGGACAGCATCAGTCCTCAAAAGACGCCGTCATGAAACCGCAGCTGGTGGACGCCTTGGCCAACAACCAGCACATTGTGACGCATATCAGTGCTGGGAACAACAACGTCGCGTGCAGTACGGATTTAGGCAATACTGTTGTTTGGGGACAAGGGCAATATGGAGAGCTTGGTCTAGGATCTAAGAAATCCAGTGCCAAACCGGCATTTGTAGAGTCGTTGGGAGGAATCAAGATTCTGGATATGGCTTGCGGACAAGGAAGCATCTTGTATGTGGTAGAAGACGACAAAAAGCTCCCAAAGCTAGACTCGGAGGCTGTTGAAGCAGCGTTGAACCCTAAATAGTAAAACAACCCTTCTGCCATGTTCGACGATGCCCACAACGAACTAGTGGATTGTTCTTCAGGTTTCATTTGTTGCAATTTGCTGGTACAGCTACATTTTTATTCATAAGAAGTATCTATTATTTGGCGACGTAAGTCTGAGTCGAATACTTATCAGGAGGAGGATTGTACAAGAATTTCCACTCAGTGGCGTATCCAACGAACACATCGACTGCCGACGAAGGCGAAGTGGGGCGGGAAGAATCGCCCTTCAAGAATGCCGAGTAGTCGTTGTTTCTTCCAGAGGATAAGTCCGAAGTAGTCAAGACTGTGTATGTCTTGGTGTGGGACAAGGCAATCCATCTGTTCGATCGGTTCAATGTTTGGACATTGGAGACTCTATTCCCCACGCTGGAAAGAGCATTCACATCGAATCGAAGGGCAGCCGCGTACGGATAGGAATATGGTCTTCCTGCTAGTGAACCATCTACGGACTTCTCCAAGGCTTCCAATATGTGGGAGCCCAGTAACCGAATTGTCAAAAGAGATGGATCCTTGAGGACCAGGGCTTGGGCGTCTTCCAGTTCAAAGGCCCCTGCCTCAATGTTACTCCCACAGACGCCTGAGTTCAGCACTGCAACGTCCGCTTTGGAAACCTGATCCAGAAGTCCCCAAACCAATAGATTGCAGGAATTGCCATCCTCCAATGGAATATAATGTGGCACATCCGCAATTGTGGATGTTTGAACGAATGACTGGGTTGAGTACTCGCCTGTGTCCAGGACAGACCATGATGAATTTTTGGCAGCATAGTTGAAGAAGGCATCCCCCGTGTGAAAGCTGAGAGGAGTCTTCCAAGCTTCAATCACGTTTCTAAACTCTGCATATCCTAGCCCGCCCTCACCCAAACTAGTTGTAGTCACCACCGAGTAAAATCTGTATGGATCAATTCGAACCCAGATGGGGGCCTTGTCAAAAAAAATTTCCAATCCATCTACCCGATTGTTGTAATCGAGGTTTCCTTTTACGTTGTAGCGCACTCCTGCAGCATAAGGATAGGCAGCACTGTCATTATTTTCGAAAGTCGAGTCGAGTGCGTCCTCCAAGACTCGTTTGATGGCTGCTCCTGCCATGTCCACGACTACCAGATCTTCCATCTCAATCACATCAGAGATTGTGCCAACGGTCATTTCCCCAGACGCAACATCCCCGTGACATATCCCGGCATTGATAATCGCAATATCAGCATCATCTACAGCATGCAATAACGACTTTGCTACGAGATTGCAGAGTTTTCCACCTAGTTGTTCCGTCTCTTTTTCAGAACAAATATCACTCTTTCCCTCTCCTGGAATCCATTCGAAACAAATATCGTCCGGGACGGTGGCAACGATATGGGTAGCATCGAAATGCTCGAGTAGCAGGAACGACGAATCGTCGCCTTTTTGTGCCTGCTTATGCAAGAGCCAACCAGTGATGCCTCCGATTCCACCGAGCAAGACAGCAAGAATGAGAAGGAAGCATCCAAAATGTTTACGGCAAGAGGACTGTTTGCCATCTCCGGAATTCTTCTTCGACTCTTCCTCCAAAGAAACTTCGCCTTCATCAGACGGAACGCATTTCACACCTGAGATCTTCATATCAGTGGCAAGAGAGGGCATGGTTGGATGATTCAAGGAACCATCCATCCCAATTCGAAGCGAGCCAGCAGAATTAGAATTGGAACTCGACCTATCATCAGATGAACCCGAGATGACACCTGCCACATTGCTCTGATACTCCATATCCATAGTAATGACTTCCTTAATCTCACAGAAGTTGAGTGCAACAGTTTCTGGACGCTGCAATGAATCGGCAATTGTGTTATATTGAAAGAATGTGTAGTTTCTTGTAATAAAAGCGAATCAAGAAGTCATCGCGGCCAAACTCGTCCAAGTAATTCTACCGAATGGTCATTCCAGCACGACAAATGGACACACTCAAAAACCAGGAAATGATGGTCATACACAAGGTAAACTGTATGTGCTACTACTGCTAGAGTATTAACGAAGGGTTTCACCAACCACCCTTCTGTCGCATTTTTCTCCATGCTCAAGCAAAATACACGACGACTCAGATAAGATCATGCAACAGAAATTGGAGCTTCATGCGACAGCTGATGTTTTACTCTTCGTATTCCTTGGCTGGAGCTTCTTCATCGGTAGAAGCAACCTCCTCTGCATCATCTTTCTTGGTCGTTGGTGCTCCTCCATCGATAATAGCACCTTCCTCTGCATCAGCATCTTCCTCATCAATGGGTAGTCCAGTGTGCTCCGACAGCTCACGAATTTTTGCCTTCAGCCATTCCATGTCTGTGGGAAGATCACGAACAGCTGTGTTTCGCCTTTCCCGAGTAACCAGGCAATCAGTACACTTCTCTTTCCCTCCTTTGTACTTGCAGAAGTGAGCAGTCCACAAGAGGGCAACAGCAAGAATAACGACCACAACAACCCCCAAAGCAGTTAAGCCAGCGTTGCCCTCAGAGAAAAGGTATGAGATACCCAGAAATATCAATGGAATGGCAATGAATGCAACAGCAATGTAGATGATGGGAAATAGGCGGGATAATCGGGTCGCACGTCCAAGAGCACGGGCAGCATTCAAGGGGATTTTTCGCATGAACGGTAATGGGTACCAGATGATGATACCGGTGACGTTGAAGAACAGGTGGGCAAGGGCAACCTGCATGCCGTGGGCGTTTCCGAGGAGGGCCGCCATTATACCAGTCAGTGTGGTACCGATATTGGCTCCAAGAGTCAAAGGCAGCATTTGCTCCAGGCGGAGAGCACCCACGCCGACCAGAGGAGTCAAGACGGAAGTAGTGATGGAAGAGGACTGGACCACAACAGTAATGGCAGCACCGATCGCAATGGCGATGTATCCATTGATGTTCGTGGCTTTGTACAAGACACGGGTGGAAGCACCCATCATCATCTTTTGCAAGATCTTCACCATGGCAAAAAGACAGATGAATAGGATAAGAAGACCAATAATAAAGGCGCACACTCCAGCGGTGCGGTCAACAGATTCAGTGGCTTCACTGTCGAAGAAGGCAGGACAAAAGGGAGGACTGGCTTTCTTGTCGCAAGACAGGAGACCAGAGGAACAGGTAAGAGGATCAGAAACATCCTCACAGGCGAGCTTTCCATCGTTCGGGTAGTAATCTTTGCAAGTCTTAGTTCCCTGGGCTATTTCAGTGGCGACCTTTTTGTTCACGATGATGATTCTATCGATGAGAGGAGAAACAAGCTTCTTCACTGGACCTTCCCATGTTTCACCGTCCTGTTCCTTGAAGTTAGCGACGAGGGCTTTTGTCAGGTAGAATAGGTATCCGAAGGCGGCTTCGATAGGAAGAAGACAGGCCACGGAGAGAAAGTTGAACATATCATGGACAGTGGCTCCGGCGAAAGCACGCTCCAATTCATCACCATCTCCCAAGTGTCCCATAGCGACGATGGTGTTTGTAACAGAAGTACCAATGTTGGCTCCCATGATGATGTATATTCCTTGCTTGACAGAAACGGTATCCGCTCCGACTAGGGAGACAACAATTGAGGTGGTGGTGGAAGAAGATTGAAGAAGGACCGTGGAGACAATACCGACCATCAGACCTGCAATGGGGTTCATGTCATCGCCAAAAAGCTCTCCAGCAGCGCATCCACCCATTGTCTTGGCACCGCTTCCGAGAAGGTCTAAACCAACGAGGAAGAAATACAGGAAGAAGAGAACAAGCACAAGACCAACGAAGGCCATTGCCCACTCAGCAGGAGAACGGACGCAGCAAGCCTTGCAGACTTCGCCCCAAGAGGCATCCATCTCATAGGCTGGATCGTTGACATCAAAGTCTTCATCGCCAACGTGCATGGAACCGGTTTTGCGGTCCTTGCGGCTTGTGACAGGCTTTGTTCCAGACTAGGAAAAACATCAAGACAGGTTGAGTGACTTATATTGTTGGCTTGCTTCCAGCGGTCACATTTGTAGCACGAACAACAGTGTTTGTCTCTTACCATCATTGAGGTACTCGATGACAAGACTCAGTGGTGAAAAGTTCGATCACAACTAGAAATAATGAGCACAAGAGATCATGATTGTTTTTAAGGATGTTTTGACCTCTTTTATCTCTCCTTAAAATACTCCTCGTTTTCTGTACATTCCCACGCTAGGGAAGTACCTTCCCCGACCTCTTAGAAACGAATCCTCGAAGAATCTTTGAAAGGTCGCTAGTCAACTCAGTTCCGGCGACCTAGAAGAGCGCTTTTTTTTGGACCGTACTTACCAGTTCAGTTGTGAGAGAAGGGTAAAAATGGACTTTTATATATGGAATCCGACGTCATAGTCATTAGAATACCCTCAAAAAGGATTGGATAGGTATGGTGACAATATGCTTGACAGGCTGACAGAGACGAACGCAAGTTTTTGCAAGATACACTAGAATGACAATTATTAGTAGAAACAGCACATGACAGCTGATGTTGACTAGTCGTCGTTCGAGGTCTGAGCTTCGATCGATTTTGCAAAATTTGAAGAAGTTTTCATTTCCGATGACTGTGATGTCGACCCTGGTTTCAAGGATCCATCCATATCGACTCGAGCAGCGTTTGACGGCTTTCTACCTTTGTCTGTTTGACGACTTCGGCCAATCGGCGAAGGGGGTTCTTCTTGAATTTCAACCACCGACTGCCGATTCAACGTTCCTGGTATAGAACTAGAATTCGATTGATCAACTGATATTTTGCCAAGACCTCGCTTTCGGGACGGCAATTCTGGTGCTTGCTGTTTCAAGGAAGTTGCCGCTGCTTCTTCATCCGTAGAAGTTCCTTCCTCTAAATCAGCGTCTTCTTCATCAGTGGGAAGTCCAGTGTGCTCTGAAATCTCAAGGACTCTCGCCTTCAACCATTCCATGTTTTCGGGAAGCTCGCGGACAGCTGTGTTTCGCCTTTCCCGAGTGACCAAGCACTCAGAGCACTTCTCGCTCCCTCCCTGGTACTTGCAGAAGTAAGTCGTCCACAAGATAACAACCGCAACAAGAATGACCACCACAATTCCCAAAGCAGTCAAGCCAGCGTTGCCCTCAGAGAAAAGGTACGAGATACCCAGAAATGTCAATGGCATGAGGATGAATGCAAAAATTATGTAGGTGATGGGGAACAAGCGGGATAGGCGGGTTGCACGCCCAAGAGCACGAGCGGCGCCTAAGGGAATGCTTCGCATTAAAGGGAAGGGGTACCAGATGATGATACCGGTGATGTTGAAGAACAGATGGGCAAGGGCAACCTGCATGCCGTGGGCGTTTCCGAGGAGGGCCGCCATTATACCAGTCAGTGTGGTACCGATATTGGCTCCAAGAGTCAAAGGCAGCATTTGCTCCAGGCGGAGAGCACCCACGCCGACCAGAGGAGTCAAGACGGAAGTAGTGATGGAAGAGGATTGGACCACAAGAGTAATGGCAGCACCGATCGCAATGGCGATGTATCCATTGATGTTCGTGGCTTTGTACAAGATGCGAGTGGAAGCACCGATCATCATCGTTTGCAAGATCTTCACCATGACAAAGAGGCAGATGAACAAGATGATAAGACCAATGACGAAGGCGCACACTCCAGCGGTGCGATCAACGGATTCAGTGGCTTCACTGTCGAAGAAGGCAGGACAAAAGGGAGGACTGGCTTTCTTGTCGCAAGACAGGAGACCAGAGGAACAGGTAAGAGGATCAGAAACATCCTCACAGGCGAGCTTTCCATCGTTCGGGTAGTAGTCTTTGCAAGTCTTAGTTCCCTGGGCTATTTCAGTGGCGACCTTTTTGTTCACGATGATGATTCTATCAACGAGAGGAGAAACAAGTTTCTTCACTGGACCTTCCCATTTTTCACCGTCCTGTTCCTTGAAGTTAGTGACACAGGCTTTTGTCAGGTAGAATAGGTATCCGAAGGCGGCTTCGATAGGAAGAAGACAGGCCACGGAGAGAAAGTTGAACATATCATGGACGGTGGCCCCGGCGAAAGCTCGTTCCAATTGATCAACATCTCCCAACAGTCCCATAGCGACGATGGTGTTTGTAACAGAGGTACCGATGTTGGCTCCCATGACCATGAAGATTCCTTGCTTGACAGAAACGGTATCAGCTCCGACCATGGAGACAACAATTGAGGTGGTGGTGGAAGAAGATTGAAGAAGGACCGTTGCGATAATACCAACCATAAGACCTGCAATGGGGTTCATGTTATCGCCGAAAAGGGAACCAGCTGCGCATCCACCCATTGTCTTGGCGCCGCTTCCCAAGAGATCCAATCCCATGAGGAAAAAGTACAGAAAGAATAGAACGAGCACAAGACCAAAGCAGACCATTATCCACTCGGCGTAAGTGCGAACACAGCATGCTCTGAATACATCGCTCCACAAGATATCCATTTCATAGGCTGGATCGTTCACGTCAAAGTCGTCGTCACCGATGTGCATGGAACCGGTTTTGCGGTCCTCGCGGCTGGCGACAGGCTCTTCTTCAGACTGGACAAACAATAAAAAGACATGCAACGGCTTAGTGACTATACCATGATACGATTCTTCGTAGCATGAATACGAAATGTTCTTCTCTTACCATCGTTGAGGAACTCGACAGTGATGAGGGTACGGTTCGGAAACAAGAGCGATGGGAATGATATTCTATGCGAAGATTGGCGGTAGTTTTCGGCATATTATACCTCCCTGCAAAAATTCCTACTAGTTATATCGTAAGAAAGAACGTGTCTTTCTTTCTTATTGAAAGATATTCATTGAATCCTCCACGAATCTTCCGCTCTCATGAATCCTGTGCTAGCTAGTTATATTTATATAGCATTAAATGTTCTCTTGTGGTATATTTATGCGGTACACTACCTGGTAGCAAGCAACTGTGGCCGAACTGCGATTACTTCCGTTGTCGAACTGTGAAGCCACTTGTCCATGCTGTCGGTTTGAAAGCACAAGGAACGGTGGAGAACCCAGAAACAAACAACCATTAAATGCACCAGAAACCACGAATACGGGGATGTGGGAACGAACTCTTCACTAAAGTCACATCGACGCGCTGAGATTCGGGCCGTTCTCGACATTCTAGATCAGCAATGAAGCATAGGAAAGATGTTTTCTGATGCTTTGCTCATTGGGCCCGCATTGGATACGAACAAGCCACGCTACCAACAGCAAGAGGTCATACTTTGCCAACGTTCAGTACACTTCTTGCCACCTCTGCGATTCCGTTTCTTAGCAGAGCTGGTGGAGTGCTCCTAATAACGTTTCATTTGGGCCATCATCGGATTTCGTCAAGTTCCAAACGCTTCTCTCTTTAAAATATACTTTGGAGTATTAGAGGCAGCACTACTACAACCTTCAGCTGCTCTGGTGAAGCGACTGCTTCGATAACGTCGACTACTTTGATGATCTCGACTACTTGGATTACTTTGTCGTTTTCTTTGCCAACGGTGGGGCCGACTGGCGCGCAAATATACGTAATATTAGTCTTTTTTTAAATACTCTATATAATGCACATTCAAGAGTCGCTAATTCTTGGCGATGCGAGCAACGAGGCTTTACGTTGCAGTAGAAATGAACATGCGGAGTTGATGGAGCTGGCGGAGTCATTTTTTGCCTTCAAACGATTCATGGTTCATGGTCACCGACAGCCTGGCGAATAGAACATCCATTTTCAAACTCGCGAACATGAAGTTTGCTGCCTTTTCCCTCCTACTGACCACTGTCTCTGCTGAGAGAGCTGTCGACCTTGAAGGCTCAATTCCTGCCGAGTCTTCCCTTGGAAAGCGCATTCTTTCTAAGGCTCGGGCTTTGGAACAATATAACTATTAGTATGTATGGCAATTTTTGGCGATTTCGCTGCAATTTGAACTTGTCTTCTGATTATTCGTTCTCTTTCTACTATCACAGCTCTTGGATCCAAAATTATTCGATAAAGTTTGATGGTTGTGTTAGCGTTCCGCGCTTCGAACGCGAAGAGGGTTTCACGTCGGATCTCTTGGCGAAGTTCAAGCTTTGTCCTTCTGACTCTTGTGGAGCTTGTCGCCATGGTGGAGAGTATGTCGTTGACATGAAAGAATTTATTGAAACCTATCAAGAAGCGAAACAGCAAGAGAATGAGAATGCATGCGAAAATGCACAGGAAGCTTGTGAAAACAATTGTCAAAATGGCTACTACGACTTCAATGGCGATGATGACGAAGCCTGTCAATACCAGTGTTTGACCGACAAGGGCATGAGCTATTGTGCGCAAGACCAAGAAGGTGATGATATGAGAGACATTGGGGAATGTCGGGCTCTTAACGAGCAGGAAGGAGGAAACAACAACAACTACCAATACGGCAATGCATATCAAGTGTATTATGTTGGTGCTTACTGCACCTCCAAGGGTGTTTTTGCTGGAACATTCACAGATTCTGCCTGCACCAAGCACGCTCCGTCTGGAACATATGAGAAAATAAACTATGGATACAGCCTTCCGACTGATCCCCTGGTCCCCTCTGGATGTCTGGCCAGCTGTAATGCTGCCTCCTACAACAACGGCAACAACAACGGGGGTGACAATGACGGAAACGGCATTTCGGAGGTTTGCGAAGATCTTTATGAAATGGCTGCCAAGTGCGAACGCAAGGTGAAGAATATTTCTTACCAAGATAACAGCGGTTGCGATTTGATCGATGATATTCTTCCACGTATGAATCATGCGTTTCACCAAATTGCCGGCAGGCCTTCTGCGAGCGTTGTATGGGCGTGGATCTTTGGAATTGCGTGTGTATGTATGGGTGCCTACATTTATTTGCTTCACAAGAGAGTGATTCGAGAAAAGGTTGACATGAGCAAACTTGGACTGGTGTAGAATAAAAGCTGTAAAATAACTGGCATATCATAGTTGTAGATAAGAAGGCCATGACTAGTATCATGACTAGTATTTTCACATTGTACTTGTCACGCGGTCTGCATCTTTCTTAAGTTTTCTACTGCTGTCTTGTCGTGCATGAAAGTTGTGGTATTTGGAGAGTCAGTATTGAATGTTGGAAAAGGCAAATCAAGTTGTGGTTGGAAAAAACAACAGCCAGAGACCCAAAATTACCAGCAAAATGTCATATCGTGGATCGCACAGTCCACAAAAGGGAATCTTACCAAACAATCAGCAAAGGGTATTCTCATACTGTAGGCCAGGACACAGGGCTTGACTACTGGATGACAGTGATACAAGACAAACCGAACAGTTAGGGCAGCATAGTAGAATAGAAATCTAACTACACGAAGGAGTTTGCAGAGGCCTCAAAAATCCCAACACCATTGAGAACATACGAAAGCACACAGACTTTTCGACTAATAGAACTAATACCATTGACGTGATCCCCATCATCATAATTCGTTCACTAATCCAACTCCTAAACATACGGTACACCGTGTTGATGGAAGGAGGAAGCCACTAGTCATGGCTGCGCCCTCGAGTATCTCCTTCTCGTTCGCAAATCGCAGACTATCTGCTACTCAATGTCGCAACAACTCGGTCGTTGTGGAGGAAGTCTGTTCAGTCTTTCCCTGTAACACTTGAAGTGTAGGGCTCCTAATTGCCTCCATAATTCCAGAACCATTATTTCTTGTTCCTAATATTGTTATGCCTTGCTGTTGCAATGCACGCTCGGTCGCCCTGAATGTAGTGAACACATTCTCAAGGACATGCTCCAGTTTTCTTATTGTTGCTTGCGCCTAGCATGAGCAGATTCTGAAGTCTTTGTTCTTTGACGTCACATACGACATTCGCCATCTAGATGGTGATGTCCGCATCACGGAAATCTACGTAGTTAAAATCATTTAACAAAATCCTGTTCCTTTTGCAAACATTCTCCTTGGTCCAGTACTGCTATATCGTAGATTCTGTGTACGTGGTTTCACCCACTCCCACGATGAGAACAACCTGGTGCTGATACCCTGTCCCAACAATGCCTTTCTTGTGTTGCTTTGGCTGCGAAGGCTGTTGCGTCCACTTCTGATTGTCCTCTGAAGAAACGAATCTCTGGTGGATATTTTAGACCTCACTATCTATTATCTGATCTGTGGTTATTTCTTCTTCTTGTTTATACCTACGAACAGTTCTCCAACAGCATAACCTGTAGACTGAACAACAGAGGATAGTTGTCGATCGCTGGCATCCTTACTTTTTGAAGCTTGCATTTCCATGCCACCCGCCGTCTCACAGAACACATCAATGGAGAATCACCAATCATCGGATATGTTCTCCCCGATCGAAAGCCAGAATGAGTCTTCAGATCAGTTCAGCAGCAACATCGACGATGCATTCAACGAAAGTGGCAATGACTTCTTAAGCAAAATGTTCTCCGAAGATAGCAATCGCAATATGCCGAACATGGGGAATGACTTTAGCGGACTTGACTCGGATGCCTTGCTTCAGGAAGCCTTGAATAGATCGAATGCATCACTGACATCGGATATGTTAAAGGATGGCGATGACGATGTGATCATGGATGGAGGAGCCTTCGATAAGAGCCCCCTTTTTGGAAACAGCTTGCTGAAAAGCCCAGATGTCGAAAGGCTGACGAAAAATGATGGTGGACTTCCGAACCTCTCCGGCTTCGGAGGTGACGGGAATGCTATCTGGGGATCGAATCAAAACTCTGCCATGTCTCAGAATATTAATAATCCCTGGAATCCAAACATCTCCGGAAACCAACCGTTGAACGCTGCTCTTGAAGCGACGCCCCTAAATCTGTCACTCGGTGGGGGTGGAGGGGGCTCTGCCTTACCACAGGGGCCGGGTGGTGCCAACAGTTTTGCGTCCATGTTACGAAAAAAGCCTTCCAACACAAATCTAAAGCCAAAGTTTGGATCCGTTGTCAAAGCCAGCAGGAGCTCGTCGAAGATGCGGTCCAACAAGAGTGACGGTTTGCTGGCTCGCGCCTTCAAGCAGAAGTACAATTCGTCCTCCAGCTTGTCGAAATTTGGTCCAAATGCATCTGGAATGGACATTTCGGCTCAATCTCAAATGCCACGGAATGCCGTGTCTGCCTTCGGAGCCCCCATGACGAATCCTGGTGGTGCCTCAAATTATGCTGGTGACAACTCCAATTCCATGCAGGAATTTGGCGGAGGTGAGAATCGTGGTGCGCAAAATGCTAGTTGGGGGGCACCACAAGCAACTAGAAGTTCTGGCAGCGACACACCATTCTCGAAATTTCTTGCCGAAAACTCCAGCTCCAACAAGACAAACATGAACCAGCTAGGTAGTGGTGGTGGTCCCTCGCAGTCATCGCTGCAGCCAAGTGCGAGCTTTAGCGTTTCATCTAAGTCGTCTTCAACAATGCAAGATGCGTTGCGCATGTACAAGAGGCAGTCAAAGACGCAGTCAGCGCTGAGACAGTCTTCACAACAATCGCTTTGGAAACATACTCATTCCAAGTCTTTTTCTGGATCGACGTCTATCAAGTCGTTGCTACCTCCACAGCATACTGCCGCCAACAGAGGAACTTCGGGAAATCAGAACTATTCCTTCAGCAACAGGAATATTCCATCCAACGCGCAGCCAGTACAAACCAGTGATGCTCATAGCTTGTTGCATCAATCCTGTCGCCTGTACCCAACCACTGCCGCTGTGGTGGAGTCTGCACTTCGGATCGATCCAGATGCGGTGCGAAAGCCTATTACGCCACAATTGGAAAAGGGGCAAGCCAAGAAAGTTCAAAACACTTACGGCTACCCTGTAAATGTGGCCTTATCTCACGGTGGTAACGTGGAAGTCATCAAAATGCTTGCTGAGGCTGCCCCTGAAATTTTGTTGCAGAAAGATGGCAGTGACGGCTCGGGTTCACTGGGAATTGCCTTGATGGCGAAGCAAGAGTGGCCAGTCGTTGCTCTGCTACTAAAAACCAACATTGAATGCATAAAGATATCCGACAGAAGAGGAAACTTTCCATTGCATGTTGCTGCCAATCACGGTATTGCGCTGGGTGTAGTGAGAAAGCTCTACCGATTGTATCCAAAGGCGTTGCAAATGAGAAACTTTCATTCCGAAACCCCACTAGATATTGCTCAACGATCTGCTCGGTGCCCTGAAGAAGTTATCAACTTTTTGCAAACAGCAGCATTCTCGGGCATCGAGAGCGCGGCAAATCGATTGCAGGCCTTGGAAATGGACGATATCATGAATGCGAATCTGTAGAAATTTTGGTACATACTATGCAAAAAGTTTAATTGATTTACTCTGGGCTTTCTATTTATTCAGTGTTAGAATGCAATATCGATGTTTCAGCTCGATCGGGGTCTCGCTTTCAATCTTACGAGGGTACTGCTAAATCTCATCTTCATCAAAATCATCATCGTTGTCGTCGTATTCACTGTAATCGCTTGAATCCCATTCTCTAGCACTCCATAAGAGTTCGTTCAAAGCATCCACAACATCAGAATCCACAGGAATCTGCAATTGATAATAATTTCCAGTTGGGGTTTGTATGTATTGACCATTGCCTCCCATCGGTGTTCCTTGCAACTGGTTGGATTGTGGTTGACCGGGCGTTGATAAGAATGCTTGTAGCTGTTGAACATACTCCACTGTGAATCGTGTAGGTGGAGTCTCAGCCAAAGCTTGATTGACATCGTCGTCGGTTAGTGTTTCATCCTGGCGCGCCATGGGCCCCCGACGACACGCTGATTGAAATATTTGATGCAAATCGGAAGGTACATACCCCTCTGTCACTCTAGCAAAATGTTCCATGACTAAATCATCAACAGGTGGCAGATGATGAATGTCTCTCCACAATTGCAGAAGGCCTACGCGGTCATCGTAATTGGGCACCCCAACATAGTATCTTTGCGGTAGACGTCTCCACACTGCAGGGTCGCAAGCCCAAGGGTGATTCGTAGCAGCGATTATTGTTACTTTGTTTCGTTCCATTTGCGCCGAAGCGACACCATCCCACCATTGTAGCCATTCGGTCTTTAGATCACGACTAGCCTCCAGTTCGTCGTCCTTTCGAGCTTTGAACAAACCATCAAGTTCATCTAGAACTACAATACAAGGTCCGAGAGCTGAGACAAGGCCAAACAGAGACCTGACTTTGTTCGTACTCTCGCCAAAGTATTTGGCTTGAATCAAAGACGGTGTCACAACGAGGGTTGGCAACCTAGTCTTTTGGGCAATGGCCTGAATTAGCAAACTCTTTCCGCAACCAGGAGGTCCCCATAAAACAATTCCTTTACGACCTTCGTTTACAAAATCATCATACGGTGTTTTCGGCAGGTTCAACGTTTCCTCAGTATTGACAGGAAGCGAATCCTGTATGCATCGTTTCACTCTGGAAAGACCGCCTATGGAATCGAAACTCTTTTTCTCATCCGGTTGAAGCAAGCAAGTTTGCAACAACGTCGCTTGAGGCTTGGTCAGTTTCGATAAGAGGTGTTCAAGACCTTGCATCGACATACGGGTGTTGTGCTTCAAAGTCAGTGCAGCAGAGATGAGCCAGGGATTGGAGATGTTAGGAATGGGGATTTTCTCAGTAGGACCTTGATTCAACCATGCCAATATCTTTTTCGTGTCTGCGTTTGAAACGGCTCTGTTGTTGTTGGATATTCCGGTAAAATCTTCCTCATGCAATATCTCCTCCACTGCATTTTTCACACCGTTGAAGATTTCAACTACCAAATATGCAACAATTCCAACCTGCAGGACCTGAAACGTTCTTTCGTTTGCGGCAATTGAATAAATTTTGTTCGAGATAGACTCTAGCCATCTGGGTCGCCTTCGTTCTATCCTTTCGCTGTCATTGTCTATGGGAAGTATTGAATCCCGAGATGCATGTCCTATTGGCAGTCTAGAAGGCGACGCAGTTGCCGGATGGATCGTTTGCTTCAAAAGCAACACGCAGAGCCAAAACACTTTCTTCATGGATATTTCTCTGTAATTCTGTACTCTACAAGACCTTGATGATCTCAGATAATATCACAGGTGAATCTTTAGAGAGGCGGACAAGATTTCAAGAGTTATCTGCAACGCTCATCAATGGGCATGGGAGGGGTACAGGTGAAATCGTCTCATCGCGTTGTCATCGCAGAAAATTCTTTTTCGAAACCCTGACGACGGACTGATGACACCACTGTGCTTTGGACTACGAACTTAATTAGTGTTCTTCTCTAGCAGAACACGTCACAGCATGACTCGAGCATCTGAATCACCCGAACACGGATATCACAGCTGACCGTAGTCAGCTTCGCATTCTATTACTACTCCATCACCACGTTTACTCTTCCCAGAATCCAGCAACACCCAAACAGGTGACGACACAAAGCCAAATGAAGACAGGAATTTTCATCAGCGCGATTTTTTTGCCAGCCGTTGCGTCCTTTGGGGTGGCAAGGCAAGCAGCAAGAATTACATCATTGAGGTAGGTCGCTCCCGTTTTGATGCCTTTGGGGGTGTGGGATTCAGCACTTTGACACAACTAACACTTGTTTCGCAGCTCCGCACTTTTTGCGAAGGGATTTGATGCCAATGCCAAACCTGAAAAGAAAGTGAAGTCTGCGGCCCAAGTTCAGCGAGAGACTATGAGCAACAAATATGACGACATTGCCGCGAGAGGTGGTCAGGAATACAGTATTTTTGTTCGGCAATTTGGTGGAGAGGACGAATCCTGGTTGCCTTGTGGGAGCATTGCAGTTCCAAGAGGGGCGCAAGTTGCTGACGCCATCTTTGAGAACGAGGAAGCTCTGAAGAGCTCCATCGTTAGAACCTTCCCCAAGCTCAAAGGATACGAAGCTGAATTTGAATATGGATACAATCTTAAGATTTTCCCAGATGATCCTGTGGAAGTTGCTATGAAGTCAAGAAAATCAGCTGGTCCTTCTCTTGGAAACTGGATCTCGAACGTTTTGAGTCCTGTAGATAATAGCAAGACTCCTCCTCCATCTCAATAACTCACCAACATATTTTGCATCAAATACTCTATTCATTAAATGTAATATTTGTAAAGCAGAAAAACAAAGTGAAGTTCGTCCGAAGTAACATTGCATCTCATGGGTTCGGCAAGATCGAAAACCAACAAACTCGTAGGACTTCATGTGGCAGTGCTGCTGCGGCACTTTCCCATCATTGAATGCATGATCGCAAACACATCTTTGTGACTTCAGAGCAACAATCTATGCGTCATCGTCTTCGGTGTCATCATCAACCAACTTTTGCTCAAACAAATCATTTCGGCGTTTTGGTTGTTGCATCCGTTTTGCTTGGGCCATCATTTGCGCCATTCTTGACCCACCCCCGGAACCCGGCTGAACAACATCAACTACATCGTCGTCGAAATCTCCAGGGTCATCTCTGTTTCCCATATTTTGTTGCTGCTGTTGTTTCAGAAATGCTTGCGCTTGTGGAGACTTTTTCAAGTATTCTTCTTGACGTTTGTTAAAGGCAGCTCTCCGTTCTTGAAAATCCTGGTAATCCTCTTCCACCTTACGCCTATCCTCTTCATCACCGCCTAGTCCGCCGAGGTAGTCGGCGTTGTCCCAGCCGCGGCCTCCAACCATCAGCAAGCAACCAGCGTACGATCGGACTGAGTTTGGAACCTGCAGAAATGCCTGGCACGGGCACATTGTCACTAGAAGTGAGACGGAAAGCAACGATGAAGCAGCAATCTTCATTTTTATGATGCTGGGTATGTCAGCTAATAAGGAGGCAATGATGACTGAAGGAACAGCAATTGTGGTGAACTTTGGCGTAGACGAGGCCGAAGCAAACGCAGATTCATTATTCGCAGATCTTTGGTACGTCGGTCTCGTAGGACTTCGTGCGACGAACAGGTCTTGCAATGGTGCAATGGGTTGCTGGCATGAAGCTGGAATAGACAACCAGAAAACGATAAACAGAAGACGATGGAGTTGGAGGCTATATGCTCGCATAGAGTAATAAGACTAGGATGGTTTCACTCAGTACTCCTTTCTAACATGGCTCTATCCGAGTAGCCTAACAATGATCCAAGTCGGACTTTTTAATCCACAATCAACTTGTTGAAACTAAAAAATACTCAGGGCAGAAAGGAGAATTGTTTGCTGAAGGAAGGGTTTGCATTTGGAAGATCAAAGAAGTTGACAAAACCATATCGTCCAGTGGCAAAGCCTCCAATAATATCATACGCGAAATAAAGAACAATGCATGCCCAAATTCCAGTCAATATCAGTTGTTTGGGACTTGTGTTAGCGTTTGCGTAGTCTTTCTTTGCGGCTCCCTTTCTCTCGGCCATTTTTTGGAATGCCCAGTCCTGAGGATTTTCTAAATACGCATCCTTGTAGGATCAAAACCAAACGTGTAAGCATCAATTGTATCGAATGCCGTCGGATTTTTGCTCTTACTCTTCAAGAACGTACCATATTACCTTGGGCCTCCTTTGCCAGGACGAAAGAAAGAAAATTGGAGAGCGAATGGCATGGTCAGGACCAGCAAAATACAAAGGCTCATGCAAGATTTCTGCTACACTATTACCTTTCGATCATATCCATCTGTTGCCATCATTTTCAACACGCCTTGCTCATACTCTTCACCGTTGATCAACCGTTGAATAAACGGAAGTGGTCCAGCTCTGATCAGTGAACCTGTTCAACAAAAAATGGTATTGCGTGAGCATTTTTGTTGAAAGAGGCCCCTTTGCTACTGTTGACTCATTCATTGAAGTGCTGCCATTTCTGTACTTCCACATCAGGCGAATATTAAATACAGTACTCACCTACAGGCCCATATGCAGGGGTGGCCTCATCGTCATTTTGTGGAATCCATTTTTGTGACGTTGGATCAAATTTAGGGGCCATGTTGATGCTTGTCGTGGATTTTCTAACGCGGTGTGCTGGGGCGAACGCTGAGACCCCAGATAATGCAGCCAGCGCTATGCATAGGGCAGTAATTGGGTTCCTTTGGAAAACCATCTTTGTCTATTGTACTTTCACGTGTTGTCGATCTTGCCATTTGTAGGATGATGCATTCCCATCGGCTTCTGTGAATGAAAGATCCGAGGATACAATTCCAAGTTCAACCCTGACGTCGAACGGCAACGAGTCAGATGGGTCAAGCGAGAAACAATTCTGAAAGGTAGAACAATCTAAAATGCTCTGTTCCTCAAGAAGCATAGAAATCCCGTAGAGTGCCATTTCCTCAACCATCATTCCCAAAGCTGCTTCCTTGCCGGTAGTCGGAGGCAATTGACTGCGGAACTCAAGTTCATTCAAAGAATGAGTAAAGGAGTTTCTAGGATAGCGTTCGGCTCGTGTACGTCCCAACACCACGAGGAACAACCTTTTTGGCCTGTAATCATGAGCAGAAACGTCACTGCTTTTATTTGGGGAGGCGATGCTGTATATGCGGATGATCGGTTGGTCAAAAGATTTCCCAAAAAGAAACTCATGGACGCGACACCGGACTATTTGAACAAGCTGCTCACGGAACAAAGAAATGTTCCTGGCTACAAAGCATTGCTAGAGAGCAATGTGTCCATTTTTGGAACCGTCGATGATCATGATTATGGCCGAAACAACGGCGACAAGACCTTTCCTTGGCGTCGAGAAAATGCAATCGAATTTGTCAAATTCCTTGGACTGTCTGAAGAGTCCGCCATGTTTAAAAGAGCTCATGAGGGTCGCGGTATCTATGGAGTTCAGGTATATGACTTTAGTCGATCAAAACCCAATGAACGATTGCTAACTGACACAGAAGCGGCCTTGGATCCCGATGTGGTCCCAATCGTTGATGCTGTTACTGAGGATATACCATCTGACAATAGACTCGTTGCTGTCTTTGTCATTGATGTTAGAAGCAACAAGATCCCCTGGCCTGGAAAAATATCAGAGCGTTTCTCAGGCAACAACTCTGGCGATTTTCTTGGCGAAGAGCAGTTTGTATGGTTTGAGACTGCGATTGGTCGTTCACGTGCTGCCGTTAATATTGTAGTATCGGGTTTGCAGGTTCATGCGGAGCGATTCTACGATGGTGCCGTTGTTGAGAACTGGAATGGCTTCCCTCATGCCCAACATCGACTTCACCAAGCTCTGTTGCAATCAAACGTTCAAGCGCCAATACTAATAACTGGGGATGTTCACCACGCTCAGATTCTTAGGAAGGATTGTCGCCGTCAGCATTCGGATTTACCTATCCGCCCTTTGTATGAGATTACGACTAGCGGAATGACTCATGCATGGGGGTCGACTCGAAGCAGTGTCTGTGGTAGGGCACGTTTGAGTCCATTCTGCAACGTTTACTACTACAACAAAATGTGGGGTTGGGTGATGCATTTTGCTCATTGGATTAGTCCCTGGAATGAGATTGTGATCGATGAAAAGACTCGTAAGCTGCAGTACAGTCTAGATCTGAACATAGCAGAATTGGACTTTGATTGGGTCGAACGAAAGGTCTTGGCCACCATTCTAGGCTCAAACGGGGAGCCGCTGTTGCAACAGAAGTGGCCTTTTGACGATTTGTCAATTGTTCAAAAGACGACGCTAAGAGATCAGGACTTTGATCTTGTTTCCCAGTATCTCCGGGATCGACTAATAGGTGGCGAGAACAACGACTGGACATGCGTCCATTATCGGGGTATTCCATCACCTTTGGCGTTTGCTCTCAGTATTGTTGTCACTGTTACGGTAGGCTTTACATTATTGGGTGGTCCAACTATTCTTATTCTGCTTATTTTTCGAAGACTGTGGCTTGCGCGTTCTAGAAACAGCAGGAAGAGGAAGGAAACATAAGGAACGGTCGAAATCTAGTTACTTTTGACTGAAGGACAGCCATTTCTGTCTGAGCAAAGAATGGAGAAGAATAATCCAGTCTCCCTATTTTGTTGCATGATGGCACTGTTGAGCATTGTTGTGGAAACCATTCTAGTTGTTAGCAAATGCGATTCCCTTATCAATCTGCTTCTTCAACTCCGGCAGCATCTTGTCGAGCCACCCTTGTTCATACGCGGAGATTTCTCCATATCCCATAACTTCTTCAACTCCATCCTTTCCAAACTTGCACGGTGACGCAAAGTACGGGGCATCGGTCAAGCTGGACTCGACGTAGGCACACTGAACGATATCAGCACCCTCCATGGCCTTAAGGACGTTGTCTGCGAAAACATATCCAGCGTATGCCATACTCAGCGTGGCAGACCCAGCTCCAGCCTTTGCCTTCACAACTTCATCCCCGCCAAATTGTGTGCGAACAGTCAACGCTTCGAGGTCCGAGTCACTTGGGCTAAATCCTTCGACTTGGGAGAAGAGTGGCAAAATGGTGATTCCAGCGTGACCACCGATAACAGTCACATTAACATCCTTGGGGTCCTTGCCCATGGCACCTCCAACAAAGGTATTGGCGCGACAAACATCCAAAGTGGTGACACCGCAGACCTTCTTAGGATCGTACACACCCTTCTTCTTTAATACTTCCGCTGCAATTGGGACAGTACTGTTGACTGGGTTTGAAATAATGGCAAGGACTGCTTCGGGGCAGAAATCTCCGCATGCTTCTACCAAAGTCTTGACAATTCCAGCATTGGTATTGAACAAATCGTCACGCGTCATGCCAGGTTTGCGGGGAACTCCAGCCGGAATGACGACGACGGAGGCTCCCGTCAAGGCAGCCTCAAGACCAGTGTCATGAGACGGGGGCCATGTCCCGGGACTTGGCACACGACCAGTGACGGTGGAGGCAGAAGGAATGTGGGAAAGATCCGCAGCAATACCAGGAGTTCCTACGATGTCATAACAGCTCAGTTCAGAAACCTGTGGAGACAGCTTTAGCAACAAACTCAAGGGTTGACCGATTCCGCCGCCTGCACCAAGGACAGCAACTTTCTTTCCCATAGCAGCAGTTGATGAATAGAAACGACTGTTGGTAGACAGCAGTGATTTGCCTAAAGAGGCTACTCTTTGAGAGAACATGTTGAAGGTGTCAAAGATTATAGTTCCGATTTATGATTCCTATGAGAAGTGTGCGGATCTATGGAGATGTGAGAATCCTCGTAGACATCTACGCATCATCCATAGTATCTGGTCAGAACTGGTCAAATGCCACTGCTGGACCATCGAAATAATCTTCCTTTTTGGAGAAGGTTTTTCCGAAGGCTTTTTTGCTTCAAACTTTCCCAGGGATTCGGACTGTTCGAACAATTGTGAATTGTGAACTAATCTGACCGTTGGAAACGCTCGTGAAACGGCCAAGTTCCAAAGTCCCTTTAAGTAACAATAACCTGGCGATTTATTTCGTCCAGAACGCACGGTGTATTTAAGTGTTCTGCGTTCGTGCTGCCGTTGAACGTATAACCTGGCGGTTGAAGTCTTGCGATTGAAAGTCGCACAAACACAATTCAACACACATATCAACCCTCTTGCAAAGAGTTACCCCTTCCTAGCCATGGAGACTCGCACATCCTTCCAGAATCCTATTGATCTCTCCTCTTCCGAGGATCTCAGCTACAACGTTAACAACTATCGGGCAGAGCTCTTGTCCGATGGGTATATCATGGAGAATGATCGTAATGGGATCATTGAGCTTGCCAGAGGCCAGGAGGATGTCAGAGACAGCGCACCCAACGATGCCCAAACTCCATGGTACCGTCCGGACTTCCAAGATAGTGGTAATGTTGCAAACGTCTTTCGCCGTTTTTTGGGTGGCGCTCTACCGCCCAAACCTACAATGGCAACTCGTGCTCCCACGAAGCATAGTCCAAGTCGTCTTCCTTTGTTTCAGAACAGCATGTTGGAAACGCTCACCGAAGAATCAAGTGTCGACACCAAAGTAATGGGATCTACGCGAGGCAGCATTGACCAAAGCGAGATTAATTCATCAACAGGCTCCAGCCAACGAAGCTACCACCGACCAAAACCCCCAAGGCCAGAGGGCCGCAGTCGAGGAGTTGTCTCGCCGGTCTCAGGGGCAAAAGCTACCAACAGTATCGTCGCTGGATCCAACAGTGTCATCACTGCACCTAGCAGTGTACTCGCTACACTCAACAGTGTAGACACTGGCGAGAATAAGCCATATGGCTGGCGTCTAGACCCCAAAGAAAGCTTCAGTGACTGGGAAATCAGAATCGTAACCGAGTCGGGGAAAATCTGCAATTACAACGTGCACCGCATGGCTTTGGCTGCTGGACCACGAAAAAGTGAGTACTTTGTCAATCTGTTTGGAAATCAAGTCAGCAACTTCAAGAGCCAGCGACTCCGTCTAGAAATGCCAGACGAAAGCGCTGAAGTTTTCCCAGTATTCTTGGACTTCGTTTATGGAGAGGATGATCTCGAGTCTGTCGAGGAAAAAGAACAAGCATATGCTGTTTATGAGCAGGCCGAGTTTTTTGGTACTCCGCTATTGAAAACCGCAGTAACAAATTGGTGCGAAAAGCGCCTTAGCTGGGACAATGTCCCGGAGTTTCTGTCGGAACTTGACAGGTTTGAAGATGCTGATCCACTCGTGAGGATGGCAGTCGACCTATGCGCAGCCAATTTCGAAGACCTTGGCACTGATTTTGGAACCCAAATTGAACCAAGATACTTGACCATGATCTTGGAGAGGCTTCTGGAGAGGAACTTTGATTTTGATCGGAGCGTCGACTATGTTTCGGAGATGCTGCTGACGAGCTGCAAGGAGCGCGAAGACATGGACGAAGCGTCATTCTTGAAGCTGACAGACATCCGGTTCCTACCAACAGCGCCTGTGGAAGCGGTCATGCGACTAGCAGCCGCGGAGGCTAAGTTTTGTGAGCCTTCTGATGAGCCGACAACTCTTCAAATTCGATGCATCTTGGCGTTGTCTGAGAATTGGGAGTATTTCTCATTTCAGTTCCCAACAAAAGAAGAGATGTCAGCGGCCATGCTTACATTCCCAAAGCATGTCATGGCACAGCTTTTGGTGCTCACTACCGATCTCCCGTAGCTTTGGGCATGGTCGCCAGCTCTGCAAATGTTGAGGGTATAAACGTTGCATACTCAAAAAAGTAAATCGTAATAGTTGTGTTTAAGATTTCTATTGTTCTGCTGCAATCAATCTACGCAATTTGTACAAATTCTCTAAACGACCTCGGAAAGTTGAATTTCTGGTTCCGAGGCTGCGGGCGCAACGTTTTTCTTCTCGGTTTCCGAATCATTGATCTTGATGTCCTCGTCGTCAAATGATGCTAGCCCCGATGGGTCCCGTTTGTACAACGTAGACAAAGAAATTAGAAAGATCAATATCAAAAGCACCCATCCCCAGGCTAGGGTCGATTTGGGATAACCATTGTAGCCCTCCTTCATGTCCAAGATAATCAAGTATCCGGCTAGTAATCCGGAAAAGAGAGGGACTGTCAAGTGAAAGTCAAGCTTGCACAACCATTTGGGGCCAAGTCTGCGCCCTTCGGGTGTTCTTGGATTGTTATACGTTGCCTTGGCCAAGGCAAACTGCAATCGTCGGTAAGTAAAGTCCCAATTCAGCATGATCGACTCCAAAAAGGCTACCACTAGTAGAGCAATCGAACCGATGAAATGATCCAAGACCTCAAGAATACTGTTTCCCTTTCGTGTCGTAAAGATCAAACCGATAAGTGCAGAACCGACACAGCACAGAAGGCTCATCTTCCAACGAGGCTGTGTCTTCCATCCTTGTTGGGCCCAAAAGTCCAAGGCATAACTGGTGAGTGTCTGTTCCATGGCGTAGGCAGAGTCCAGCCCCAACAAAAAGAGCGTCGAGAAGAACAACACGGACACGGCATTGGCAGCGGATCCGAAGTATTGCATAGCTTCGGCCATGGTGATAAATGCCAATCCTGATCCACTCCGAGTGGCCAACTCTTCCACTGTCTGTCCTTCTTTGAGAGCCATGTGACCTACCAGGGAGAAGGTCGCAAAGGCCGCCACAATGCTGAAGACACAGTTCGAGAGGGACACAATGACACAGGCCCTGTACACATCCTCTTTTGGTTTTGCGTAACTAGAGTAGGTAATGACAGTTCCCAAACCAGGACTCATGCTAAACAAGGCTTGGCCACAGGCAGCCGCCCATGTCCTGGCATTCCAGAGGTATTTCACTTCAAATCTTCCAATGTAGAATTTGACGCCTTCGCCAGCCCCCTCCAGCGATGCCGTGCGAAGAACCAAGACGACGACCAGGAAGACAGGAACGAGGACAGTGACGTAGGTGATCTTGGCCAAGACTTGTCGTCCGAATCCGACCGTCATGAAGACAATGAGCCAAAAGACGAACAAGGATGCCACGAGGTTTCCTTGGCATGCTCCAAGTCCTTTGACATTGTCAGAGTTGGCTGCATCGAGCACATTCTCTAACCAAAAGTTCTCAGCTCCAGTGGCGATCCAAGGAAGTGGATCCTTGAGTGAATTCCAGATATATGGCAAAGAGTACGAAATGACCATTCCATAGTAACACAAGACCACAAACAGCATCAGTCCAGACGCCATGCCAAGGCCTTTCCATCTAGGTCTAACTGTGTTATAGCAGCGGATCGTGGACAGTCGAACGTGCTGTCCCATGATCATTTCGTAGAGAAAGAGAGGACAGGCTACGAGAATGGCACAGACAATGTAGGCCAAGAGAGCAGCTCCTCCCCCATGTTGTGCCACAACGTATGGAAATCGCCACATATTTCCAATACCAATCGCATATCCAATCAACGCAAAGAGGTAGTGATGCGTATCAATGATATCCCTGTCTTCGTCATCCTTTTCCGGAGCTTTGGTCTCTCGGACAGTTCCTTTTGCTCGACGGTACAAATGAAGTCCACCATAGTACAGTGGACCCATCAGGATGATCGCAAGCAAGGTGAACAAACCAGAAGCAGAAACAGCCATTATGATACTAGTATTCAAGAAACCACTGTGAGACTATTCCAACGTGACTCTCGGCATTGGTTGTGGTCATTCTACAACTGATCAGATGGCTGCATTTTTGCAGGTCGTGTTCAAAAAAAAGATATATCTTCCAACCGACTTGTAGACACGCGCAAAACCAGTAGGACTGCTGGCATACACGTGGAGATCCTACGAACGGGCACAGCTGGTAAAACGTCACGTGCAGGTGACACCCGTACAAAACAGTACCAAACAGAGAAGACTTTTAAGCACCTTTTCCGCACTTGCTCTTCGAACAAATGTCAGACGCCTTTCAGGGGAGGGAGACGAAACACATCGTCCGGGCGGGAGCCCAGTATCGTAGTGCAATGTGCAGTACGGTCTTCGACAAAAATTGAACAAGAGTCTATTAATTAAGTATCATCAGGTCCTAAACTGCTTCGCGGAAGAAAGATGAAACAACAAGGTTGCTGGGGGACGGGACGGTCGAGTAGTTCAGCGTCTGGTCGGATCTAAAATTTCGGTCCAGATAGATGTCACCACACCAATCTATGAGATAGTCTCGAATGCCCACTTGATGATCTGTTCCCTAGATTTCGACGAGCTTTGCACCAGTAAATTGCTTTCATCCTTCCGTCTTCCCTCTACAACGCTACTCCTGGTGGTCGGATCATTCTGATTTACGGGTATGGAGAATCGCTCTGATTTACGGGTATGGAGAATTGCAAAACCTGGCGACGGGCACTAACAAAGGTTCCATATCCCAGTATGAGAAACGCCAATAGTACTCCCGACGAATTTGGCCAGATACACTTGCGGAGTTGTGACACCCAATATAGATATAGGGCAATGAATATGTGTTTGGATTTGTATTTACGAATAGATAGGGTTTTTTCATTTTCGGCGAGTTTCGACTCAAGCCGGACGATTTTCTGGACAAGACTAAGTTTGGAAAATAAGGAGTTTCGCTTCACCAAACGCACAGATCCCTTGAAAATGCCGGCCGTCGTAACGTAAATGCGTTAAAAAGTCGACAAAGTACTACGGATACATACACCATTCCCGTTTGAGACAGGAGGTTTGCCTCCGATGGCGCTATTTTTTCAGCGGGTCGACGCGTGGTACTGGGAGTTACTGTCGATGCTGCAGAAAACAAGCGATTCGAAAATCCTTTAACCCGTTTGATTGCATTGCTTCCAACATCCTTTGTCGTGGTGGATCGTCATCTTTCGCCAAGCATACTCATACCTATAGATATGGCAGTAGAAAGCTCCTGCAATGTTGCAACCGAAAAAGCCACCATACGGGCGCTGGCTGGGCCTAAGAGCAAAGCCTTGTCTCCGAACACCGATCCGGCACAAGAAAACACCAATATGATGGTCAGTTCGTTTTCCAACCTGGCCAATCAAGCAATTTCAAGAGGGCAGTACCGCGAAGCCCTTGGGTTTTATCAGCAAGCGCTAGAAGATTATTCCAGGGAGTCTCCTACGGTGGTTCAGCTTGTCAATGCGGCGGCCACCTGTTTCAATTTGGGTGCCCTGTCAAAGAAGCTGCAAGACTTTTATAGCGCTGCCAAGTACTTTCGTCAGGCGGAGGACATCTACCGAACCTGTGAGGAGCACGTCAAACGAGCCAACTATGGAAGTCTGGAACAAACCTTTTCGTGCAATGTATGCTTGATACAGCTCATTGTCGAAACCCTGCAAGCCAGAGCCCATTTGCACTACAAGTACCAACAGTTGCTTGATGATGCGATTGAATGCCACGAAGAAGTCGTCGAAATATTGGAACAGCACCGCATATACGGAGAAGATACCGATACGATTCAATTCAAAATCCGATTTCAACCACTCTTGCCGGAACAACGTTGGGAACTCCTGGTTGCATCATTGCAGTTTCTGGGCAAGTTTTATGTCGAAAAGGGCGACCTTGAAGACGGATTGATGGCCTATCAAGAAGTGCTCAAAATACTCAAGGATCAAAAGTCCTTGGCAACGCAACAAAAGCAGCAAGAAACCATTCAGATCATTAAGACACTTGAGGAGATTCATACCGAACGCAATGAGAATACCCTGGACTATTCCAACGTGGCGGAAGCTTCCGAGATGCAGAGGCTGGCTCTCTTGCAAGAGGACATTGAGAACTGGGAAAAGGCGCTCACCTACTGGGAACGTGTTTTGTACTACCAGTCGAAAGAATTTGGAGAAGAGTCCTTTGAAGTGGCCGTTGCTCTTTGCCAAGTGGCTCGTGTGATGGTGGCTCAAGGGAATTTCGAAGGTGCTTTGGACCTGTATCAAGCAGCCTCTTTGAAATACCAAGCTACCAACACGCTTTTACCCAATGAGCTCGTATCCAATACTGTGCAAGTCTTCCAGTTGCTGGAACAGCCTCTGGAGGCCATTGCCTGGCTCGAAGAACTGGAGCTTGGCAGCGAAATTCCTGAAGAGAAATCATGGATTCTGTATGAGCTTGGACGCCTGTATTTGGAGCAAGGGCAGCTACAGAATTCATCTGAAGCGTTATGCCGAAGTGCCGAGCTGGGAGAAGGTGACGAAGAACATGTCTTCAAGCTACTACAGAAAGTTGAGTTCTTACAACAGCGGATGGAATTCAGTGATTCCGCTGCAACCACGTTGATCGCGCTAGAGGCCATCAATGAAGGAGAAGAAGAGCAGTCTACCTTTCTGTCCTCTATCTTATCAAGAGATCGACTTGGTGCCGCCCCATTGGCAATCGCATCCAGTACATCGACTGGTATGGACTCTGATGATGACGAGAAGAAAACGGATGATGAAGATTTTGGAAACAGTGACGGAGCACGATGTGTCTCAGATCTGCGTGCAACAAAGCCCTACGTTAATGCCAATGATCTCTCTACAGTAGCGGAAGAAGAAAAGATCGATGAGGATCATCCTGTTCATCATATAGAATTGACCAATTCGAACATTTTGGGATCGACCAACTCCAGTTTTCCTGATGGCAGTGAGATTTTGAATGATTCTGCGGTCGGTGTCATCGGTGGAGAAAACAACAAGGCCAGTCGAAGCCTATCTCCCATTCGCCGTGGGAGAGACAGTGCCTTTGACGAAAACGTTTTGAGTACTCCAGCCCTGGAAGAGTCGCCTTTTGATGATGAGGCTGACAAGGACGGTGAATTTCAGGACGATGAACCTAGAGATAGAAGCGCCAATCATGTACTTTTCACCAATAACAACAGTGTCCCTTCTGCTGATACTCAAGTTCTTGAACCAATGCCCAGCGATGAGAAGATCGCAGTCTCTTCAGGGACGAAATCGAATACGGGCAACCCAATCGTTCTTGCCCGGTCGATTTCTAGTTCTTCCTCGCGGCGCTGCTCCAATGCTGGGGACGATTCTGAGAGGGAATCAAACGTTAGTGAATCATCGAATGTGCACAATGGGCCTGACGTTGTGAGCTTGGGAAGTACCTTGTTCATTTCTGCTTCCAGTTCCAATGACGATGACGTGAAATCAGAAACTATTGATATTGATGATGATTCTGTGGGTGAGCATGAAGAACCTTGGACCTCTGAATTTGAAGAGAAGAAAAGTGACTCGCCCATTCCACGCGAGAGACCCGATCTCCTTCCAACGCCCCCTGCAGACAGCGGAAGTCCCCAAGCTGCACTTCTGCAATCGGAGGAGAAAGCAAAGAATGGCAACAAGGGTCATAGTACGTCTTCTGCTCCCACTTCTTCTCCCAACAACACATCTGTTAGAGACTTTAAGAATCCAATTTTGAGAATAAAGCGAGACTACGCTGAAATGCCACGCCCTTCTCAAACAGAATCATCTCAGAACCCCAAGCTTGCAACTCGAAAGCGATTGGTTAACGCACTTGCGAGTCCTTTTCGAAGAGCCAAAGGCAAGAGATCAACTGGGTTGAGTGCACTGGACGAAGACAAAGTAGTTGGAACAAAAATTCAATTTGACGAAGAATTTTGTGATGCTCCTGTCCATTATATCTTCGATGATGATGATCAGTCACAGGTATCCCAGATTACGTTCAGAATGGACGAATACTCCTCCCGAAAGAGTAGCCAAGATGGCCAATGGTGGTGGGGAGTGACCAAAGAAGGCCTGGAAGGTTGGTTTCCGTCAGAATATGTGACCCAAGCTGTCCAGGCTGCTGAAGGATTTCTCTCCGCAAAATCAATTCATGATCGTGCCAAGTCTAGACCATTGGATTTCGACTCCGACGATGAATCAGATGTTGAAGACGAGCACGCTGAGGAAAAGAACCAAAACCTAACTGGAGGGAAGCAATCAGAAAGCGAATCAGTCATGAAACCTGGTTTTCTATCTCCAGATGCAAGAAATGTTTCAGCGGAAACAGGTATCAAGACCAGGAGCTCAGCTGGCGTAAACACATCCAAGTCAGAATCAAGCAAGAAAATGAGTCTGTCCTCGAGAATTGAGGGCAAAGAAGAGCTTCTCGAGCTTCTGACGTTGGAGCATGGGCCTGGACATATTGAGGTTGCGGCTACCCTTTTTGATCTGGCAATCCTATACAGTAAGAATCAGAATCTTCCTGATTCCCTTGATTTTGCTCAGCGGGCTCTGGAAATCCAAAAATCATGCTTGCACTTGTCCGAGGCTTGCAAGTCGCTCCACTTCATGGCAGATATACACATGAAGCAAAAACAGTTTTCACCAGCGCTCTCATGCTACGAAGAATCCTTGCGACTCCAGCAAGATGAGTTTGAATACTTCCACGAAGAAACTGCAAGCACATTGAATCGAATCGGCAATGTGTATGCAACTCAAGGCGAGTTTGGTCTCGCAATGGAAAACTACAAGGAAGCACTGAGAATTCTCAAGGATTGCTGCGGGGAAGAAGTGAAGAATCCTTTAGTTTCGCAGACTTTGATCCAAATTGGAGCTGTTTACTACAGGGAAAGAAACTCTCTGGCCACGATTCAGTCAAAAGTCGACGGCTACAGCACTTTTATTGAAGGGGGTATGCTCGAGGTAATTGGGCGTGCACACGAGGAGAGGGGCTCCTACAGGATGGCTCTCGCTTTTTTTGAAGAAAAACTTCAATTCTTGAACGATAACGACAAGTCCAGTGATCTCGAACAGGTCGCAGAAACGCTGAACAGCCTTGGTATGTTAAGCTGTCGCGCTGGGCTTTATTTGGAGGCGATCGACTACTATGACAGGGCGCTTGGAATTCAAATGAAACTTGGGTGCAATGAAGTTCAGTTGGCGATGGCAAGAGTGTTGGCAGGTAGTGTTCAATACTCCCTTGGTCACTTTAAGAAAGCATTGAAGCTCTTCCAGGACGCCATCGACACACTCAGAGACAACGTGGGTGCTGAGCAAGAGACTGTTGCTGCCACTCTTTTCCATATGGGTCTTGTGAGAATGGCACTGTGCGACTACGACGATGCCATGTCAGATTTCCGAGACGCCCTTGAAGTTCAGAAGAAACTGTTGGGTAATGAGCATCCTGCTACCCTCAGAACCAGGCGAGAGATTGGCAACCTTTATGCTGTTTATGAGTCGGAGTTGGATTCAGCTTTTGAGGAGTTCAATGAAATTCTTGCATCACAAAGACGAATTCATGGTGAGAAACACCCGAACGTTGCGGAAACTTTACATAGTATTGGATGTGCTCAAGCAAAGAAAGGTGACCTCGTCACGGCGCTTCGTACGCTCGAAGACTGCTACAACATGCGGCTCGATTTTCTTGGGATGGATCACCCACTTCAAGCAACGACTCTTCACGAAATCGCTAAGATTCAGGTTCAGAGGGGTCGACCAAAGAAAGCTATTCACATTTGCGATGCAGCTCTCGACATCAGAGTGGAATCACTCAGCGAACAGCATGTTGATGTTGCTTTGGCGCTAGCAACAAAAGCCAGCTGTTTAGTGACCCAAAATAACTTTGCAGAAGGCAACAAACTTTTTTTGGAAGCCCTTAGCATTGCCAAAGCAGCACTGGGACCAATCCACCCTTCGGTGGCAAGTATTCATGAACAGATTGGAAGTATGCACCTTCGTAAGTGCCAGTTTGAAGAAGCATCAGCTTCGATACAAAAAGCTCTTGAGATATACAGGCAATCAAATCTTGACGAGGATCATCCAGGGATCAAAGAGGCGTTGAGGGAACTGGAAAGGGTAGAACGAGCTGAGATGCTTTGTGTGTAAATGCCGGCCCATTCAACCTGTTGCCACATCTCGGTGTCTTTGCAACATTCCGATGTTTAAATATGCTTACACTACTTTAACGATGCTATACTTACAGAAACTGGTCTGCTTTGCACTAGTTCACTCGCTCCTTGCATCACCTCCTCAAGAAAAACGCGCGATCGAATGCGCGGTTTTTCTTCTGTCCATTCTTTCATTTTTAGAACAACAGAAAAAGCTGATCATCAAAGCTTCACTCTTCATTGTAATCAAATACAGGACAAGCTTCCATTAACCCATTATCATCTTTTGCAATAATGGTGAAAAAGAAGCCAGATCCTTCCATGAAGGGGAAGAAACCCGCCAATACGGCGAAAAAGGGAGTTCCGGTAGTGACCCGAAATCCAGGTCACATCGCCAACCGACTCAAACGCAGTGAAATGTATGGAAAATACCTCCAACAAAAGCGAAAACAAAAGCAGGAATCTCGATTGCAACGAATTAAGGATGCTGAAGCACTAGGCGAAGATTCCAAGGAAGCGAAAGCTACCCCGAAAACACTTGACAATACCCGAGAAATTGAACCAACGCTTGTTCTACAGGATCCAGAAGTGTTTGCCGACGAAGCCGACGATGAATTTGCAAGATACTTCCAGTCGGAAACGCCTCCTAAGGTCCTAGTCACCACTCGTCCTCGTCCTTCGCAAAGACTTTTCTTCTTTATAGCAGATCTGCAGCGTCTCATTCCAGCACTGCACTTCTACCCGCGGAAACACTTTTCCCTCAAGGAAATATGCTCGTTTGCCACAAATCGGGATTTCACCCACCTGATAGTTCTAGGAGAGAATGCGAAACACTGCAATGGCATGACAATTTCTCACCTGGGATCAAAAGATGGCCTCATGGGACCGACCGCTTTTTTCAAAGTGTCCAATGTTGTGACCTCCCAGAGTATCCCGAATCATGGTGCATCTACGAAACACATCCCAGAACTGAATCTGCATGGATTCGGCACTCGTCTAGGTCACCGTGTGGGACGACTATTGGGAAGTCTGTTTCCGCACAATGCCGAATTTGTAGGCCGGCAGGTGGCAACATTTCACAATCAGCGTGACTACATATTCGTCCGCCACCACCGCTACGTGTTTGAGGAAAAGAAACAAAAAAAAGAGCCAAAAAAGAAAGACGATGCTCCTGAAAAGCCATTGGAGTTGAAAGACCGAGTGAAAGCAAGACTGCAGGAACTGGGCCCACGTTTTACTTTGAAGCTGCGATGGGTGCAGGAGGGGACATTTGATTCACAGTTTGGGGAATATGAGTGGATTCACAAACGGAAAGAAATGGACACTACGAGACGTCGTTTTCACTTGTAATTATCACAATCTAAGCATGTCCATTATATTAGACCTGTGCCAGTTCTATTAAGTCCTTTATTAAACGCTCTACAACCTACTGCTTCTGCGGTAGAGCTCTTTGAACTGAAGTAATGCGGTCTCCAAGGCTCAGAGCAATTCCCTGGGTCTTCGAACGGATGCGAATGTATCCAGCAAGCTTTCCATCGTTGTCTTCCTTCTTTTCAACCGAGACATTGACCAGGGCGTCTTCGCCAAAGACACTACAATCGCAAAAGAAAGAGGCGTTAGTTGTATCGATTATCTCAAATCAAAATGCAGAATACACAACAAACTGATGGTCAAAAGATCCTATCGAAAAGGACCGAAACGCCTTGTCGGCGTGCCAAGTCCTCACTGTTTTCTTTATCCCAGTTGTAACAGACCCAAAGCAGTATTCATACTAGGCATCCAACACGAAACTGGGACCTGCGCCCACAAGCTTTCCGTCGATTGAAATTCATCGCTTACCTTCTAGCATACAAATTGGCCGCCAAAAATGTCGAAGTATCACCTTCGCCGGGAGGAGATGTCAGACATTTCATCTTGGTTGAAGTGACAACATGCTCCAAGAACTCCTTCAGCGACGTAATACTAGTGGCGATTGCAACCTTGTTTTCCCATTCAAATTCAGCCCACATGTTTCGGAACGACTCGTCACTGCAAGTGGCAGGTCGGATGTAGTCCATAATGTCCATATGGATATCATTGAGGTGGATCAGCTTCGGCTCTTGAGTAGCCATGTCTGTGTAGACGATACTTCCAAAAATGTGGCCAGTTTCAGTGCTGGAGACCTTAATGGATGCACGGATGGTCTTTTGATCAAGTGGCCCAATGGTATAGGATTGTGGACGTTCCACAATCTTCATATCTCCCATGGTAGACAATTCAACACTTAAACCAGCAAGAGTACTAGCAGTGCGATTGATGACAAGAATTTCCAAAAGGATATCGTAGTCATGGACTGTGACAATAGCTTCAGCATAAACGGGATCCGCGAACCCACTAAGAGGGTAACAATGTGAATTGTCCTTGTCCCAGATACTGTTGGACTTATCGTACCCCGTTGCACGAGCCAAATCTGTTCCGTCATCCAGATCGACATCCCCAGCACTAACTGTCATACTCTTTAACTGACGGAAATGGATCAAATCATCTGCCTGAGCGGTAGCCGTGGCTTCGTCGTTTTTCTTCTTCTTTTGTGGTTGGTCTGCCGCAAGCTTTGCCAAGTAGTTGCCCAATTGCTTCTTGCCATCCTCCAGCAAGATAGGTTTGAGCAGGTTTCGGGTCTTCGGGTCCAATAGAATTCTACAGCACAATGAACAGCGCTCACTACAATCGGAATGGCTGGATCGTTGAGCGAGATTGGGAGCTTTGCTTGTCTCGGCGAGCTTGGTCACAGCACATACGATCATTACAGTTGTTCCTGTTCGCTGCTTGTCTGCGGTTGGGAACAATAACACCAACTTGGTCAAACAAGCAACCAAGGTTTCGGCAACAAAAATATCCCCATTGGCAACAATGAGCTTTCGCAACTTCGGAATGTTGTCGTTAGCTTCCGCTGGTTTAGAAGATGTGTAGGATGTCTGGGTCGCGTAGGTTCCATCTGCCAATACAACATTCTTCGTAACCAACTTGGGTGCGTCGGCATCTGGAGATTTTTCCTTTGGTTCATCCGCAAGGACGAAAGGTGTGGATCCCACTTCTTTCACAATATCATCAAAGGTTTCCTTTGCCTGCTCTGCTGAGGTGTATTCTCCCAGAATCCAAAGAACAATGCACATGACAGGGGCAGAGTTGATATCGCCCAACGAATCGAGCAATTTGGGTAGGAGAGTTTGGCGTAGGGGAGGATGCTCTTGAATAATGCCACGAACAAACATGGCAACTTGGAAGGAGGTTCTGTCCGAGGAGGACAACAATTCCATCAGTAGACCGACAACGGACTCGGCGACTTGAGGGAATCGTTTGGCGCAGTCATGAATGGCATCCACCAAGAGGTGTCGTACAGCCAAACTCTTTTCATCCTCTTCGCCAAGAGCCTTCTGCAATTCTCTCTTGAGGGTAGTAATGACCGGTTGGACGTTTCTTGAGTTGACCGAGTCCATGGTAATCTCCAAGACCTTTTCGCAAATATCTGGGTTCGGACTAGAAAGCGCTCTCATAATATCCATCAGCAATTCGTGGACAATCTTGGGATGAGTTTTCTGTAAATTCTCGAGACGGGCCAAGACAATCAACTTGACATTGTTGTCCGTCTGACCGTTCAAGAGATTGGCATACGTTACCGCTGCGGCCCGCACGGCAGTGGGAGAATTAGACAAACTGACCAACGTCCAAGCCGCTTCGTAGCTGACAGCTGCCGATTCGGATCCGAGAAGATGGAAGAGGACGCGGACAAATCGTGATTTTTGGGTAGGATCCTTGCGGCAGACCCGGCGAGTCAATTCCAGCACGAGAAGAGAGAAGCCATCTCCAAACTTGGAAATGCCATCTCCCATGTGCTGACCTAAGAATTCAAAAGCCAGCGGCTCATTTTCATGGAGAAGCATCATAAAGGCATTGCGACGAGCAGCTGTATCGGTTTCGGCCGCAATAAACTCAGCGACGAGATCGGATCCATCTGGCAAGAGGTGTTCTCCGTGTAACTTGTGCGTATGGAAGACAGCCAGTGCAGCATTTTTTCTAACATACGCGTGTCTGTGAGTCAAACAAGCCTTGACTGAAGGAATCAGAGGACCCAGAAGCTCTTCGTCTTTGAGTTTGCACAGGAATCGCAGCATACTTCCTCGAACGTATTCATTCGGGTGGTTCAGGTCATTCATCAAAGCATTGCAGACCAAGATCATTTCTGGAAGCAGCTTGCGTGGAACGTGGTGTCCTGCTGCTTGCTGCATAAGTTCCTCTCCTGTCATTTCCTGATACTTGGGGACAACCTCCCAATACAACATGCAAAGTTTCTTCAGTTGTTTGTCCTCTGAATTGATACAAAAGCGAATAACTTGCATTAAAATACGAGGCATTGCTTCACCGCCAAGCATGGCCATGATTGCGGCCTTCAAGGCATGTTTCTTGACCTGTTCATGACAAAATAAATGTGAGAAGGACGATAGGGTCATTGCCGCCTACGGGGTTCCTACTGCACCCTACGGCACCTACATTGGGATCGGAAGATTCCAGGTCCTTGGCAATGTCAGCTTCGGAAGGCAATCCACCGGCAGTCACATCACTCGCAAGAGTAAATGTGCAATACGTTTCGTTGCTATTAGACGGGGCCATGGTTGTTGCAAGTCGGTAAGAGAGACTACTAACGATTATGTTGGCTCGCACAATGCTCAAAAGCGATCGGCCGGGATGAAGATCGGCTCGACGCGATGCGCAACGATTGTTGTCCTTGTGTCCGTTCGGCAACGTAGAGCATAGTACATTTTCTACCCCGTTGGTCATTATCGAAAGAAAATCTGCCCGCCGCCCGTTTATCTCAGGATCCAAAGGAATCCAACGGATCCAATTTTTTTTTTGCATTCTGCGCCGTAACCCGCGAGCAAAAATTCGAACTGGTGGATCTACAATCTGTCTTAACATGGACTCTTGTTTACACTTGCTGCATCAGATACTGATTGTATATTAGGAACAATGGACTGCTTCTAGATGGAAAGGTTTACATTGGAAGCTACAGCCATTCCTCTTTTACAAGTTGTTCATTGGTCCAAGCAAAGAATACAGTATGACGATTTTGAAACCCGACAAAGTCAAGAACAGTCAATTCCGAACGGTTTCAAGATATTATATTTCACTACACTCAATAGTTTTCTATTTTGGTGATGGAGCCGCGAAGAGCTCGATTATGATCTGGAAGGAGAGAATATAAATGTTATTTATTAGCGGTCAGGTAAGTCGTCCGAGAGCCTCGATGAAATCAATCTTACGAAACGTTTTCAGATTCAATAATGGTCGTCATTTGGTGTCAAGGGTGACGTTTTTTCGCAGTTTCCACTCGTCCATAATTACTTATACATATGACGCCTTCTTCGGAGTGAGCATACGTAAGAAAACCAAAGATGTCAGTCTTCGGGGAACCGACGTGGTTTGGCTTGGAAACTCTTTCGTCTGACTGATGTGAGTCTTCAAGTTGTGCCATTAAGTAATCCTGACATACCCGTTGGATCACGATTTCCAGCCATAAGTATTTTTGACAACGTATTCGGCAAGGAGGGAAATGAACTCAACAAGCTTGACATCAAACATCAATTTTTTTGGGACAAGAGTGATTGTCTACATCACAAAAATCACACAAGCAACTTTCACTGAACACTTTTGAGCAATGCAGAATCAACAAATCGACCTCTCTACCATTGACTTTACAGCATTGTCACTGAATGAATCACAGAGTGGTATGTTCCGGGGATGGGGCAGCGAAGAAACACGAAAAGCTTACACATCGCTCCAACAGCTCGCAGAGTCCAATGACTCTTCATGCCTTATGGATTCCCAGCCGCTGAAGCGATGTAGCACTTCTACTGCGCAGAAACCGGACGACAGATGTAATGGATTCTTCATATCTGAGGATGATATGGAGATCGACGGGATCTTCTGGTGAATCCAGTTGACGATGATGCCAATACTCGGCTTTCATCCACATTTTGCGCACCAACCTCTTTGACATCTCCCGTTTTACGCACCAACTTTTTTGACACCACCACGTCAAAGGATTGGATCTCGCAATGATGCCACCTCAGTGCGATATCATATGAATATATTCAAGAACCAGGAGACAAAAATAGTTTCTCTCCAAGCAGCTACAAAAAATGCCTATAATGCTATTCCACCATGCACACAATCCTATTCGGCCCAAGTTTTTTATGTACCAATTTTATTGATAGTCTAGAACAATGGTGTTACAATGATCACGTAGGTAGCCTTCTATGGGTGGTTACATTTGTTCGACGGATCGAAAATCCCCAGATTGTCGGAAGGGACTTGAGGTACGCATATTTCAGCGTGGGAGAGATTCTCCAAAGTCTTGAGATTGATTGTTCGGCCTTGTGATTTTTCATAAGAATCGACAAATCCTGCTGCAACATAGTCATTCATATACTTCCATGAATTGGGCCACCAGCCCATGGGCCAACCAACGTGGCCTCCAGCTGTAGTGAGCAACAAAACCAAATTCTCCTCAATTTTGTTCACCAAGGTAGCAGGATGCAGTGGGCTGGAAGGGTCATTTGATGCATTATTTCGCCACGTAGAAATAGGATCGTCAAACGCATGGAGAATTAGATGAGGAATACCAATGTGTTTCCGGTATGGATTGTTCGTATCAACTGCGCTCATTTCGTTGTAAAATTGTAAGGAATCTTTGAATCCATTGTATTTGGCACCGGCATAGGCGTCGACCTCCTAGAGTAGGGAACAAACAAAGGATTTGGAAATGAGCTCAACAAATGAAAAAGGTGTGAAGTGGAAAATGTCATTCTCACCACAACAGAGGATGCCCTCATCAGGCCCTTGTAGTCCGAGCTTCCAAGCTGGTGGTGTAGTCTGAGGCCCCATTTTTTGTCCAAATAGTTCTTTTTCATGAATTCAGCGATTAATGGTTGCCATATGAGTTGAGACCGGCGATAGTCCTTTTGATATTGACATGCAATTCCGCCAGAAATAGACACGCTCACGTCTAAAGCAACGTCACCGCCATAGGTGGCAACATAGTTGTTCAAAACGATGGCTCCCAAGCTGTAGCCAACGCCAGCTAGTGTTTGTTCAGGACCAACTACTCTTTGCTGAAGCGTTTGTGCTGCTGAGTGTGCATCCACTGTCCGAGCTCCATGGGAAATCTTTTGCAGCAAGGTCGAACAATGTTAGATTGGTGAATCCATTGCCGAACGCATGCATCACCTATATTGCGCTGATACGTACCGTCCATCCTTGGATAGGCGTATTCATCATGCCTCGGGCTACCAATACTACAACTGTGGACCCTTGCTTGAGTCTAGATATTACCAAGTCCATAACATATCCTTCTTCACTACCGCCATTTAAGCCATGAAAGACGAGGTATAGTGGGTGAGTTGGATCATGGCCAGTTCTGGGGAAAGCAATATCTAGCGCAAGGAACTCATCGTCGACTGTTGGCAACCATACTCGATGAAACTTCGGCGATGCAACAGAATTCAGGAGATAGGGTAAGCCCGTTCGAGCGTCGCCCGAGAGCATCCATGGAGTAGCAACGTCCGCATATACAGGAAGCTGCTGCTGAAAGTCGTGGACAATCCTTGTAATCAGAGGATTGTCATTCTTACTGAAATACAACCCAGGCTGTATTGAGGCTATTTCCTCTGGGTCATCCATGTGTAAAGGATACAGCAAAGACAGAATTGCCAAAATGTAAATCGATTGTGAGAACAACAGTCGCGTCTGGCTGATCAGCAAGCTTGCGATGAGGAGAAGGAATCCTAGTGAACGCCCAAATTGAATGATGTATTGGTCATCTGTCATCAGTATCCAAGAAGCAAAAATCGAAGAGCAATAGAGCAGAGAATACTGATGGTGGCGCTTGTGATACTGGCAGAGCAAGTAGAGAAAGCTCAATGGTGCAATCCAGACAGACAGCAATCTCACCCACAGGTCAACTAGCGCCATGATGGGTGGGATATAGAAGTACCACATAGTAACTACTTTTTCAATCGCGCTGACGGTAGTTTCTGGCGGCCCCATGGGAAGACCCATTGGATGTACAAAGCCATGACCGTCACAAAAGGGATGAATGGACGGCAGCCCTAGATCCAACAGAAATTCTTGTGTTGAAGTTGGCAGCATCTTCCAGTCATCAGTTGGTTCTTTGCTGCAGAATGCTTCCAAATATGACGACATTCTCACGGTCTTTTCTAATTGTCTCGGTTGTGAGAAAATTGTTCATTGTCTATGGCTGGATCGTCAAGGGTGACTCTCACTTGTCTCAAATGTACTGTATCGAGTATCGATTTCTTCTGATTGATTTCACTATCGGCTTCGCATCATGAGCTGATCATGAGTCATGAGTCACGAGTGTCAAAAAAAATGAGAACTCGTAGGGATAATGGTGTGTTGGACTTGGGTGACGTTTTTTCCATCGCGCTGACTGCCTCTCTGGTGTACGAGACGTCTACGTCAGGTATACAATGCGCCTCCTTTCATATAATTGAGCTCAATATGAACCGAACCATTAGACACGTCACTCTGAAAGCTCAGCCAATTTTCTTTCCGAGAAGACATTTGTGTCGTTTTGTCCACCCTTTTATTAGCAAATCACACGCACTACGTCGAGCTTTTCGGTTCTTTGAATCCCCTCACACCAACATTCATATATTTTTTTAAGAAACATTGAAGAACGCATTGCATTTGTTGACAAGTTTTGAAGATGAGATTTGAACAAGCTGTATTGCTACTTTTGGCATTATCCAACTCTTCTGCGTTTTCGTCATTTTCTCGAAATGGGGACCGACGATCTTCCGTCTACAGCACCATGGCAGAGTCTGCGCCTACTCCCCAAGATAGAGCGTTGACGGTTGATGCCATTTCTAAACTACATTTTCGGGAAGCGCAGCGAGAGTTGGAGCGCCTGGAATTGGACACCAGTGGCACTTTGTCAGCCATGAGAAACCGGCTTCGTGACGCTACGCAAAGAAACTCCGACAATGCCAAGGAGAGTGGAGAAGTGCGACATATCGACGAAGAAAAGCTTAATGAGGTATGTTTCCCTATCGTGCGCTTCTAGGCACACCAGCGAAATCATGTAGAGGTTCTAACGGAGATGTTTTCCTTCAAGGCGTTCGAGAAGACTGGAATTCGTTTTCAGGATAACTCTGATCCTGACTTCGAGTTCAAAGACCTCATTCGGGAGGCTCTCGCGAAGGCTGAGCAGTCTCATTGGAAAGCAGCAACACGGAAACTGAAGAAACTTACGAGAAGGTTTGGCAAGAATTCTGCCGATCCCCGAACAATACCTGAAAGCGTGTACTTGGCAGTGCTCGAGGCATGCATGGAAGAGCGTCTCCATGGAGCACGCGCTACCGAGCCTGCGCGAAAGATAATGGAAGAAATGGTAGAGCAAGGCTATGCTATTCCAGAAAACTCTGCTAATCATTGCTTGAGCAACTGCCTGGGCACTGATGCCAACGGATCGCATCAAGGTTTTGGAGGAATTGATACTGCTCTAGCGATGATGGCAGCCATTGAGCACTCTGAGAATCCTCCATCGATTAGTCTTGAAACATACAGCAAGCTTATTCTGTCTTTGGCTGTTGAAGGCTCGCACGAAGAGGCCTTCAAAATGCTTAGGGAGCTTGTGGCTGAAAAGTCAGAAACCCCGTCGCTTCAACTCTTTGCAGATGTTGCATCAACCTGTTTCAATAGAAAGGACGACCTGGAGGTCCCTGAACAGGTCATGACAGTTCTAGCTTATGTAAAAGCAGCAGGCTACGAGCTCGAAAAGATTGCGTCCGTGGAAGATGGTAGACGCTTACTAGCAGCTGGTGTAATCGCTGCTGAAAAGTTGAACAATATCGGGCTAGGACTACGGCTTCTGGTTGCAGCAAGCAACGCAAAAGGTTGTGAGCCCGATAAAGGTGATGTTCTGGTTGCCAATTCATCTCCTTCAGCTCAACGCGCAGCAACGATTATTCACCGTAAAGCAATTGCCAAGGCTACCCAAGATGACTCATGGAAGCTGTCCGTCAAGCTGCTGGAGATCATGATTGGGCGTGGCCTAACACCCTCGCCAAGTACATGGAGAAACGTCGTAACGTGTTGCACTAAACTTGAGAAGAGTAGAAAGGCCACGTCACTTTTGATGGATTGGGTAAGTCTCGTTTTGTCACGAATAGCCTTTTCTCTCTCGGTTTACTTACATTTTTTATTCAGGTTCAACTTTCTGAAGAAGGACGTGCAGAGAAACCGCCTCTGCGCACATTCAACACCGTTGTCAACGCATGCGAAGTTTGTGGGGAAGAAGAACTCACGGTTAAGGTATTGGAAGCAATGAAGGAAACGCACAACACGGACGGAAACTTGATCACGTTCAACATTGCGTTGAAGCGGCTTGCGAAGCTTGGAAACACTATGGCGTGTGAAGGTATAATTGTCGGAATGTTGCAGAGTGGCATTGAACCTTCGGTAGTGTCGTACACCACTGCAATTGCTGCGTGCGTTGCCGACCCGAAGAAGCCTGATATCGCCTATGAATGGATCAAGCGCATGAGGTCAAGAAATGTACAGCCAAATGTAATTACCTACAATACTGCCTTTGCATCCTGTCTAGACGGCACGCTGGAGGGCTCTACCCGTGCAAGCAAGCTTGCGGAAGAAATGAAAGCTGACATTCAAAGACAAGTGGACTCAGGTATCCTGGCAATGGACGAATACACCAATATCATTCCAAACTTCTACACAAGATCTCTTGCACAGCAAGCAATGAAGCAACTGAAGCAAAACTGGTTGGATGGACAAATTGACAAACAAGTTGCCAAAGCAACTCTTCGGAAGCCCCTTCTAGAGCTGGTCGAGTTCATGAAGTCCGACCTTGCTAGTGTGGCGGAGCAACAGAAGGATTTCGTAAAAATGGCTGTTCAAGAGGTTGAAACTGTTCCAAAGACCCTTGAAACAGATGAAGAGCTTGAGTATGCTACAGCCATCCGCACCACCGCCCGAGTAGCAGCAGTATAGATTTCAGTGCTGCGCCGTTGTAGTATTAACATTATTAACATCTTAGATTCATCATCCGACTCATATTTTTAACTACTGGTGTAAAACAAGATTCTTATTGATCTGTACTGTGGGTCAGCCAAGAGAAAAGAGTACTCAAGTGGTAGTGGACCGAGGAGGAACAGTCTTTTTCGACTTGATCGACCAAAAGTCTTATTCCCGAAACGATTGAGCTCTACAGTAGTACGTCATCATTTGAAAAGGCAAGATTCCCATTCTTTGACGATGAAACCCCACCAGCACAGTCGTCCTAATCAGCCTTCTCGAATCAAGACACCATAGCGCCACGCGATTACTGTTCGCCAGCCAACTAAGCATCCAAGTGAGCCATAGATTATCACTTGTTTAATTCTGGTTTTATGATGATTCGTCTCTGCCTGTTGTTGGCCATTGCCCAAACGGCATCATATGGGACGTCATTCCTCAGTGCTGCTTTTTGTCCTGTCGTGAAAGCGGCACGAGGTGTTGCAACTTCACCATTTAGACCATGTGGCACTTTTCTATGTGCAAGCGAAAACAAAGATGAGGATTCCTCTGAATTTGTAGCGACTAAACCAACACCTTCAAATCCAAGCCAAGAGGCATACCTGAGTCAATCTACAAACGGTGGTTACACTGTGAAGCAACGACTGCGCGAGGAAGTGGAATCCCCGTTTCGAAAAGTGCGCCTGCTGTTCTTCGCCTCATCCGCGGGCTCTGCTCTAACGGCCTTGTATTTCTCTGGATTGAATACTGTCAAAGCCCTTGTGGGTGGCTACGCCGATGCACAGCCGTTGGACGAGGTTCTGACTTCGGATGCCATCAACATTGGTGCTGCCATCATATGCGGTTTTCTTGCGTTTCGTGAATACAAAGTTGGTCAGTCCAATCTTGCTCGCATTTCACGTGGTGGAAAGCTCGCTTCGTTGGTTGTGGAACCAGCGCGAGCATTGACGGCTGCAGAGAATGTCCGTCGACTCGCAGATTATCGACGTGATTATCGTGTCTTGATTGCTGCGGGCAACGAGGACTATATATCGGAGCTGGCGCTTTCGTTGAATTCTGATCGTCTTCAGGATACCAATATCATCCCAGAACGCCTTGAAGAAACCAATGTGGTTGTGGTCCCTGTCTTGCTTGCATCGTCTGCTGATGGCTCGTTCTCTGTTTCTGATACTCGTTCACTCTGGAAACAAGTCGAAGCGAAATCAGATAAAGATCGCAACTTTGACATTTCCCGATCAGACTCTGTTGTTGCTTTTCCACGAGGAAACAACGCATGGCTTGACTATCTGCAAGAAGATATCAACACCGCTACAAGTCAGGGCTTTGACGTGCTTGAAAAAGGTATCACATTAACCATCAAGAAAAACGGTAGAATTCTCCGTCGTGCAACAGGCCTCCCCGACTGGGCCTCTATCGTTGGGGCTATGGAAATCATGGATGGGAGCAGATTTGGAATGCCAGGTGACTCTGAAAAGTACGGGGGCCCGTAAATGATCCGCCTATCTGAATAAGAGGTATTCGGCTTTGAACTAGGACCTGAGCATCATTGTAGATACATAGAATATTAACTATTCATTAGTGGATTGATAGCTTCACAAGGGGTAGTCGTTGTCTGTTGTCTCCTTGTTCATTTGGACTTAAATAGACCCTACGGGATGGCTTGCGCACGCTTGGACATGCAGGTTTGCATTGTTGAAGATGTTTGCCACGGCGATGCAGTACAACGACGTAGGAGCGAAAGTTGAACGGAAAGTCCTTTTTGTTGGAGTTATTTGCTCCCATCCGGTGGCATGCTATCCCCTTCTTTGCCCATGCTATCTCCCTCGTGAAGACCAATCTATGAAACTCTGTTGAAAACACTACTATCCTTCGACTCCCGACCTTAACCTCAACCTAGATAATGTTGGACTTAGACGTCTGCCAAAAGGCGAGTCGTTATGCCACTCGGGTTTGCCAAGAGATGACCAAGCGGTCTTCGCTGATTCGAGATTTGGGAGTGGATTGTGTTCCAAGTTTTGAACGAGACGAAGTCATTCCTTACTTGGGAGACAAATTGGGAAAGGGCGGATTCAATACTGTGTATGAACTCGAAAAGATTGAAATTGATGAAGCCTCACCTTGCAGTGAAGCCCAACGCCAACAAAGGACTTTTGTTGTCAAGACTGTGCAAAAACGCCTGGCGGTGAAATTCTTGAATGAATCTGCCATGGCGAATTCAAACGAGTTTTGCAACGGAGCAGCCGATTTACTTCTAGAAGCTAAATATCTGAGCGCGTTGAGCAATCACCCTCATCCTTCCATCATAAACTTGCACGGGGTCGCAGCGGCGGGAGCTGCCGGATTTGCAACCGGGCAAATGGGGGGTTACTTTTTAGTGGTCGATCGCTTGTACGATACGCTGGACAAGCGAATTGATGTCTGGAAAGAGCTAAAGCGACGAAAGCTCCGACACTCATCTCCGGCTAATGTTAAGCTGCTGCAAGCAATGTTCTTGCAGAGAATAACGGTCGCCTGTGATATTTGCTCTGCAATTAAGCACTTGCACAAGCTGAAAATAGTGTTTCGCGACTTGAAGCCCGACAATGTTGGTTTTGATTTTGACGGAAGAGTAAAGCTTTTTGATTTTGGTCTTGCTAAAGAGTTGGATCCTCTGCAGAAGACTCCTGATGGAGACTATGAGATGAGCGGTGGCACTGGATCACGTCGATTCATGGCTCCAGAGGTGTCACTGGGTGAACCCTATCATCTTTCGGCAGACATTTACTCGTTCGCCATTTTGTTTTGGGAATTGTGTGCTTTGGAGAAGGCTTTCGGGAGGATGAGTCAAGAGGAGCACAAAGCGAAGGCCATTCATGGGGACGAGAGACCGCCAATCAAGCGTGAGTGGAAACCTGCAGTTGTCAAACTTTTGGAGAAATGCTGGAAACGAAATCCTAGGGAACGAATTAATGCTCCAGATTTATACAAACAACTCAGAGAACAAGTCGATATTTATTACCAGGAAGGTTTTGATACAGTGGATGAAGCTGGTCAAGAGAGAAAGTTGTGTATATGAATGAGCCATTGAATCAATCAATCAATCAATGGAATAGAAGGAAAACGAACGAAATCATTCCTGTACCAGTTTCGGTAGGGCTGGAATTCTACCAAATGTACAATTAGCTTTAGGTTTATATGTGTGCCATATTTCTGACGCCTTGCTTTAGTTTTCTGCTTGTTGTCGGTCTACCCTTGCAGTTCAAGTGCCACCAACTCTTCAGGTGTGATTTGACTAGTTTGACCGATTCCTTTCGATCTTCCGAGAAATCTCGTACGGAACGTACGTTGGTCAGCCCGTGCAAGAATGGAGGGGATATCAACTACAACGAATGGTGAAGCTCCTCTTTGTCGTAGCAACCGTACCAGAGTGCACTCACGGGCAAATGGACGCCAAAGGAGCTTCCTCTTGTTACCGTTGCTTGCCTAGCATCACTGAAGGGCAAGCTGGAATACAGCTAGCAAGAACAGCAAAAGCATCCATTCGCCATCAATTCTACTCGCAAAACATTGCTTTCATCTCCCAATATCAATCTTGGCGAGGTATTAGTGATTTCTCTTGATATCGCCAGTCACGTTTTCAGAGGTCTGATCATTGAAATCAGTGGCGTTGAAGATAGATTCGACTCATCGCTATTGATCCCGGATTACTTCCACTCATCTCAAATTACTTCCACTCCGTAAGATTTAAAAAAAAAACGAAATCATGAGCGCAAACGAAATGGAAGTCATAACACAGAAGCTACTGAATGGGGAGTTTGATGTAGCGCTGCTGGATCAGGTTGTAGGCGCAGCTTATGATCCTATATCCCCACACAGAGCGGCTGCCAACAAAGCATTGATGCAACTGCAGGAAGCTCCCGATCTATGGCAGGCAGCAGATGGCATTATTGAAAAGGCTCAAAATCCGCACTCTAGATTCTTTGGCGTGCAGGTTCTAGACGATGCTATCAAGACAAGGTACGTGGATTAGAGCTGATGCTACATACTTGAGACTGGTGCCTTGCTTTGTCTAACGCTGGCGCTCCTTCATAAAAAAGATGGAAGATTCTGCCGGCGGAGCAGAAAGAGGGGATTAAGAATTATGTTGTGGGAAAGGTCATTAAGATGTCCTCGGACGAAGGAGTAATGAAGCAGGAAAAAGTTTTCATTGGAAAGCTGAACCTCACCCTTGTGGAAATTCTCAAACAGGAGTGGCCTCATAACTGGCCCAACTTCATCTCAGATTTAGTAGGATCCTCCAAAACATCAGAAGTTCTGTGTGAAAACAATATGCAAATTCTAAAGCTACTCAGTGAGGAAGTCTTTGACTTTTCCAGGGATCAAATGGTTACGGAGAAAGTCAAACGCCTGAAAGAGTCGTTGAACGGAGAGTTTTCTCAGATCTTCCAACTGTGTGAATTCGTTCTAGAGCACAGCAAGCACCCGAGTCTACTCAAAGTGACGCTCCAAACTCTGCAGCGCTTCTTGACATGGATTCCTCTTGGATTTATTTTTCAAACAAAGCTCATAGATGTCCTGTTGAACAAATTCTTCCCGGAACCCATGTTTCGGAACTATGCTTTGGATTGCCTGACTGAAATTGGAACACTTCAAGACTTGGAACCACAATATGATCCACTCTTCCGTCAATTATTTGTCACGTTTCTGCAACGGTTAGGGAATATCTTTACTCCGGAGACGGACCTGGCACCTGCATTCGAATATGGTACAGAGGAAGATCGCTTATTTATCCAAAAGCTTGCCTTGTTCTTGAGCGGCTTTTTCAAGGCACATTTGAAGGTTCTAGAGGTTCAAGAATCTCACCAGGCATTGATAAGTGGAATGTTCTATTTGGTCCGCGTCTCTGAGGTCAAAGAAACCGAAATCTTCCGGATTTGCTTAGAAGCCTGGCACATGCTAGCGGAGGAGCTCTACAAGAGCGAACACACCCAACCTGGTTTCTACGATCGAGGCTCAGCAAATCGGGTGTTGAATCTGAACGGCAATGCCACAAATGGCTCATCGCGGAAGTTCCTTTATAGCCCAGTCTTATCAGGGGTACGACAGGTCATGATCGCAAACATGGCAAAGCCCGAAGAGGTTTTGATTGTTGAGGATGAGAACGGTGACATTGTTCGAGAAACCACCAAAGATACTGATGTCATTGCGCAATACAAAACGATGCGGGACAGTCTAGTTTACCTTACCCACTTGAACTGCGAAGACACAGAATCGATCATGCTCGCAAAGCTGACAGAGCAAGTCGATGGGAGCGCTTGGAGCTGGAACAACTTGAATACGCTTTGCTGGGCCATCGGAAGTATATCTGGAGCGATGAATGAAGACGAGGAAAAGCGATTCTTGGTGACTGTGATTAAGGATTTGCTGGGGATGTGCGAGCAGAAGCGAGGCAAGGATAACAAAGCTGTTGTTGCCAGTAACATCATGTATGTTGTGGGTCAATATCCACGTTTTTTGAAGGCTCACTGGAAATTTCTAAAGACAGTTGTTAACAAGCTGTTTGAGTTCATGCACGAGGTACATCCGGGGGTACAGGATATGGCTTGTGACACTTTTTTGAAAATTGCGACAAAATGCAAACGGAAATTTGTGACTCTGCAAGCTGACGAAGCTGTTCCTTTTATCTGCGAGCTAGTCGAGTCGTTGCCATCAATCATAAGCGATTTGGAACCTCATCAAGTCCAAGCTTTCTACGAAGCTTGTGGTTGTATGTTGAATGATAGAGGTCCTGCTGTCACAATCGACAGACAGGCTTTGCAGGGACGTCTGATGGAAATGCCCAACAGAACTTGGAAGGTGATCATGGATCAAGCAGGAAGTAATGTTGAAACCTTGGTGGAGCCAAATACCATCAAGGAGATTATCAAGATATTGAAGGCTAACAACCGGTTGTGTAGAAGCGTTGGGTCGCTGTTTACCCATCAGCTACAAACTTTCTTTTTGGACATGTTGAATGTATACCGAGTCTATTCTGAGAGGATATCTGCCGCTGTGCAACAACAAGGAGCCATCGCGACTCAAATGAGTCTAGTCCGAACTATGCGTAGTGCAAAGAAAGAAGTTCTGAGACTTCTGAACACGTTCATTGACAAGAGTGGCCCACCTGAGGCAGAACCGATGGCTGTTGCAAAAGGATTCATTCCACCTGTCTTGGATCCCATTCTGGGAGATTACAAACGAAATATCGCAGGAGCACGTGATCCAGAGGTCCTCACCCTGTTTGCAACTGTTGTGGAGAAGCTGAAAATGAATGTCGTAGACGAAGTGCCACGAATCATGGAAGCAGTCTTTGAATGCACACTGGAGATGATTACGAAGAATTTTGAAGATTTTCCAGAGCATCGAATTCGTTTCTTTGAGTTTCTAAAGGTGAGAATCGTTGATTAAGTGATTTTGTCATGTTGGCACCGGAATGCTCACCTGTCTCTCCTTCTAGGCAATCAACAAGCACTGCTTTCCTGCGCTATTTAACATTCCTGGCGAGCATCAAAAGCTGGTAGTGCATTCTGTTGTGTGGGCAATGAAACACACTGAACGGAATATTTCTGACACCGGTTTGGAGATTCTGCACGAGCTGTTGCAGAATGTTGGGAGAACCCCGAATGTCGCCCAAGCCTTTTATCAGCAGTATCTGCTCTCTCTTATCCAGGACGTGTTTGCCGTAATGACGGACAGATTGCACAAATCTGGGTTCAAAATGCATGCTACTCTTCTTCGACTCATGTTCCATCTTGTCCAAATGAATCAGGTCACCGTTCCACTGTTTGATCCTGCAACCCAACCTCCCGGTCAAACAAATCCTGCATTTTTGCGGGAGCACATAAGTAACTTGTTGATTGCAAGTTTCAGCAATCTCACAAAAATGCAGGTAGCCAAGTTCGTAGACGGGATGTTTGACATTAAGATGGACCTACCAACGTTTAAGACGCATCTCCGAGACTTCTTGATTGAATTGAAGGAATTCAGCTCCGAGGACAATAGTGCTCTGTTCAGTGAAGAGCAAGAGAGAGAACGAAACCAAAGAGAGAGAATGATGATGGCGGAACGAAGCGCCGTTCCTGGTATGATGAAACCGTCAGAAGTTGTTGACGATGATCTGTGAGGTGGTGCTACTTTTCACTTAGCTATTTCTGTGCCACAATAAAACAGCCGTTTTCAGAACAGCTACATTTTGCCTCAAATAGCATGACAATTATTCTTTTCCCTAAGCGTCAGCATGCAATTCCCCACAACTTTTCACAATGTTTGGTTTGGTATCTGTTTCTAGCTTCCACTAAGTTAAAATCCAATGACTATCCAATTATAGGGTTCCAAATCCACAAGTTCGCGAGCCACTTCTCATGTCCATCGGTTGGATTACTTCCGTGGTGGGATAGATCGTCCATGTTTCCATCTTCCAGCATGTTGTAAAACAAGACAGCTTGTCCAGCCTTTGGCTGGATCTCCAATCCTCGTGAATTGTAATTGTTGACAGCCCGAGGAAACCTAGTTTCACCACCCTCCGGTACATCATTGAGATAAATGAGCAACGTGGCAAACCGACTGGGCTGGTAGCGATGATTAATGGATGGATACACAAAGTCATGGTGGCTTTGATACTGTTCCCCATTGCGCTTGTACCGTACGACTTGCAGTGACTCGGCAATGGAATGATGATGGGCACTGGACTCATGATACTTTTGAAGGAGCTCTGGATCCAACTGCATGACTTGTGCTGCCTTTTTGTAGATTTGTTCCGTCAACGAATTGGTATCTCGCGGAAGCCACGTGTTGCTGGAACTTCGAGTCGACAAATCGCTCATTTGCTTCGCCGTGGCACCAGTGTGTAAGGTAGACAGCTGAAGTCCTTGTTTCTGCGAGAGATCGACAATGGCCTGGCAATCCTCGGGAGACAGAAAATTGTCAATTGCAAAGGCCCGAGGAGCCACGGAAATGACCTTGAGGGTAAAGTCCTCTCCAATTCTGTGTTCTTGTCCAATATACTGTGCAGGATGCATGAAATGTAATGGAGCACGAGGAGGAAAGTGTCCCAACCACGTCCGTTGTGTGGAAATCAAGTAGTCTCGTGCATAAGCCTGGTTGACCAATTGTCGTTGGTACTTGGCATAATCCCTTTCATCGTGCAACAATGCCTTCAACTCTTCGTGTGTGTTTGGTTCGTAGTACACCAATGCACTGTCGGCCGTCAAGACCCATCGTTGCAGTGCTGTCGTCGCATCGTAAATGGGTGTGACATGAAAACTATGTCCCGGCATGGTGGCTGTTCCGAGTGATTCAAAGGGAGGAATTTCCCCTACCAATCGTTTGTTTTCGTCGACTCCTCCCTTGCCGTCCCAATGCAACAATACAGTGTTGGGAGATAGATTGACAAATTTAGCAGCAAATCCTGTAAAGTCCAGTGGTGGCTGTTGCAACTTTCGTTGGCGACTCTTGGGACCAGCAGCATTGGTGGAGCCGACTTCTTGATTGTTGGCCAAGTCGGGATAAATCTCTCCCAAAGACGGTGTCTACAAGAACGTTAACGTTGACAATCATAAGAGAAAGAAGGAGCATGGATAGAAGCTGCAACGACAGCAAAAGCCAGCATATGCAATACACACCTTGTAGTAGTAGCTAGTTCCCTTGAATTTGATGGCACTGGACGATGCTTTCCGTTGTTGTTCTTGCAGACAAGCAAAGTTTGGATCGCTGGGCAGCTTCTTATAGTGTAAGGTTTCGTACATATCATCTTGCGCTTCGTCGGCTTGATAAAATTGTTGCAGGGTAGTGAAGTATTCTTGCGGAATGTAAAAGTCCATAGTCTTCAAATGCCGTTTGTTAGGCGAAGAGATGGTAGGGCAGAAACTAATATTGGCCGTTCGCACAAAATCCTCGACATACGGATGTCGGTTGGTAGATTCGTTTGGCGCAAACAAAAAGGAAGAACTTGATTGCTGCTGCTGTTGATTGTACAAATGTCCTGTGACTGCCGCCAGGAATGCAATGAACATGGCAGGCCAATGTTGTTTCCAGAATGGTGGTTGTGCTTCCTCATCATCGTTGCTACCTATAGAGTCTTCCTCATCGTAGTCTTCTTCTTCTTCTTCTTCTTCTAGACTGCTGTGAGAGTATGTCTCTGCAACAGCAACATCTTTGTCATCCGACTTGCCCATGGGTCACACCAATGATGCATTCAAAGGAATCTTGCAATTGTCATGGAACACAATGAGTGAAAAAGAGAGGGTTGAAGACGCACTGTCGTGCAAAGCACGCCAAGGTAGATTTTGTACGAACGCATTTTTTCAAATTTATGATCCACCATTGATTCGTTCGATTCCTTTTCGTGGGACTCAACATCAATTGCTCATCGTGGATTCTTTGACAGAAGCTTGGATTTCTTGGAGGTTCCAGTATACATTTGGCGTTCCATAAGTATCGAAGTCCCCCGAACTGAAGCCAGCCGAACCAGAATTTATTGCGCGCGCACGTTTGATACCAAACAATGGCGTTGTCGTAGAACTTGTACTGAGAGACGGGACTTGACGTTCTGGAATAGAGTAGCACGAGAAGTTGCGCAGTAGTATCTATCTAGTACTACTACACTGTGCATGCATTCAACCAGAGATAAAACGTTGATTCCACAAACCCGACCGATACCCGGTTTTCTCGTGTCAGCTCTGTGTTGGATTGCTTCTTTCTGCCAGCAGCAACCGTGAGCAGTTTCATCCGATCATATTTCTCATTATCACGCAGCAGCTACAACACTTTAGCTGCTTTCCCTTCGTCTAACTTTTAATTCACCAACCTTCATTGCCTGCACTCTCTGTTCAGAAGTGTAGTCCACACACACCCATTTTTACCACCAACACAAATCCCCGTCCAACAAAACCAACACAAGGAAACAAAAACTCCCATTACCATGACTACTTCCGAAGAAGAATACTCCTACGACTATTCCGAGGACGAAGATGACTATGCCATGTCTGACAACGAGTCCATGGATTGGAACCCAGATGTTGCGGCCGACAATCCAAACGCGGCACCGACACTTTCTTCCGGTACGTACCGTCACTACTGCATTGTACGTGATGTCTGGATTTTCATGACTAACACTTTTTGAAACCCTCTTTGTACTAACAGCCAAGAAGACTGGCATTCACATCCTTCCGGCCGATGAACTCTTTCCTGAAATGAAACGTCGGTTGGACGATGTGACGGAAATACTAGGCATTCCAGGTAGTGCGGCTGCGGTGTTGTTGCGAGAGCACAACTGGCGGAAAGAAGTTCTGTTGGAGTTGTTTTTTAAGAATCGGGACAAGCTGCTGACGAAATGCGGCGTCTATCATCGATGCAATCCGAAGGTGCCTCTGCAAACCGATTTGTGTGCCATTTGCTACGATGAAATGGGAGACAAGAGGCTGGCCATGCCCTGCGGCCACGTTTTCTGCTTGGACTGTTGGCATGATTTCTGTGCGAATGCTGTCGAAGAAGGACCGGTCTGTGTTCGTGCGACATGTCCCGAAGCCTCCTGCGAGGAGGTCATGACGGAAGTGGAAGTGCAAAAGGCGGCCCCCGACTGCTCGCAGAAGTTTCTCAACTATCAGCTGCGAAGTTTTGTAGAATCCAGCACATTGACGCGTTGGTGTCCTGGAAAGGGATGCGAACGAGTGGCATGTGCACAGACTGCCTCGGCCATGGAACAGGATGATAATGTGGCACATTGTGATGGCTGCTGTACTAGTTTTTGTATGGTGTGTGGAGAAGAACCTCACGCACCATCGGGATGCAGAGACTTGGCGCTGTGGAATGAAAAATGCCGAAACGAGTCAGAAACTGCGAACTGGATACTCGCCAATACGAAGTCGTGCCCCAAGTGTATCAGTAGGATAGAAAAAAATAGTGGTTGCAATCACATGACTTGCCAAAGATGCAGGCATGAATTCTGCTGGATTTGTATGGGCGATTGGTCCGACCATGGCGCCAACACTGGAGGCTATTACAAGTGCAACAAGTACGACGATGGCAATTCCGCTTCACCAGTAGAGGATCAATCCGATGCCGCCAGAGCGAAACGGGAATTGGATCGGTACTTGCATTATTACAAGCGATATCATGCTCATGCAGAGGCACAAAAGTTTGCGAAAAGGCAATTAAAGGAAACGGAAACACGCATGGTGTTGCTGCAAGAGTCATCCGACGATGCCAAATGGAGTGATGTCGAATTCTTGAAAACGGCCAACGAACAATTAGTGGATTGTCGACGAGTGCTCAAGTACTCGTACGTCTTTGGCTACTACATGACCCCGTCCTCCTTGATGCAGAAGGAACGATTTGAGCACCATCAAGAAATGTTGGAACGATTTACAGAAAATTTGAGTGAATTGTCGGAGAAGCCGTTGGGAGAAATGGATCGAACCGATGTAGTCAATCAGGTAGGTTTCAATCAATGGGAAATGACATTCTTTACCTTGTTCCCTTCTCACCACTCTTTGTTCTGGATCTATTTTAGACACGAGTCGTTGACCGATTCATGAAGAATATACTCAAATACGTTGCAGATGGTATGGAGGACTGAGTTGTGTCAGCCGATGCTACTCGAAATTTATTACCCCTGGTTTCGAAAGTCACAGAAAGGTTCATAGCACGCCTTAAGAGAATAGTACAACTAGACTAAATTTTTCATCCATCTCTATCCTTGTGCTGCTCAATCTAGTGTCGATAAAACCATTGCAGCATCATTCGGTTCAGAATCGGTCGATAATGTCGGCCGTCGCTGGGGTACAGTTGGTCGGCCGAAAGATAGGTGGCTTCGTAAAGATTCAATAGGGGGACGTCCAGATCCTTCATGAGTTGCGCCTGTCGATGATACAGAAAACGTGACCGGGACGCACTCATATAGCGAACCCGATCGATACCAAACAGCGTCGCTGCCGTTTCCTTGTCAGGATGCTCTATCAACCGTTCCAAATCCACCCAATGAATGTGCACGGCCATGGGAGATTTCCACACAACGGTCACATTCGGATAACGTTCCCGGATCTGTTCGACGTAGTACCGGCATGACGAAATGTGATCCTCATACTCGTTGCCTTGCAACGTATCTTGATAGTCTAAGATATCCCATAGGCAGCTACCCACCATCAGTGCCGTTTTACTACTACTCGTTGAATGTGTCAGTTTTTCACCAAACTGCTCGTGAAGCAGTTGCAAATGGGTCGAAACTGTTTCGCTGTTCATCGGAAGTCTCATTTTTTCGCCCACTTGCAACTGTGGTTGAAAGTAGTACTTTCCTTTCTTGTTCGGGCGTTGCCGTACGAATTGATCCATTGTGGAATCGCCAAATGCATACACTTGGTGAAACGATCTCAAATTGATTGTGTCGCTATCGATCGGAGGGCAAAACGTCCGTATTCGTGGTCGACAGCTCGAAGTGCATGTATATTGTTTATGAGTGTAGCCACCATTCTTCCAAGTTGATTTTAAAGGTGACGGGATCTCTCCGATCTGATTGGAATATTCAAAGTAGACAGTCAATACACGAATCGTGTTGACAGAGTCCAAATTGGAAGGAAAGTTGGGATTTGTGGGCGTGGTGCAGAAATCGAGTTCATATGAACCATCACTATTGTCGGAGATGAAAGCTACCGCTTGTAATCTGAGCGCATCCACTTCATTATCCTCCTGTTCATACTCTTCGTATCGAATGTAGAATTCATCTCCGCCCCAGCCTTTTCTCGTCCCCTTCGAATCTCTGCTGAATAGCTTCCATGAGCTGTTGCTTTCACATTGAACTTCAACTTGACAAGTTACTGAATTGCTTCTCTCGTAGTCCGCCGTAGACTCAGACACTTCATATTGTGCTTCCGGATCAGGTTTTATTGGGATCAGCAGTACATTTTCATTCATTGCCATGAAACGATGAATACTACTGTATTGCCAAATGCCATTCTTGTTTTCTGGTTCTTGTCGGTTGACGGTCTGGAAAGAGTCAGTCCGTCCTTTATCCGGTATCCCTTACATTGACACGATACCTCGTGCGAGCGATTGGATTCTGGTTGCGATGATAGTATGAAGCATTGACAAAACATGGTGTCTTTTAAGATTCAAAAACTTGTTTTAGGAATGAGCAAACCTTAGTGCTTCAATTTGAAAAAGAGCTAATCTGCTGTTTGCACGACTATTTCCATTCCATCCAACAGGCTTTAATTCAGACTTGTTCGCCGAATAAACTAGAGAGTGCACGGCTCTGTTTTCTTTTCGAACACTAGAGTTGGAAAATATAGTAATCTAAAGAAGAAAATCTTTTCAGCATGACTATAGGCAGTACCACACTCTATTGTTTCGTTGCTCTATTTTTTTTCCTGCGAGACTATCGTTATTGCACAAAGCCCCCCAAGTTCTCCTGACTAGGAACATGTTCCATCCAATGTACAGGTACCATTCCATTTTCCTTGTCGTCGTTCTGTGAGAAAGCTCGATCGATTTGTGTTGACCAGGAAGACCTGTAGCTAGAAATATCTGCTTCATCGTTTTCCATCATGCTGTTCACACTTTCGTCCCCATCTTTTTCATCTTGACTCCATGCTAAGGATCGCTTTAAGTTTAAAAGAGTGGATGGATCTGGAATCACATCGGCTTCATCTCTCGATTCGGCCATGTCTTCTTCGCTTTCGTACATTGTTGGCATACTGTTGCTGAAAGTGCACTTCGATTGCTTATTGCTGTCATTCAAAGAGACCGATTCTCCTATTGCGTCCATTGTGTATGACGTTTTCTCAAGGCAAGGGTATCGACGTTGGTCCATTGTGTATTAATAAGAAAAGGGAGGCCTGTCACGTTTTGTGATAAGCTTGACCGTTCTCACGAACGTTGAGAAAACATTCAACGGATGATTTTGTGAGTGAATCAATTTACGCGCACAGAAAGCGCTCACTGACCAATCCATTCGTTAGTTGGAAAAACAGTTGTCATTAAGAATTTTCCACAAGGTGCGCTTTATGACGTTTCTTTCTGAGATTTCCTAGACGTGCGTTTGTGAGTTTATCCGTGATTCAACTCCCTCATTCACGAAGCAAGTGACCGACTATTTAAAAAGGCATCATGAAAAGTCTTTCAGATTTGACAGGTGATAGTATCACCGATTTGTGGCGTGGGTTATCATAGTTTCTGGTTGTATTGTTCATACGATACCACAAATCATAAACTATGCAACCCAAGAAATTGCCATTCTCGATGGCAAACCAGTTTGGACATTTGGAGACGGGTTTTCAACCAAACAATTACTCTACACGGGATGTCTCCTAGTCTTGATCTTTGCTTTATTTTTTGTCACTACACTCCAACGAGTTCGTCGAACAGCGCTGGGGTTTCGAGTTTTTTGGTACACCCATGTTTTTGGAATCGTTTCAGTTTTTCCGCTTCTGATTATCCATGGGACTCAAACAGGACGACCTATTCTCCTCTACTTTCTCATCGGACCCATGTGTCTATACCTAGGCGACTGCATTGTGCGAAGAGTTGTTACTGTGAGTCAGGAATCAACGATTGTTGAGTTGGCCCGTTTCGAAGACAGAGGTGAGCAAGTTGTGAAACTTGTCCTCCGCTGCAAGAGCTTTGCATACAGGCCTGGGCAATATGCAGAGTTGAAGATTCCCGACATATCCCAGGTCGAATGGCACCCTTTCACTATTGCAAGCGCCCCAACGGGTGACGACAAGTACGAAGACGTGACATTCTATATCAAGGCTGCAGGAAAGTGGACGGGCAAACTTTTCAAACTTGCGTCGTCGTTTTCGAAAGATGATGGAAGGAGTGTGTTTATCCGTGGCCCTTATGGTGCACCAGCTCAAAACTATCTTGCGTACCGTCATCTGATAGTCATAGGATCTGGAATCGGGGTGACTCCGCTGCTTTCTGTTTGGAAATTCTTGGTCAACACAGGATCCCAATTCGTCTGTGAACCACCACCAAAGAGTAAAGCACGTAAGCAGCTGGAAGTTGAAAGCGAAGCTGATCTCCTCGATAGGCTCGGCGCGTTTCTGAATTCTGTCGATATTGTCAATCTGGAGCAAAGACAATTTGAAACCTTCAGAGGAACATGTGCTTATTTTGCCAGCGTTACGGAATCCATGACGGTCAACATCTTTTTATTCTGTGCATCAGTCGCCATGGAGACCATTGTTTTTTCGGTGTGGCTTTTTGAATTTGCTGTGGAAGCAGCTGTCTTACAGCTATTGATTTCTTTGGTAGCTCTGGCCATCTTTGGAAGCAAGATTTTGTTGTCGATTCTGGCATACGGTCCTTCTCGCTATCTCCAATCATGGGTATCCTATTTTGAGATATCAATTGTATTTCTGGACTTGGTTGCATTCATATCTTCGATTGCGACAATCCACTCACCCACACCAGAAGGAGCGATTGTCTACTTTTCATTCTTCGCGGCATTCATTGTGGTTCATGCTGCTCGCATTTTCCACATCTTCCATTCTACAGCAAGGCCGCCTCCAGCTGCAGTAGGGATTCGAGAGAATGAAGGAACTGTTGATAAGATCCACTCGATTAAAGGGGTCTGGATCAGTCGATACTTTTCGAATATGAGTTTCGCATCTTTGGATTTGGTCGACACAATGACTGGGCTACCACGGGTTTTTGCCCTTGAGCTTTACGGCACACGTGAGGAAAAGAAAGCAAAAGATGCTACCTTCAAGAAAGTAGGTCATGCTGGACGCCCAAATTGGGACAAGATATGCCACAAGGCTATTGATGAAGCCCATTCAACGAATCCACAGGGAGAATCGGTTGGCATTTTCTTTTGCGGAAGCCCAGCCATTGGTCGAGAGCTACAAAGAACGGCCCAACGAGTTACTGCTCAGCACCAGCTTGCCAAGAAAAAGAAAGGATCTCGTTGTCAATGTCGACTGCTGGTTCACAAAGAGAATTTTTAGAATTGGGAAATTTTGAAAGGAAGCCATATCGTGTTGCCATTTAGATTCGCTGGTTGAATTATGCTACGGCGTCTTCAAATAGGTTGACACAACAGGGTAATTCCCAATAATATTGTTGTATACTGGCTTAAAGTAGTCGTCGACACCTGATGTTCATTTTGAGCTACACCATTCTTGCTACATACCTGTGGAGACTATCAATCCCCCAAGCTAGAGCAAGGAGCTTCTGTGTCGTGTCATCCCGTCGTCCGGTTTCGACAGAGCGGACCACACAAGATTCGCTCACCGTCCAAGAAGTCCACGTCCCATTTTCGGCCACCAAATCTTCTCCATGACACCAAAACATCAGGAACTCGAGTTGGGCATCAACTGAAGCCCTCAACCTTACCAGAGCAAGCTTTCTCTGATACCAAAGCTAATAGCCATGAAGATCATCAATCTCTTTGCTCTCTTCTCCGCCACCTCGGCTTTTACTCCCTTTCTCGGTTCGTCCCTTGCGAGGTAAGGACATTGATACCATCCGATGTGAAGAGTTGTTTTGCGCTTGCTTACGGGCTCTTCTCGTCACACTTTGTATTGATATCTGTTGTGAATAGAGTCCCAAAATCATCATCATGCTTGGAAATGAAGTACACTGTCGTCTTGGTGCGACATGGAGAATCTACCTGGAATGATGAAAATCGTTTTACGGGATGGCATGATTGCCCCCTCAATGAAAAAGGCAAAGGGGAAGCTTTACAAGGTGCGAAGCTTCTGAAGGAAGCGGGATTTAAATTTGATTTGGCCTACACTTCCACCTTGCAGCGTGCCATTAAGACTCTCTGGATTATTCTGGAGGAATTGGGACTCATGTACATTCCAATCGTCAACACTTGGAGATTGAATGAACGCCATTACGGTGCATTGCAAGGATTGAACAAGCAAGAAACTGTAGACAAACACGGAAAAGATCAAGTCATGATTTGGCGGAGATCCTATGATATTCCACCGCCACCTTTGGATGAATCGTCTGAGTATTTCCCAGGGAATAATCCGATGTATGCAGACGTCCCAAAACAAGACCTACCTCTGACGGAGTCCTTGAAGTTGACAGAGGATCGCTTCATGGTAGAATGGGACAAGGAAATTGCTCCAATGATCAAGGAAGGAAAGAAGCTCATTATTGCGGCTCACGGAAATACACTACGGGCTCTTGTCAAGCATTTGGACGAAATTTCTGCTGATGATATTACCGGATTGAATATCCCAACTGGTGTCCCGCTTGTGTACGAACTAGACGATGACCTTAAACCCATTCCTCACCCAGATGCCATTGCACCATTGACAGGCCATTACTTGGGAAATGTGGAAGAAGTGAGGCAGCGTATCGGAGCGGTTGCATCACAAACCAAGTAATTCGTCAATGGAGGCGTAGTTTCGAATCCCTAGACTATAACAAGGGCACTTCGATTTGGGCATTAATTCAAACTTGACCCTTCAACTGGTAACATCCAAACACGTCTAAAATAAGCCAAAGCTTCAAAAAAGTAAACTCTCTGACACCCCCGTCTGTGTGCCGTCCGTCATTGGTTACAGAGTAGTCTTTCTGCCATACCATTTCAACGCACCTTCCTTACTGGGTCTATCGAAGATAGCCAACTGGCGCCGCTCGCTGTCTGTCGTCCTGTTCGTTCCTGCCAGTCCTGCTCCGTGGTTTGTTGTGGTGTGAGATGGGGCTCGGGACTGAATTAGTCCCGAGACCCATCTGCCTGCAGTGCAAAGGCTAAAGCCTTTGCACCCACAGGGTGAGGCGGGCTGGGATGCAAAAAGCTGGAAACAGTGCTAGTAGCGAAGGCTATCAATCACTGTTTTCGTCCATGAAAGGAGTGAGCTCCGGCTGCAGCCTGCCTCTTGATCAGCCGTTGCTCACTCCTCCATGCTTGCGTGTCGCAAGACTCTGCACCTTTCGTGAGACTTCTGCGACACGGCTCGCTCGCGCGAACCCTCGCGTGAATCGACTGCGTCGATTCCCGCGCGTCTGTCGACCTCTCCGACCTAGACTAGCTAGAGGCTAATAAACTTCAGTTCTCCGTTGCTGCTGTCTACGTTAGATGACGTTCGTTTTTCTTTCGAGCGAGAAAGAAATAACTACTCTGTCGAAAAATGGTGCATTTCGTATTGTTACATGGGCTTTACCCTAGCAAACATCTGCAAAAGACGGAGTATGGGCAGCAACCAACGTCTCTTAGAAATCCTTGTAGCCTTAATCATTATCTTCACCATGCCAACATCGGGCGCATTTGCTGCAGAAAACAACAATCGGGAGGTGCCTCAACTGCCTCCCCCTGATCCAGATGCTGATCTTCCCACCATTCGGCTAGGCGAGACAATCTCCTTTGAAAAGTTCGGCCCCATCATTCTGAATACGGACGGATCGACTCGTCGGATTGCCAATTGGGAGAACTTGAGTGAACACGAGAAGAAGGTTACGTGGCGACGGATTAGCAAAAGGAACGAGGAAAGGCGGCAGATTCTTTTGGAGCAACAAGAAGAGCAGGCGAAGGAAGGCGGGATTGATGAAGCAAAAACAGAGGAATTATAGCATACAACAATTATAGCATAACGATAGTAAGAAGTCCCAGTGAAGAATTGGAAGGCTGGCTCAGCTTCGAATTTACTTCGTTTAACCGATCCTAGTAGCAAAAAAGTGAGCACCTCCAGCAGCCACTCTAAGATCGCCATCGTGCAGTCCAGGTGGACCGTAGACGTTCGTCCCTTGAGTCTCCGTCAGCTCTAGATGATCGTCCTGATTGCCTGTGGCAATATTTCCGTGTTCGTTCCAACCGCATCCCAAAATTCGATTCGATTCTGCCTCAATGGCGATAGTGAACTCGGAACCACAGGAAACGAAAGAAAGCTGTCTGTTTGCGAATAGACGCTTTGGAAACGGTTCTGAGCTGCTGTGACTACCAGTTCCAAGTTGGCCCTTGTCATTTCGTCCCCACCCAAAAGTCTCCAGCCCCCCGTCTTTCGTATGGGCACATACCAACGAGTGGGACCATCCACAGTCAACGGAAACATGACTTCCTTCTGGATATTTTAACTCCGAGCTGTCAACAATTCCTGGAATAGGATCAAATTTTCCTTCAAATGAGCGCCCTAATTGCCCATATTTGTTTTCTCCAAATGTCCAGATGCGTCCAGCACTATCCACCACAATAGTGTGCCGTCGACCGCAGGCAACACTCACAAGCGGAACCCCATCTTCTGGCTTCCATCGTCCCACCCACACTTGACCATCACTTTTCGTAGATGACAAAGACTGGCCAAATCTACCGCAACCAAAGGTGACCAACTCGCCTTCGCATGTGATAGCTGCAGAGTGAAACAAGCCAGCAGCAATAGCAAGGACCTTTTCATTCTTCAAGAAGTCGGGTGTTACAGGCACCGGCACCGATTTCGACAGGGATCCGTCAACTTGACCTCTTTCGCTGTTGCCAAAAGCAAATAGTGTCTTTGTTTCTTTTTCGATGACGAGCGTGTGCGAAAACCCAAGAGCCGCGCTGTCAACAGAAATACCATCAAGGTGCTTGATGGTAGGCATGGGAGATATTGATTCTTTCTTTTCTTCCGTGTTATTCGGGCCGCACTGACCATCATCATTCCAGCCCCATAGATACAACTTTCCATTTTCCGTCAAGAGCGCAGAATGTCCACCTCCCGCATAAATCTGCTTTGCCCTTTCGCCATCGCCATCGCGATCGGTACACAATACAATCTCCTTCTTTTCATGGGCATCTTCACCGTTTACAAGACAAGCGGCGTTGTTCGGGCGGTCCAACATTAGCTGATTGTGTTGATTGGATCCACTACCGTAGAGAAAGTACAATGAGTTGTTTTGTTGAAAGTGCCTCGTCATTCTCGCCAGTTCGGTGGTATCATCATTCTCCGCATCTATTGTGTGCGTGCTCGTCAAGAACTCGTCCAAACTATTCAGGTAGAAGTCGTTTTTGCCACTAGGACCTTCGCTTACGGACATGATTGCAGCCGCCAGCGGGAGATCCAACATTACTCTATTCCAGAATGCTGGCGAGTCTGGCGTCCCACGGTATAGAAGTGCTTTGTGAGTGTCGCCGGTTTCATCTTCCACCACCGAAATAGTTTCTCTAGCATACCCTCCTTTCTCTCGAAAATCTAGCTCTTCTAGACATAGACTGACTAGCTCAGGAGGTATCCAATAGATGACACCTTCCGTCATGGTTGGCTTCTCGACCTCTTTGACGTTGTCTGAAGCCAGCGCCCGAATCGTGTGGACTTCCTTATCCTCCAACAGCGTGCAAACAATACCCGGAAACTTGGGATTTCCTCGATGATCTGTACTGCGCTGTGCCCAGCATCTTTTGTAACCCTTTGCCCTTCCAAGTCTCCCAACGACTCCCGGCCTTGCCAACGCCCCTGTTCCAGGATTCCAACAAAGCGATCCGTAACCAAACAAGCGCAGGGACCCATCACTCGAGTCAAGAAGGGCCTTCACTTCTTCGTTTTCTGGAATCTTTCCACCGACGTAGATTTGCTGTACTGGGTCCCATACTGGTCCACCGACCTGTTCTCTACCGGGTTTGGACATGCTTCGTTTGATGGTGTTGGCTGTTGGTCCAATTTCGTTTTGGCACCGTTTTGAGGAGAATGCTTTGGAAGGCGACTTCGAAAGAGTATCGATGAGTAAAATTAATAAAGTGAAACAAGGAAATATCATTCGGAAACGATGACTAATACCCTCAACCTTCTTGCGTTAAGGAAGGAATCATTGACGGTCGGATGGGGTGCACCTTTGGTTTGATGATCGGAAGGAATGAGAGGGTTGGCTTCCACGTGGAAGGACATATCGCGCGGGAAATGAATCCCAATTTCCAGCCGTGGTGGTAATTTTCCTCTTGGCGACCACCCCAAACAAAGGCAATGCTTGGTCAGTGTCATTGCAACCAAAACAACATTTCTTCTCTACAGTTTCGACACAATGAATGGCGACGACGTCGCCAGAGCTTTCTTTCGACAGCATGCTGCTGAAATTGCAGAGGCGCTGAGAGAGCAAGATGAAATGCCAAAGAAAGGAAGCATGGAAGCCTTGATTCCTGGCCTCTATCGATCTCTGTGCTTTGACGAACCAATGATTGAAAGCGATGTTGGGCACATATCTACAATAGTTTCGGGCCTGAATCGTCAGTTGCTTTCACCTTCTTCTCCATATGCCTTGTCTGATCGACTGGTGAATGGAATCTTATATTTGTCGAAAAGGAAGGACTCTTCGGACAAGAACAAGACTGCACCTACACAGGAATCTATCGCGATGACAAAACTAGCATTCTGTGTGACAGTACAACTCCCGCTACAAGTTTGTCAAAGTTTTGAAAACCTCTCTGCTGTAAAGAAGTTATTGGGATCCTACAAGGGAATTCTCGAGGACGATAGGGGCTCAGTGTCGAAGGCGGATGCAAAGACAAAGAATGATTCAACAACTGATGACAGGGTGGATATGATATCCGATTCACTTAACGGGACCGCACTCAGTGAAAACAAGGTTAGAAGCACAATGCCGAAGGATGGAGAAGACGATTCATCTTTAAAAGAAGTATGGGCAGCCGAATCGGATCCATCCGACTACGACTATGGTGAAGGAGGCCATGAACTCCCGCAACAAAGTGGCTTTGAGTTTCAGGAGGAAGATTGGTTGGATCCCCGTCGCCTATCAAGACCTGATGCTTCTCTATCTCAGGATCAAGCACGACTTGCAGTTGGATCTCTACTAAAGCAGGCAAACTACAATGTACTGGAACCATTATTTTCTTTGTCCAACAAGGAAGTGGAGAAATATGTATCGGAACTTTCCCAATTGATCTTGATTCTGCTACAACCTAACAGTCCACTAGGCAACGGTGACACTGATATGGCCCTTACTTTACAAACTGCCATTCTATCACCCTTATGGATCTTGCGAGACGCGGCAATACACGAATATTCAGGAACGCAACGGCGGCCTCGTCTTTCCTCCTCATACTTGGATGTGCTGCAAACACTCTTGGCCATGGATCAAGCTCATGTGCGCGATTTGGGCGGGAGCAAAGATGTAGAGCTCTGCACAGCATCGATTGTGGGACTGTCTGCCCTTTCGTCATGGTGTGGCATGCCAGAGATATCGATTCATTTCACAACAACCTGCGTTCTCGATGCCATGAACGACGTATCATATGTTGTGGAGAGAGCCACTGAGAAATACCAAGCGAATCTTTTGCATTCTTTGATCCCTATTATGGAACTGCTGAGTGGGATTACCTATCAACAATCGCAGACTGGTAGGATTGGGAAGTCCACGAGTATCGCACAGACAGTGATGAGTTCTGGCTTTTTGCGTCAGTTGCTGGCCCTGGGATTGGAAGAGAAAATTGAAACGGCACGCCACTTTCATCATGCTCTCTGGGGACTAGCTGTGTCCCATCCAACCATTGTGGGGAAGTACGTTGCAAGATATCCTGGTATAGAGCAGCTTGTACGGAACCATAGTATCACTCCAGAGTCTTCCACACAAGATTGCGTGAGTTCTATACTATGGAATTGCTTTGGATACACCCATGCCGAGGTTGCTGGGCAATCACAGGCCCCCCGAGTTGTTTGGAAGACATCTTCCGCCAAACACGCACCCTCCACAACGCCCCTATCGCGGGACGAATGCTCGGAAGTCTGTCAAAAGTCATGGGCGAGGCTATGTCAGATTGTGTCCAACTCCATCCTAGAATCATCCAAGGAACCCGAAAAGGCACTGTCAGCACTAGATGATTGGGAACGATTACTTTCGTTTGTGGCTGTTCCATCCATGGTGTCAACTTTTGTCGAACTTTTGGATTCATTGAATTTGGAACAGGTTGCGAAAGCCTTGCATACTTCACAGCAGCATCTCTCAGCAGACGAAGTAGACACAGAAACTGCAACTGCTGACGCAAGATTGGACGACAAAATGGACGATCCGGACGACAAACCGAAAAGCTCGAAGTCGAATCACCAAATAATATTATCCAACACACGGAAGCTTATCAAGCAGTATACCTTGTTTTTCCAAGGGAACGTAGGGGGATCGTCAAAGACCGATTAAGTGCCGTGCTGTTCTTCTCTATTCTAGATAACAGATATTGCTATTTAACGAAGAGTATATGATACAAGTTTCTATTCTAGCTTACTTAGCAGTGGCTGTAGCTTTGTGCGATACCCAGGTTGCGCCCTTGACGAATCCTCTGGCTGCTTTTCCAGAAATATTATGCTTTTTGTCCACTTCCTTGACTTTGCTGTATCCTTTGGATACACCCTTTCTTGCTTTGCCAGAAAAATCATGTTCTTGATCGATTTCTTTAACTTTATCTGCCCCCCTTGCCATTGAAGCTTTTGCCTTGTCCTTGATGTGGTGCTTTTGATCTAATTCCTTCATTTTCTGTAATCCCTTTTGTGCACCTGCCTTCGCTTTGTCTTTAATGTGATGCTTTTCATCCATCTGCTTCGCTTTGTCTCCAACTCTCGCCATGGCATCGCCACTTTTTCTGGCTATTTCGCCTCCCTTTCCTGGAGCAGTTGTCGCAAGTGCTGCCCCACCAGCGGCAAGTACACCGACCACTGGTCCAGCAATCACAGCCCCGGCAATACCGCCGGCGATAGCAGCGCCTGCAAACTGTCGGTTGGTTGGGTCTACTGTACTACTCTCTGATGGGTTCGATGATGACCCTGGAAGTTGGTCCTCAACCACATAGGCTTGAGGTTGGTAATGTGGATTCATGGGTGGTGGTGGGTTGGACATGATTCAATGTAGATTGATGTTTGTGAATTTTTTGTGGTACTTTTTCTTTGGAGATTAATAGAAAAGCAAGACTTAAAAATGAGCGTGATGGCATCAAAGAAGGAGCTTCAATCAATCCCATTTTTCTGTGGTCGTGTTCCGTTTGTTTGTTCGTGGTTTGTGCATTATTTATGAGAAAGTGATCATCACGGAGTTTTAGTCGCTTGGGTCGACTGATGGCCCGCTTTCGAATAAAAGGGGAGGATTTTCAAACCACCACCAGTAAAGGATCTGCCCGCGCGCACCAAGACTGTTTCTCTTTCCAAGGCTGAATTCGCTTTTGTCGAACGGTCGAAAATGCCATCTCCGACAACAGCTGGCATATTGCGAAACACTCTCGAAGACGTTGCAACCACTGATCTCTTTTAGACAGCTTCAATCTCTTTGATAATGCCGGACCTTGGACAAAACTTCTGCAGCTACTTTCTGAAGTAAGTTTCGCTTCGCTCTTAACGAGCAAGTTGTAAGCTCGCAGACAAAAATCAACCAGACGACGGTGTCCACTCATCCTTACTTTGGCTTCATCACTCTTCTGCAATCAGAACTCTTGCTATTGTTTTCGGGATTATCGCAATTATCCTGTCTGTTCAAGCGGGAAAGACTTGCGACTTTATCAATGTTGAGGACACTGATGGGGATATGCTCGACTATATACGCGACGGCAATCGTCCACCCTTTGTCTTTGGAACAGCCACTAGACTGAAAGTAGGAATCTACAAGTACGAGATTCTCAGAGGATCCAATGTTAGGGGATGCGTTGACTATCCCCAGAAATTCTTTGAAATTGGTGAGTGCTGTTGCTATGTGCTTTTGGAATCGTTCCAGTTCTGCAATTGCTGACAATGAGCTTCGTTTCGACAACTAGACGGGTATCCTTCCATCACAGCAGCGCAGCTTTGCAGTATCCTGGCACCTATTTTTTGCTCATTGGGCATCATTAGTACTTTAATTGATTTTTGTGTTTGCACCTTTCCTGGTTCCAGCCTCGTTGGTGGGCTCCTGTTTGTGCTGGCTATGGGAATTCAATGTGGAGTCTTTGGTCTAGTGGCAGATCCCGTCTTTTGTTTCGAGGACAGCGAATTGGAATGCAAACTTGGCGGAGCATTGTACATGACCATTGCAGCTGTCATTTTCTACTTCTTTGCAGCTTGCTTCGCTTGTTGCACACCCTATTCAGATCCATGTTACCAGAACTTTAAAATGGATGACGACGAAGCAAAAATGACGACGACCACCACTACCACTACAACCACAAAGAGAGCCACAATTGTGAATAACGATGCCCCTATGAGTCCCAAGCCATCCAAAACAGGCCAAGGGTCGTTTCAGAGCCCCAACGAACATGGTGGACGGCAAAAGGCACGACCAGCGACCGGCAACCAAAAATATGACAAGTTTGGCAATCGGGTTTTCTATTAAGAACAGCCCAGAGCGCGACCATAAGGGCTGCTCTTTTGTCATACTTTTTTTTGGAGGGCTTCGGGTGGATCGCAAATTGTTAAAGCGATATTGAAGCTCTAAAAAGTGCACTACTTCACAAGCTGGTTTGATTTGAATCAATGTTCTACAATATCCAAAAAATAAAACTCTATATAACCATGTCATCTACTATGTGCTTCCATTCATATTGCCTCTTCTACCGATGTTATTGCGACTTTTCATTGGGTCTGCTCCCAATGCAGTCGAATTGGGGGAGGACTGAGACATACTTTGATATGGGAAGGATTCGGCGAAAATGCCCCTGAATACAAACGACATTGGCAATGGCAGGCTCCCACCTATCAGTGCGTCAACCTTGGGCAGAATCGAAGATTCAACAGGTGTCAAAACATATAGTATTTGATGCTGCCAATCGATTGAACGGACCAACCCCAGGCCCACGCAGTTGTTTGCATCCTGTATGCATAACCCGACTATGCTACCATTCATGGCTTGCAGAACTAATGACTCAGTCGTAAGATCTTGCTGATCCAACGCCAGAAATGAGCACTTCACAGCTCTAAACGGAACACGGTATGGTCGTTCTCGTGCCAGGTACTCAGCCATCGTATTCTCATCATCCACCCATCCTACTTGCAACTGTTTTGCCGCAGTGAAATCAAGCGCATCCCATAGTTCTAACAGCTGGGGTCCAAAGTACGTCCCAAACCTGAGAGACCTCAACGTGAAGGAAGGAATGGAACAAGACAGTGGAATTAGATTGGTACAAGCATCCAAAAAGTATATTGTTGATTCTGTCCCGGACATCATGTTCTGCAAGTCAAATGTCTTGCCCTTGGATTTTCCCAGTATCTGGCAGACATGCGTTGGGACAAGCTTCATTATCAAAGCTGTCAAAATCTCGTATCCCAGTCCCTTGATCCATCCATCCATATTGATCAAAAGAGGTGTGGGGTGAGAAGTTGTCTCCAGGTATTTGTGATACTTCTCCACCAACAATTCTATCGCTTCAATATACCGAGTTGGGTCGACTTTCGAAGATACAGCGCCGTAGAATACGGAGGCAATCGATTCCACAGGCTCTGTCAAGTTCCAGTAAGGTGGTTGCAGCAAAGGCTGTTTTTGAATGGACATGGACAAAATCCCTGGTGGCACCAACTCAGGTTGCCCCACGTCAGCATCTAAAATCGCAACTTCTTGTCTAGGTTTGCATGAGCTGTTTTGACTTGGACTCAGTAAGCGATTTGTCATGTATCGAAGGAATGTTGATTTTCCGACCCCTTTGCCACCACATATCAGTATTATTTGGGGCTTGCCATGGAAATACACACCGTCGCTCTCAAGTGAATCTCTCTGAGCTGCGGGACTATTGTTACATGAATTGAGTATTTGATCTGCTGTAGAAATCCATGATTTTGGAATGACAGTTGGTCGTCGAGACGGTGATGCCAATCGGAAGCTTGGGGTCCCACGAACTGACATCAAAATGAACTTTGTCTTTCTTGATGTGGCTTGTATTGTCGTCCAACTGGACCAATATGGGCTAGTCAGCAGTATCTCCTCCGAAGCCTCAGCTTCCAGTTCCTCCAAGGAATACCCAAGAACGTGAAGGGATCCTTGCACACATCTCAACCTTGCACGCCCAACAATGCAAATGGATGACTCTTGTTCTCCAATATCTAAATCAATGACCACACTGGCATCGTTACCATCCCAAGCAACATGTGCATTGGGAGGTAGTTCATATTTGCTATCAGTCTTGTCATCTTCGCCATCCCCATTGCCTGTCTGGTCCAAAGATCTTTTCCGGCCACGTCTATCGTTTGTGTCGCCAGTTCTTTCTGATCCCTCCAAACTGTGGGTTTCTGTTGTTTCGTCCAGACTTTCCGAAGGATTTTCGCCAGTGGCTCCTTCTAAGGCCTCGTTCCGATCATTAGGATCTCTATCTCCCATTTCTCCCTCGAGGACGGTACTTTCCTTCATTTCAAACATTGATTCGGAAAAGAGAAAAAAGGTCGTGGTGCCTAGATTCAAATGGTTGGGTTGGATGTTCTTTGATCTACGTACTGGGAATTTGGAATTCAGATTTCTGAAATCCATCTACAACATATTGTTCGATCATACATAGGGCTCTCATTGACATTCACAGTGAACGGCTATACCAGTTGACAAGAAATGCAAATAAGAGACGGGAAAATATCACTCTAAACAACAAACGGGCGGTTTCAAACCGTTGGAATTGCGTATGCACAGCGAATCATCCTTTCAAATAGCACTACAACCAAGAACCAACATGCCTCATCATTCCATTTTTAGCCCTGATCTTTATCATACACTTTGAAGGTCAGCCTGTTGTATCACTTGAGTGGGCTCGATCAAGGCTGTATCATGTTCGACCGCGACGATGCCAAAAATGGATGTGGATTCATCGGAAAGTAAGTCCAGCAAGATGCTATCGAAACTGAGTCTGTCGCCGGTTTGTACCAACACTACCACCCCTATTCCTTCTCAACAGAGCCATTATCATCTTATCTGCGTTAATAGCGATTATCCTCAGTATCACTGCATCACAGGGCTGTCAATTTCTGTATTTCAGCAACAACGGTAATCAAGCGTCCAATGACTTGAACTCCCCTTTTGAAGGAGCAACCGAAGCTTATGTTGGGATCTTCCATTTCCAGATAGAGGAAATAAACTTTTCACAAATCCCAAAAAACTGCAAGGGTTATGATTCGAAATTCGACACTAAGTTTGAGGCCTTAATTGCGTCGCAGGTCCTAGCCATTGTGGCTCCCTGCTTTGCTGCAATCGCCCTTGTGTTCACTCTCGTCGAGACGTTTTGTATCCATTATATGGGTATTTTCTTGCTGACAGCATTCCTATTTCTGGTATCGGCTGCAATACAAGCGGGCACATTTGCAGTTTTTGCTGAACCTTCCTTCTGGTATGTTCTGAGTCTTTTTTTGAATTGAACAGTCTACAGAATTTAGACTCACAGATACCCTGATGATTGTCACGATGGACCAGCATTGACGCCCCCCACGATTGTAGCGTTGGCAGTGCAGGAATTCAGAGTGCGGTTGCTGCAGTAATCTATTGGTTGTGCTGCGTTTTTACATGCTGCTTTCCGCGGCCTGATCCGTTCTGCGACAGCAGACGAAACAACAGAAAGGAAGGGGTGGAGGAAGAAGTTGTGTCGGTTCAGAGGAGAGTTTATTTGGAGCCTGACGTCGAAAAAGGTTTCGACGAGACACAGAAACCAAAAGAGGATGAAAAGAAGAAGAAGAAGAAGAGCAAGAAGAAGAAGAAAAAGAAGAGAAAATCAAATGATGGTAAGATTACGGATGACGATTTTGACACGCCGCATGTGAGTGACGACGTGGATCATATCGAGTACAAAGAGACAGCTTTGCCCAACGGAGGGCGACGAGTTGACGAAATAACTCATTTCCTTAATGGACGACAAGCAGTGAAGACCAAACGATATGGTCCGGGTGAATGAGGTGCATTTAATTCAATTGATGTCTTCATGTTTTCTGAAACAAATGCTACACGGCTAGAAGTTCTTGCAAACCAAAATTAGTCATCTACAATTGCATCAGTCCAAATCGAGTATTTTATGTGTTTTTAATCTATTTGTTCAATATTGTAACGTTTTGAAACCCAAACTTCTGGCTTTCGCTTTAAGAGTACATTCCCCCCAGGTAGGCCTTTTCCCAAATCACCCTGTATGAACCTTTCCAAACTTGACATTTGCAGTGTTGCAAACTGGACAGACTGGATTTCCCGCTCGAAGTATGTCATCTACACAGCTTTTGCAAAAGTGAAAATGCATACATGGCATGGCAATGTGGCTGCGTTCTGCTGCGTTGCAGATTGTGCAGGGGGACAACACAGTCACAGAATGGGACTGAATGGAAGAAACCATAGAGTCTGGTGTTGGTGAAAGAGGTGCAATTTCGCAGTTTTTGGTTGAAGAAGGGATCATGTCACAATAAGGTTTCGTGGGCGAAGAGGTGGCTGGTTTGGTGGTGATGGCTGGCTTTAGGTTCATTTCTCGTTGCCGTTGCAATTCCCGTTCCTTCAGACGTTGAATTCGTTCCTGCTCCATTAGATCATGTTCCTGGGGTGGTTGCTGCATTCTAGGAGGAAGAGCAACTTGTTTTGTGCCGTCCGCTTCCTTTCTGGAATGTGTGCGAGGAGGAAAGGATGGTAAAAGCTTCCATCGACACCGTTTTGACCTGTCCTTACTACTGCGGCTGCTTCCAGTGGAGGTTTCGTCACTCCGTCGTTCCACTTTCCAACTATTTCTGGAACTGTTGTTCGAAGATCCCTCCGACGATTCAACTGGGTGTTTTGCGACTTGCTTCTTCGCTGGCGGGGCAAACTTCTGCATCCGTTCCATCCTTCTGATTTGCTGTTCTTGTTGTCGTTTCCATCTATCAAATCCGCTGATCGAAGATGACGGATGGGGCTGTTGCTTTTGGACAATTCTCGAATGTTTCTGTAGTTCGTCTTGTGTTAGAAGAATTACCCCGGAATTCGTATCCACTTTCTTTTGGGACATGGGTGGTTTGGAAGAAGAAGAAATGGACCTCATGGTGTCTCGGTACGTTTGATCCAGAATCTCGGCATCGTCGGAACTCAGTTTTCGTTCCACAACAGGACTCCCTTGATGCTCCTCATTGTCCGTCCACACGTAGGATGAATCCTCGTCCTCCTCTTTCAGGTGAACCCCAGTCTTTTTGACATCACGCGTCTTCAAGTCGTCCTGGTGAGAGGATGCCACACTATATACTTCAAAGCCATACTCATCCTCCTTTTCAACGTCTTCGTCCCCTACAGCATCCACATCGACGGGACCTGAGCGTGTTGGTGCTTCTTCCCTCTTTTGCGAATTTTGGACTACACCATCCACTGGGGCCGTGGGGGAATTCGCTTTCTTGGTGGTGGTTTGCACAGGAGTGCTCGTTTCCTTTTCTTCCGAAGGCCAAGAACTGGTTGACGAGTCTGAGTATTGAGGTTTCTTCTCGTCCTCATCGCCATAATCATCATCGTCGTCATCTAGCTCATCCGACAATTCGTCCAAATCGACGGGACCGGTGTGCTTTTCTGAAGATACATTCTTCTTGACCATGGGTTTTCCCGCATCGGCTTCGTCGTCGTCCTGAAATCGAACGCGTCCTCCATTGGGGTAGTCTGGAGTACTGGGTGCCGTGGAGGCAGGACTGGCCGCTTGTTGGGGTCTTGTTTGCTGTTTGCCTTGAAAGTTAATGTCAAACCAATATGGATTGCCCGTGTTGTTTGTGGACGTATAGACGGACATGTCCTCATCAGCCTGCTTGCCCATCATCATGTTCTTCATGGCGGGATAATACATGGAGCGATCATACTGAACCGTAGACTTGCTTTCCGTAGTGTAGATGGACATGTCCACACTGCTGTTATCATCTCGAATGGGTAATCGCTGTTGTTCTGCTTGATGCTCCTGCTGTTGCAAGAGTGCCTTCAACGGTACCGTTGTTGTAGTCGTTGTGGTCTTGGTACTAGGGTGCGATTCTTGCGTAGCATTCTTCTTTTTCGAATGGCCTTTTTCCACCTTCCGTTTGGGACCATGTCGAAAGGGAAGAAACATGATATTGCTGCTGACAGGAAGCACTTGCGGTGGATGAGTTTTATGTTCAAGAGATGACCGTTTTATGTGTCACAAACTTTTTTTGAAACCCAGTCTGCTTGGTACATCGCGTTCCATGGGTTTCCCGCCAAGGAGAGGTGGAAAATTGAGAGACCATTCCTCGTACTGTGAGTTGATCGCGTTTTGGCAAGCCTGACACTCCTACTACTTAACAGAAATTTATGATGGGCAAGACAAAACATACCAGCACGACTAAAATACATACCAGTTTTACGACTACCGGAGTGAAATTAGGAGAGGGTCGTGCACCGACGTTGTCTCGACAATTCTGTTGTGCGTTGCTGAATCCCGGACCAAAAAGCCTTCCCATTTGCCCCCAAGATCCACCAATTATTTAGTCCCTAGTCAGCCAACCAATGAAAACCTTTTTTGTTGGGGCAGCTTTTGGCCAATCCAGTCCCCAACCGGATAGGGGATGCACGATCGATTTGATCTTGCAATCTCATTGGAGGATAGGATAGTAGCTAGATTGCGTCTTTTAGCTCTATCCCTTGGAAGAATAACACTCTCTGTTAGTACGAGTCCAGTAAAACTAGCAGTGGCTTCCATGGTTTCTATCATTGGCAAAAACTATCCTAAGTATCCCTCTTTGGCTCGTGGTTTCTTGGGTATTGCCGTGAGTCTCTTTTTCTTCTCGTTGAATCTTCTTACTCATTCCATTGCCAACTTTCCGTCTTCCCGAAGATTCCAGGATTTTGCAAATTTTCCATTCAGCGTCATGCTAATGGCTTCTTTGGTTTCAAAATAATCGATCGATCGACACGGTCTTTCTTAATCATTTGGTGAATCATTCTTAAAACACTTGTCATCATGAACCTCTCCTTCGTCAATTCCCGTTTTTGTACGCCTCGCTCCAAAAAAATGTCATCATGATCAGCATTGTTGTTGTTGGTCGTGGTGGGGGTTCATATCATTCCTCCTGTACAAGAGACCCATCTATCCTTTCCTCCAATCATCGGTTCTGCTGCTGTCCACAGCCAGAAGCCATTCTTGGATCTGAACGGTAGGGCAGAAGCAAAATACTATGAACAACAAAGAAACTCGTCATGTTGCAAGCAAGGTCACAGCAAGATTAACCATCTCGAGCAGTTGGATTCTTGGAATACTGGTGGGAGTCGCACACACTCTGTAGGAGTCGAATTTTTTGGGTACAGTGTGTATTATTGCCTTCTGTACGTCGTACGTGTACAACCTTTTGAAAGTGGACAAAAGTACTAAAGTGGACACGTTGATTTTACCCAAGCGCAATTTCTGGCGCGGTAAAAGACAAGAGATAGACGAGAGCAAACAATGACAAGGAGCGTTATTGGTTAGTGCTAGTAATGCAACTATAACCTCTTCTTGTGTGTACAATAGACAGGTTGGGACGGCCAAATAGAATGAAGAAAGCTTGTAAGAAAAATGTTTATTCACTGTTTCAACCATTGAAAATGCGGCCAGTGGAGAATGAGAGAACATCTGAATGCAGCAGTGACGATGACGACGACACTGATGACATTCCATTGACGTCGTTGCTGGCACAACAAGCCAATAAGCGCAGCCGACCGAAAGAGAATCTTCCATCAGCCAACAAACCTAAACTCCGCAAGCAGGAGAAAACAGAAGTGAAAGGCATGAATCAACCCAAGCTTTCGTTTGTGGCAAAACCAAAGTCCGAGTTGGAGCAACACCAACAACAGGAGGAATTGGCACAGTCATCATTACCACAAGAGTCTCTAGGAGAAAGCACCAACCAATCCATTCCAATGCCAAAGGACAAGGAGGATACGGACAAAGCAGATGCCCCAGGAGAAGATACTCGTGCCACTGCCAAACCCAAAAGTCCTCGAAAAATGATTCGTCGGAGAATCGTTAGTGAAGAATCAGAAATCGAATTCGTTCCCGACAAAATTCCAAAACCACCATCCTTGTTATCGCAACTGGTGCATCGATCTTGTAGGGGGACCAAACTCACTCCACAGCAGCCCAAGAAATGGAGAACTCCTTCATGGGTAACACTCTTGCAGCCGCCACCAATTCGTAGTGTGGAATCACCGTCATCAATGCCGCCGTCTCGTACCATCGATCACTTGGCCTGGGATTCAATGGGAGTCCTATTGGCCGTCGCGTCGGGGGATTGGATCCGTGTCTACGATTGGGACATGGTCCGGGCCGCCGACCTCCATGGTCGCAACGACCGAAGACGCAAGATTCGCGATTCGGAGTTTCAAATTCCTCCCATTTTGCAATTTCGGGTCCCCCATCCAGTGGCGTCATTGGAATGGAATCCACACCATCCAGATCAACTGGCCATTGGCTTAAGAATGGTGGGTCATGTCCATTTGTACAACCTAGACCGCGTCTCACTGTGGTTGTCCAAAAAGACCCGAAATGCCGCGCTGTGTCCCCCCCAACACAAAACCTTTGTCCTACTGTCGCATCCACGAATCTCTGGGTCGGCATCCACCATACTCTTTTTGGACGCCAAAACAGTCTTGGTCAGTTCGGGAACCATGGTATATTGCTATCAACAGCAACAACCACAACAACAATCATTTCAATTGATTTGGAGGTACCAACCACCCGCACCTGCTACGTGTGCGTCCGTGTTGGGCAGTCTCCATTCGTCGCTCGTATTGCTGGGGACGAAATGTGGTCATTTCTGTCTCCTCCGTTGGGACCAATCAACCCGCGAAGGAGCCTTTTCCTCCGAACACAGACCCAAGGTCCTCCACGAGTGGACGCCCCATGCCAAACTGAAGCAAGGAATCTTGGCTACTACCACCACTGGTGGTGCCATACAAAGCAGACGCATGGGAATTCTCAAAATCATGGTGGCGGCAAAAAGCAAGAATAATCCTCCTCCCACGACCACGACAATATCCAAGTCGACGACCTGGGGGTGCTGCCGCATCTCATGGGTAACGACCGGTGGGTGGGTGCTATCGACCGAGCTGACCTCTCCAACCGACCGGAACGAATGTCACATTAGCCATACGACTCCCATCGTGACCTACCAGCAACATTCCGATTCTGTCAGCACAGCGGCGTCCAACGGCAAGAAAAAAGCACTCAACAATGGCGACAGCATCAAGGAATGGAGTCAACCTCAGGATCCTATCTTGGTCGACAAGAACTTTCTTTGCTGGTCTGATGTTCCGGCCGTGACGAAAATTCTACCGCATCACAACAAGTATGTCTTGAATGCTGGTGGTAGTGGTCACACTCGGATTGTTCGTTCCAAGCAACGGGCCCTCCTCTATCGAAACTCCACAGGAGGAGGCGGAACGACCCATTCGATACCCCTTCCAGAAAATGGTGATAACGAACCACTGCCGCCGCCGCAAACCCTTGCCATTCATCCAGAAGAAGGAATGGAATGGATCGTTTTAGGAATGGGCAAACGGTTGGTCCTTTTGGTGGGCACACGCTAGAAACGACGAGTGGGCAAAAGTTAAACTGCCATACAATGTCTCTTTCTGTTACGAGTGGCTGTCCCTCTCCTTATAGTTAGTAGGAGGGAAAAGTAATGGAGGTGTATGGATCCGAGATGTAGCAAGCTGATTTTACTATGACTTAAGTACAAAATAGAATTAGGAAGTTACAGATGATAGCCTAGGCGAGGATCCGCGATTGAATCCTAACAGCAAGTCCGCATCGCTGGGAAGAGCGGCAACGGACTTGGGAAATTTCTTTTCCTCTCGATTTCCTATCGTGTGAACAGCGTCGGCAGCAGTATTCTCGTCCTTGGAACTACTTTTCTTCGACCTTTGAAAGGCTGGTTCATCTTCTTCCGAGGAGGACGACGAAGAGCATCCCTCTTTGGAGGAAGAAACGGAAGCCTTTCGTTTCCGTTTCGTGCCAGCACCACCAGCAGCAGGAGCACCCTCCCGGTTCAGAATTCGTTTTAAAGTAGAATTCCATCGATTCTTGATCGAATTGTCCGTTCTTCCCGGCAAACGTTTGGCAATTTCCGCCCAACGATTTCCCAATTCCCTGTGCGCCTCCATCAACACAAGATCCTCATCTTCGGTCCATTCCGATTTGTTGATATCCGGATCCAAGTGATTGTACCAACGTTCGCGACACTGCTTCCCCAATCGACCCTTCAGTTGTCGAGCGATGAAACTCCATTTCTTGTTTCCATGAAGTTTCACAAGCCGGATAACCTTGGCATCTTCTTCTGCAGTCCATGGGCCCTTGATGAGGCCTGGTTTCAGCACCTTTTGCCATCGGTGCAGGCACTGGACGTCCGTCCTTCCATCCAGACGGGAAGCAATCTTCTTCCAACTTTTGCCACCAAAGTCCGACACGGCTTGGCGAAGGATATCATCCTCTTCGACGGTCCACTTTCCCATGGAAGCGCGACGCTTGAAAATGGCTCTCTTGTCAATCTTCTCCTCCTCCTTCATAATGTCGTCCTTGGTGGAAGAAGGCGATCCACTATGTCCGACGTCGTTCAGATCTGGTTGGACGAGAACCTTCCTGGAATCATCGTTCTTGGCAGGGGATGAGTCGGCCAGCAAGCTGGGAGTGCAAGTAGTAGAGTGACTTGAAGGAGTTCCTTGGGGATTCACGCGCTTCCTTGCGACATCGCCGGGAGCAGTCTCTGGCGATGGAGGATCTACTCTGGATGGACTTCCATCAGCTCTGTACCCATAGGGTGCAGGCGGAGGAACATGTGGGTAAGCAGAGTATCGAGATGGAGCTCCACCCTCTCGATAGTGATGTATAACGTGAGTTGGAGGAGGATACATGGAATGCTTCCAGTAGTATGGTGCTGGTGGGTGTTCACCAGGGGAATAGGCAGCCCATCGGTAGGGCCTTTCATGGTAGGGTACTGCATGGTAGTATGCTGGGGGAGGTGGATGTGGATGGGGGTGTGATTGATAAGGAGGCATTTGGTGATAAGTTGGTGGATAGGTACCTGGTGGTGGTCCTGGAGGCGTTGGTGCCGTTCGGGGGAAAGAAATTGTGGGTGGGACAGCGTGAGATGGCGCTGCACCAGGTGACTTGTCGTCCTTTTTGTTTGATTCTTGGTCCTTCTTTTCAGGCTTTTCCATCTCTGCTTCCTTCTCTTTTTTATCACAAGACGTGTTTTCGCCTTTGGAAGTGTCCGAAGAAGATACTTCGGATGCTTCCGCAGCAATTGCGGCTGATGCCAAAGCCCCAAGAGGATCGTCCAACATTGATCTTGTATCCACAGCTGTGTTATCGTGCGGAGGCATTTCCTTTGCTGACGACTGCTCTGATGATTTCCCCGTTTCCTTTTCGTCTGGGTCCAGTGTGGGCATCGACATTACTTCTCATGTAGGCTGGGGCTACAGAATGAGAAGAGAAAACTAGCCGGTGTGACAAATCAACTTTTGAAGCTCTCCTACCCGTTGACAAAAATTGTGAAGCAACCGGCGAACTGATTTTCGAGATGCCTCGGGATGCGCACACTTAGGGACTATTTCCGTTTACCGGCTCAATATTGTGTGTGCATTTGTTAAATCGGCGAGAAAAATCTCTCTTTACTCTCTATGTCTCAAATTTCCAAACGTTAGAAGCGAGAAAAGAAGGCGAACCTCACAAATATTTCACCGAAAATACATAGCATGTGTGAGGCGGCTGGCATGACACTACTCGTGCTACGAAGCGAAAGATATCGTCCACAACTATCACATCAATCGGCAGACGAAAATTGGAACGGCAGGCTAACGATCTGTGGAAGAAGGAAAACAGATTTGGCAACCAATTTAAAGCAGGCTGCCATGCCTTTTTGTCAAGCGCACTGGTTATACAAACCCACAACCAACATGAAAACGGTCACGCGTTGAAAGTGACGATTCCTTGTTTTCTGAGGCTGTACAAAGTAAGATCATGTTCAATCACCATTGCAGAGCTAGAAAATAAATAAGTCAGATTAAAGTTGAAAATATATCTAGAAAACCCTCCGTCTGGAGCTTTTCTTTTCAGACATCGTCCCCTACAATATTGCAAAGATGCACTTTCACTGCTAGTTGTCTTGTCAGGTTCATAGTTTTTGTTTCAAGGTACTTCAGGATGTCTGTGAGCAAAGAAGAATAAAATAGACCAACAGAACATACGACACCATTTTTGTTAGCTCTTTCTAGTGCGATAGGCAGGAAACTTGTCTACCATTGTCGTATCGTGTCTCATTATAACGCTTTGTTTTCCTGGCTTTGATGCCCCATTTTAGAGGCATTGAGGTCGAAGTAGTCGCTCGTCCTCGAACGGACAAGCAGAAGATGATTGTGGTCGAAGGAGTCAAGTGTTCCAAATTTTCATAGTCAACCGAAGATGAAGAACCAAGACCAATGCACAATGCTATGGTCATTGCGTGTTACGCTACCAGCAAGCTCAGCTTCTATCGCGCCGACATCACTCTTGCTATTGCATCATGGCGAAGAAATACAAGCAAATCACATCGAATGGCAGCAATCGGAGCGCCGGGTCCCACGGAAGTGCGCACTCGTACAGCGACGACGACGATGATGATATGCTGAATGGAGACATTGTTGACTTGCAAGCCGCAGACCCGGCTGTGCACGAAAATGAGGATGATAGCGATGATGACGAAGAAGAAGAAGATGAGCAGGAGGAACATTCTCCTCTCAAAGGAGACGGAACAGGCATATTGTCATCGCCGACAAGATCTCAACCCTCCACGTTCTCCCCCGTTGCATTTGTGCGCGATTCATCATTTACCTTTGACGATGAGGATGACGAAGACGAAGAAAACTTGAAACGCTACAATCTGGACTTTTCGATAGATGCTGACCAAGCGATACTCACAAACTCGGCGCATGGAGGGACCTCGCCAGAATCTTCTAGCCAACAAAATGTTTCCTCTATCTTTCAATATCTATGGATGTTGTTTCAAGGACGACGACAGCAAGCTCGACAGCGAAGGGCTCAGCTGTTACTGCAACAGTCCGAACGGGATTTACGGCAAAGTTTGTGGATTTGTGTCAGCACATACTGCGATGCAACTGATCGGGGCATTATGTTGGTAGTCGCTTTACTCCTGTTGTGGATCGTTTTGCTGCTGACCGTTTCGGACGATGATTTTAGAAGGCATTGGTTCGTTTCAGGACTGATACTGTTTGTAGTTCGTGTGAGCGCACGGCCACTGTGGGACTACTTTTCCAAACAGCGACAACGACTGAGAGTCCAGTCGCACGATCGACAATCTCATTCACCTTTACCGACTCAGTCTCCGGTTCCCAAACAGTTGAGAAAACAGACGAATAGTCATGATGAATGCGATGGTAGTCCGCAGGGCAGGTATTTGGATGAACCACCAGAAAATGGAAACCTTGAACTACCGAGTATGACGTAGCGCAAGCCAATCATTTTTGGCATTATCAAGATTAAATCTCACGCTAATGTTCGATGCCCATTCGTGGGCGATTGTGTTTGAATCTGTATGGCTTTAGAACTGTATTGGGCAGTAGAGATGGGTCCCCACGGGTTCAAACCTAGATTGGGTAGTAGACGAGATCATCGCTACGATTCAGAACTCTCTTAGCAGTTCGAATTTATTCAAAGAAAGGAGAACGAAAATGCCTCCACTTTGTCTGTCATTTCAATGAAACTCTTGCGGCAACTATTGGGTTCCTCATTCTCAAGTGGTCTTTTCTTTGATTGTCTAGAAGGAACTGATTTTTCTTTTGTGTCAGGTTTAGACATAAATGATTTTGTCGCCTCCTTCCATGTGCGGCAAGTCCATCCAGATTGCATCAGAGCGTTCTTCAGATGATCCGGTTCTTTCCTCTCGAGTGCTTTGACAAGTTCACTGTACAAGTGTTCTGGTTTGATGCTCTCCTTTCGATCACGGCAACCACTCACTTGATCTTGTTTCTCTTTAAAGAACTTGAGAACATTACCCAGATTACTTGGGCTTACATAGTTGTGGGTGATAGCAATGTTTTTGTCATCCAAATTGATCACCATGTGCCACCAACCATGTGGAACAAAGATGACATCTCCAGGACCGACTGTGCACTCCATTGGCCGCTCATGAAGAGGTCTCTTACGGTATTGATCCATGTGCTCTGTCCAATATTGCATTAGCCATTCACCAACAGATAATGGAAGTGCCACCTCATCTCCATCTTCTGAAGGGAATACTCCAGGTGGATTGACCCCTGGTGGATAAAAGATCCAGCGTTTGCGGCCTTGTATGCAAGCATTCCATGCGTGCGTCGCATTCGGGTCCAAGTGAAATACAGAACCAGAACGTTTTGGTCCCATGATCAGCCAAGTATGATCTGGCCGTCTATTGGCTCCCAGATGCTGGAGGAGATCATGACCATGTCGCTCGGAAGGGTCCCAGAAAGGGCACTTTCTGTAGAATTCTGGAAAGAAATCGTCAGACCACTGATCATTGGAAGTAAAAGCGGTCCGATCAAAGAGATAAAGTGGCGACTCCTCCAAGTATGAGAAGTTGCCGTAATCTTGGTAGGCATCAAAGAGGAAATTGGCGGGCAAAGGGGCAGCGCCACTTGTAGCCCGATAAGTCTTACGCCCACTGCTATGCTCGTTAAGATAGGATGCACTACACCACCGATCGAGCGCTTTTCCCTTGGCAGCACCTTCGACAATGACTGGCATATTTTTCATTTCATATTCTTCAAAAAATTGGCTTGGAGATAGGTCTTCCACTGAAACACGGGCAACTTCTTGTTGACAACTTTGTCTCGGGGGTTTCGTTGTCTTGGAGAAAGAAACTTGGGATGGCTCGTGTGCCGAGGAATTGTTTTGAACAAGCCAAGTCTTGGGGATTGCAAAAGATCGGCATAAGTGAGTCCGGTAGTATTCATCCGAATATACGTCCGGTACCGGGATAGGACTGTGGACCATAGGGCTTGCATCTCTCACGAACAGCTTCAAGTAAGTATCCTTCCATGACGAACAAGCCGAAGAAATGGTCTGCTTCTCCTCGCTGCATCGCCTTAGAACCAAGTCCCTCCAAAGTTCTGGTTGGTGACCAGCAACGTAGAGATACCGAGATGATTGAACTACGTTCCCCAAAGCTCTGTCATCACAGAAACTCAATACTTGTTGCCAAAGGTTGTCTGGGAATACCTCCTCAGGTCTATAGCCTGAAGAAGAGCAAAAAAATCTATTCCCGCCGGGAAGGACACCGTAAGGATGCAGCTCGTTCAAGTCGAGGAAATCCTCTTTCTTCACTGATCTACTCATTGTATTGCAGATTGGTTTGTATCATTGGTCCTATACTCTGTTGTCACTAATTAGCAGACTTCATTCATCCAATCTCGATTTTTCTTCGCAATCGACGGATCACTGATGAAAAGGTTATGGGTTCTTCTTCGTCATTGTACATAAATGGCGCGGGGGTTCGGATTTCACCCTTCTTTCTTTCCGATCGAATGAGGTGACACCCTGTTCCTGTAACCTAGAACAATCGGTTCAGGCATCCCGTGGTGTCGACAACCTTGTGGAAGATTGGAGAACAAGAAGCTTTCCCAGTTAGAAGTACCTGTGGCCCAATGGCTAACAAAGAAGATGCAGCCATATCAAGAAGCCACCACATGACACTACAAGAACAATGCAACAAAGGAGCTTTGTATTACTTTCTAAAATGTAATGTTCTTAGGATGGCATGTACTATTGTTTACATTTTATACTATTACATACGAAAGCTGCTACCAAAATTGTCGTCATCTTTGGCCTTCATTTGACCCACCTGGTTGTTCGTCTACGCTGCAGGGGCGAAGGAGAGCTCCTTCCCTTGAAACAGAGCATTCAAAAAAAAGAAAATGTAATCTTCGTCCATGGCCATTGAATGATTCGGTATTGCTAGAGCCTGTCGCAAATTGTTCAAACATTGGACTGTGTGGTCAAAGTGGAAGAAATGCGTGTGGATATTCCCCATATTGTTCAAAATGGCCAGCAACAATTTATGACTTTCAATGATATCCGCAACATTTCCTAAAGAGTCGAAGGCCATTTCATAAAGCCGCAGAGCATGAGGGAGAGCCGCCGATATTCCCAATCGAACGCCAATGTTGTGATTCACGAGCCCCAAGTTGTAGAGAATGACAGCTCTAGTGCGGTGATGGTAGCTTCCAATGAAAATGAACTCTTTCTGGTCCTCCGGCAAGACAAGACCACGGTTGTACATTGAAGACGCAGTGCCCGGGGAAGAGGCAAACGAGCAATCGGGTGCTTTGTGATGTATCGAAATTGATTTCTGATGTAAAATCTGAGCTGCGTAGCTGTCCATCATTTCGGACAGAAGCTGGTCACCGTTTGCATTTTGGGAGGCAATTGGCTTGCTGGCAGCGTTGTCGTGGAATCGTGATTCATCTGCACCCGCAGCTTGTACTCTATGTTCCCCAAGCACATCATATGCCATACGTAGCATGGATATGGCCTTGTCGTAGTTTCCTGACACGTAGTGTGTCAGAGCGCAGTTGTTGAGCTCAATAATGGCAGATGCAGCAGCGCTCATTGTCATTAGATAAACTTGGAGTTGTTCTGATAGACGCCTCCCTTTTTCACCTGCTGCTGCTCTGTTGATTTGAGGGTCGTGTTCCTTGTCGAACGAAGGAGCAAAACCATCCGCATCTTGTTTCTTTGTTCTCTCATCAAGTCTTCTCCCTTCACTCGATTCCTTCTGTGTTCCTCACGCTTGACAAGCGTGATGGAACTTGTTCTTCATCACGCAGCTGGAAAGATGGAAGAACCAGCGCCAAATCTCTAAGCAAAAAAAGTTCATCTTGTTCGTCTCGAACAGTGTGACATTCCAAGAATCACCATTGGATCTATTGAAGGTTGAAGACTTCCAAAAACGGAGCTATTATATTCGGCGTATGTACATGCCTACCAACAAAGGGTCCTTCATCAACGGCGGTATTCAAGATGCTTGGAATCTTTACTCACTTGTTCCGTCCTGTCGGTATTCATAATCGATGGCATATTCTGCTATATGTATTTAAAAATAAACTCCTTTTCGCCGACCGTTCGCTGGTTGGAATGAGTTTTCTGCTTTATGTTTGAATTGGTATAGGTAAGTCGGGACCGACGTGGAACCTCCTAGTCTTCGCCATGCAGATGTATCACATGCAATATGAAACTGGCCTGTCAGGCATTTTTCGTTTTGCAAGATCCTGACTCTGTATGGACGATACTTATATGTGGCTTGGTCCCCTCGCTCGACGCCATCATAAAAAGAGCTTGGAAGATGAACGTCTCTTACTTTCTAATGGTGAAACAGGACAGGGGTAGCTTGCAATGATGTTTCTAAACAGAGAGACATGGAACATTACGCAAGCTTATTTTCGAAAAATGAATCTAGCATGGGCAAGTATGCAAACGAATTTATTGGAAAGGAGTTTCTATCACCGCCGTTGAATAGTGGAGGTATTCTATTCCTCTGGCTGTGTGTGCCATCTTTTCACCGACGATTTTTCTTCGAACCATTTTGGATGATGGCGGGGTGGCTGATTCACTTCGTCACTTGCTATCTGGATAGGCGTTGCTTGCCAAAAACCATTCCGATTGCTAGTCAGGGAAAGATCAAGCCCCTGGGCCAAAAGAAAACGACCGAATATCAACTCCTTATTGCAGGGCCGTAGGTTTTCCATTTGAGTATATAGTTGGTGTATAGGGTGTTGGGCCAGAGTTTCCAGATGAGGAGTACGGGCAATATGCAGTAGTAGGTCGAAAGGGTTGTTCCTGACCGATTGGAAAGGAACGTCTTCGGAGATCATCGATGAAACTGCATTCTCGTTGTGGGGAGTCGTCTGTAGCGCAGGTAGTATTCTTGAACGATCACCCACCTAGTTGTGAAACGAGCCGTAAGAAAAAGAAGAGTTGCACAAGATGAGATGGCTACGGTTTGTTACCCAACTACACAGTACGTCCGTCAGCCTTGGTTAGTTCAGCAGTGAAGACGATTGGATGAGAGGCCCGAACAGTAACCATTGGTTCCATAGCTCTATTCGACGAAGAGATAAAGTCTCCAAAGATCAGCGGTGTGTCTCCATGTAAATCCCATTTGAATCCTGTCGTCGTAATCGACTCACAAGGGACTCCGAGGGGCAGTAGACCGCAAGTAGGACCTTCCCCCATCCCATCCTTGGGAATGTGAGTATCGTAACACGTCACATCAATCTCACATAAGGTGTTGGGTGGCAAGAGAAAGGCACAATTCTCGTCATTGTATAAAAAAAGTTGGTGGTTGAACTTCGGCCCCCATTTGTAGAGAGCATGCACAGATGCCATTTCCTGGTCGAATCGCCCTCCAAAAGCACCGTACACGACAACTCGATCATAGCCTTCACAAATTTGTAATGCCTTGTCAAGATCGTTTGCTTGCTGGCAGAGATCTTTATCCACTTGACACTTGTCATGTTGTTGGTAGTAAGTCTGAACATCAGGCTTTATCGAATCCAAATCACCTCGTATCAGTTCTGGAATATACTCCAAGGAGGGGTAGGTGGCGTCGTAGAGTCGATTGGCTCCTCCATCAGCACAAACATGATAGCTGCTCAAAGCCCATAATTGTTCAAACCATGGACTTGGAGGACGCGGGATATGAGTGTTCAGGACGATCATAACTGTTTTTTGGATTTTGTCCACGAAGGGACTCACAAACTTGACAGTCATGGATGGTTTTGGTTTAAAGAAGACTGCGTTGTCAAGAAGAAGGATGAATATCAAGCAAAGAAACAGGCAAGAATGCATTGAAGTAACATGGAGGGAGAAATGATATACCAGTTAATGAAGACGTTGCGAGAAGTTCCGCTGATTCCGAAACTATTCGGACGTCCCCCAGTCTTTTGATTCATTCGATTGCTCTTAGTTTTCAATCCCAAAACCAGCCATCTGAAGCCTTAAGTAGTGGGATCGAAACACTCTTGGATTCTGGATTCCATAGCATTCGGAAGTCTCAACGGGGATTGGAAAAACCGATGCAGCCTAGCAAAATCCGCCAAGAATCAGTCCTTGAATGTAGTTCGTGTCGTTGCGACAACACCAAGCTAATTGATTTCGGCATTCACATTGATCGACCAGACCCTAGACGACTGAATGGGAGAAGCACTATTCGCAGTCGCAGCTTTAGACCGGATTTTAGTTCTACGAGCACTGAAACTGGCGCCCATGGTTGAACGAGGAGAGAATATTAATCTTTTGGCCTCGATCGTGTCCATCTGTTGCACCTTGTGTTCGACTTCAACACTCCGCAATCTTACGATCGTGCCTCTGCTCATCTTTAATCTTACGATCGTGCATTCACTTCCATCATTTCAGTTCTTGCCCACAATATTTTGAAGAAGAAAGTAGAAAGATGATGCACGACGAGGAAATGCCCTACCCGGAAAAGCCGAGCATGCACCAACGTCAAATCAGCGTCGATCGCACGGTTTTAGAAGAAGAAAGCGGTGCAATCGAATTGGAAGCTCTCCCTGCCCGAGATAGTTTGTGTGCTCGTGTTCTTTCCTCTCGCGACAGCTACTACCAAGATGAATCCGTAGTAGAATCTCTCCAGCGACGAATCTTTTTTACTCGAAAGAGGTTCTATCTGTGGGTTGCGCTGGTACTGGTGTTGCTGATTGCGGTGATTACTCCTTCGGCTGTAGTTTCCCAGCGCAAGAGCTCAGCCATGGCAATTGCCCCTGCTCCAGGAGACAACTCCACGGTGGATGACCCAACGATTCATGAGCCTAAGATTGATGATCCTACGATTGAAGAAGCTGAAACTAGTGAACCTACAATTGATGGAACTAAGACTGGTGAACCTACGAGTGATGGGACGAAGACTGATCCTCCGATAGATCCAAATATTCCAACTGAGTGGGACTATTCCACACGTCCCTTGTCCACAATCGATCCAACCACCAAGTTGTACAATTTCGTTCGGCCTGCACAATCTTCTCCTTCCCCACGCCTGGATGCCTTACGAGTGCAACAAGAAACAAGTTCGGCAAGGAGGGCAACCAATGGCCGTCCCGTGCCGACAAACGCATGGTATCAGAATTTGTTGATGCTAGGAGAGAACGAAGAACCGTCTGGAGCTCATAAAGCATATGCGATGCCATATGTCGTCGATGTTGCTGGCAGAATTCCAGGATTGAGAATTCACACCTTTCAAAAGGTGACAACTTTCAACACGGTCAATCTGAACACGAACGTGCCTCATGCCTTGACATTGGGAGCAGCGTTGGATGTGAGACAGCAGGATTCCACCCAACAGTTTTTCACCTCCTCCAAAGCGTACTCGGTAAAGAGTGCGACGCCTTTGGGTGTTACGCTGCAGTGGGACTACTTTCCGATGACATCATCCATTGTTAAGGGCATGCCCTACGCCACAATGGTTTATGCACCTTTCGATCGGGATGAGGAACAGAAGAATATTCTGCCAACTATATATTCCGATGTGCAACTCTTTGGTGCCCTGGTAGTAGATGGAACGTCCTCGATAAATTGCAGTGCTGACGTTCAAATTGCGGTGGAACAAGAAGTCCAACTTCGGTTTCAAAGTGGCATTACTTGGATGCTATTCTTCTCACGACCAGCGCAGCTGCAATGTCAGAAGGCTGGCAGTCGATTCTTTCTTCAGGTGGTGGACGATAGTAGTGTCGATGATTCACTCGTCATTCGAGCTGCCATGGTAGTTCCCCGAGATGATCAAAACCAAAATGAAGAGGAATTTTCCTCGGAATACAAGACCTTTCTAAAGCAACATTCCAATATATACCCAGGAGAAAACACCCGCGTGCAGCATGCTGTGAGTGACGACAAGTTGTATGGTAGCCTTGTTTTCGATTGGGATGCGCAAGAAATGCGCAAGGATAGTGGCAATGGCGAGCTTGCCATGTTCGCATTGCCACATCACCAAGACAAACTGAAAGACGATGTGCAAGAGGATCTTTGCACTATTTCACTACTGGGACCACTTTGTCCCATTTTGGGAGGGTCGTGGAGCATGGTGGAAGATATCCCAGAGGTTTCCTTCCAGGCTCCCCGTCATCCAGATCCGGAAGTGTTGCCAGCAATAGCAGAAGCTCTCGCCACTGATATTGCGTACCAAATTCCTGCCAACTTTCAGTTGGGGGCGGGGGATACATATTTTTCAGGGAAAGCATTAGCAAAGCTTGCTCGCATCCTTCTTGTCCATGAAGAAGTGAACGAGCTTTGTCAAAACCCAAGCGAGGAGTATCGCGAAGTCTGCATTGACGCCATGGAGCATATGCCCGCAGAAATCGAAGTCACCATGGCATTGGAACACCTGCAGAAAAGCGTTGAAATATGGCTACATGGAGATGCTGAGAGTCCTTTTGTTTACGATCCAGCATGGGGAGGGGTTGTGAGCTGTGGATGTACATATAGCTATGGGAAATGTTTGAATAAAGTTCCAAACTGTCCAGCATTTACCGACAAACAGCTAAACTTTGGAGGCGGATTCTACAATGATCACCATTTCCACTACGGGTATCATATCTACGCTGCAGCTGCGCTCAGTCATCTTAATCAGAAGTGGGGAATTAAGAACTTTGAGGAAGTGCTTCTGCTGGTCCGCGATTTCGCAAACCCATCACCGGAAGATGCCTCTTTTCCAATCTTCCGTCACAAAGACTGGTACCAAGGGCACTCATGGGCGTAAGTTCAACTCTATCAGATTCTTTTCCGGTCACCAAACTTGATATCTAACAGTGTCTTTTGCTCTAACAGAAGCGGAATCAGTGTCAAATTTTTGAATGGGATGAATCAAGAGTCATCCAGTGAGGCCATTGCTGCATATGAGGCGGTTTCCCTCTTTGGCAAGTCTATGCACTCGGCGTTTCGAAATCGAGGTGACACAGAACTGGCAGCTGCGGCAGATTCCGTTTACAAGTCTGGTCTGATTCTAACCGCGACGGAGATACGGTCAACACAACGATACTACCAAGTGTTCCATTCTAATCAAGACAAGAAGATTTATCCAGATGTCTATGAGCCGAACGTTGTGGGTATTCTGTGGTCCACAATGGCCCACTATGGAACATGGTTGTAAGTCATATTCGCACAACTTTTCAGTAGTGTTATCTCGGTTTTCTGTTTCTGGTCTCACACATTTCGCTTGAACAGTGGAAATAACCCTTACTACATCTATGGAATCCAGCTACTACCACTGACACCAATCTCAGAAAGTAGGGACGATGTCGAATGGTCCAAAGAAATGTTTGTTCCATATTCAAAGTCATGCGACTCCACGTGTACCTCAAGCGGCTGGTCTGTTGGTGTCCTTGCTATTCTGGCCACCATTGGTCAAAAGCAAACTGCATTGAAACAAGCTCAGCAATTGCCACTTTCGGTTTTCGAAACACCTGGTGGAGGTGGTCATTCGAAGAGCAATACTTTGTGGTACATTTCTACCCGTCCAACGATTGATGATGCGTATTCTTTGGATGATTCTTTGGATGACAACGAAGACAGTGACCAGAAAGAGGACGTTGGCGAAGATTTGACTTGTTCCCGCCCCAAAACATGCACGGAAACTGTCCTGAACACGATGGCCGATACCTTCACTTGCCGAGATCGAATCGTCTGGCTTATGAAATCTGGAGGACTCTCACAGCTCGGTGCATGTGCTAAAGTTGCGGAAATAGAGTTTCCTAAGGAATGTGGCGGGTGCAGTCCAAGTGCAGAGGTGATCGATGTCGATGGTCCAGACTTTAATGACGATCCAGTCGATGTCGAGGATCCAGTTGATAATGATCCGACTTTCTGTAATCGATCTTCTACTTGCACCGACTCGGTCCTCGACCGCATGGCGGATGGACATACTTGTCGCGCCCGAATGAAGTGGCTAGAGGATACAATGAAGATGTCACGCTGGGCTGCTTGCTCCCAAGTCGCAGCACAAGAGTTTCCTGCACAATGCGGTCCCTGCGATCCCGACGGGAATTGAAGTGGTTGAGTTCATCTCTCAATCACTGCGGTAGTTTTGCATTGGCAAAATATTTTAAAACTAGATTTATTATACAATACGTTCCATTTCTGTTGCATAGCTCAAGTTTTGTGCGATGAGTTCCATGGATGGAATGTCACTGGCCTTCGATCCAGTGGCTGGTAGCTGAAAGCACAAGGAACCTCCTTCTACGATCCAATCGTCGCGGCACTCTTCTACATACTCCATGAGCTCTTTTTGCGAATCAAATTTCATGACCGTCATGGCATCTTCAATCTTCATGGATTTGTAGGAAACTTCCATGCAGTCTGCTATGCTGTCTCTGACAGTCTGCAACAAGTTGTCGACAAAAAACTGGTACGAAGGATCAGGAACAGTGACATTCAAGACTTCATCATAGATTCCGACCATCAGCTGGCGCTCCAGATTGATAGGAAAAGAAACAAATTTATGAGAAGCTTCTTCTTCGGTCAGGAGTTCCAGCTCTGCGTGGAATTCCGACAAACGATTGTCGACTAGTAAATGCATCAAATTCAGGCCAATGATGTGGCATTTTCGTGGAGTCGTTCCCAGCAGCGCATAATAGGGCTTCAGCTGTGCAATATTCCGAGCAAATGCATCAAAGTCTCCGTCGGCAACAGTAAACAACGCTCCCAGCTCCAAAGATTCCGTAGCTACCTGAATATGCGGATCAGAAGCTGGGGGAAAGTCCAGCATCAAAATTTTCAGTTTGGCAAGTGTCTCCTTTCCTCCGACTACATCGCCTGCTTGAAACTTAGCATTCAACTCAGAGAGCAGGGGAGTGGCTTTATCTAAGCTCATTTTTGCTGGATTTGTTTAGTAGGATATCGAAGTAGTTGCTTGATTGGCAATGAAGACAACGGACTGCGAAATTGCTTTTTGAACGAGATGCAGGTTGTGCATGAATGAATCGAAGAGAAACTTGCAGAACTCGCGTAGACATGCCGTAGAGATAGTACTTGAGCGATCCAATAGTCGACTAGATCGACTTCTTGTTGAGTGCTATTCATCTCTGATGACTTGTGACAAGATTTACCAACAGGAAATTTACTTGAAGCGTTAGTGATAGGATGACCTGACTCATCCTATCACTAGCATATCTACAAAGAGTGAGAACCCCGGAGTTGAATTTTCTAGGTTCTGTGTTCCCTTGCATATGAACAAGTGGGATATGTGGAGATCTACATTTCAAAATGCTTGCTACTTCGCTAAATAGTTGGAATTCAAATCATCAATGCCTCAGAACAAATCTGTGACCACAATGGCTGAAGGAAGCCCGTCAATGCTCTTCGCTAGAAGTCTTCACGCTCGATTTCTTCCACCAGTGCTTGGATCTCGTCATCATCCAATTCCTCTAATCGTTTGGCGATGACAGCGTTCTCGTAATCTTTTAATTGCTTTGCCTGGCAAGTGAAAGACGATGCGTTTTAGACAAAGACGGCTCGGTGATTGTTCCCCAGATTTCAATTTATGGACACTAAGCACTTACATAGGTCATGTCTTTTGTAGCTACGCGGAAGAGATACGTTGATACCCAAGCAGCTGTTCCTAGGGCAGTGAAGCCAACACCAATCCACTTGCCAGCCTCGATTCCGTCAAAGCCAAAGATTCCAGTGGCAACATTGTACCCAATAAACGGAATCAACAACAGAACTATACTCAGGACAATAACCCCTCCTTTTGTGTTCGGATCCAACCAAAACGGCAATTTATTTCCTTCCTGATCAGAATTCATGGAGAGCGTAGTGGTCCTACACGCGTCCCATGCGAAAGGCGAAGAGATGGGCGACGATACTCTCGGCAGGTCCACAGTTGAGCTCAACGTCCTGGCATGCGGAGTCAAAAATGCATGGGTAGCGCCGACACAAAGCGATATTAATAAGGCGATTGAAACAGTTCGAGCCATTTTCGAGTATATTGTTGCGATGCTTGGAGGTTTTGGTATTACAAATGAAGTCTTCCAGTGTGGAATGATTCAAGACACCAAACAACAGTCAAAAAGATGGCAGCCATTGGCACGCCAACGTCATTCCAATATGTACCACAATTAAATGTTTATGGGGAAAGTGAGCCCCCATCCCCCAAAGTATTGACCCGACGAGTCAGATCAGTCGTTTCCCCCCCACAGAATCACGTGACTCATGGCTAGGTTCAAACTATTAACGAAGTACCCGTACCTGCGAAAATATTGGATCGTAGAAAAGACAAAAATTTACTAGCAAGGCCCGATACTGTAATGAGAAACTATCCGTCGTACATATTCGCGCGCTCTGGACATAGATTTATCGTAGCTGGTCACCCAATAAAACTGTTGCGAGGTATGACAAAAATAGCATCCGAAAATTTTTAATCGAGGTGCGGCCGGCTCCACGTAGAAGCCGAACGTTCAATTCCACTTAGACCGACTCTTTGATCTGCCGTTGTGTTTGATTACATTGAACAGATTTAGCTGCGCGTGTTGGCTAGTAGCATCGGTTTATTTGTGGTGGAATGGAAGTCTCCTTGTATTGGTATCATCCATCCCCTACTCAACTCGGACCGGACATTCTAGATCGAACGGAGGGCTTGGAGACTTCCCTTCGTACTTTCGTCGGCTGTTCGCTACGCTCCTGTTGACTGGTCATCAAGTTTCTGAGCGCCGGAGGGAGACACATTGAGAGAAAGCGGGTTCCTTCGGACACTCTAGCTAAGTCATAATGGAGGAGCTCCAAGATGCCATCGAGGATGCACAATACGTTAATGCCATTGCTACGCAAGAGGAAGGACCACGACCTGTATTGTCTTGGGAAATACCAACGGAAGAACAGCTTGCTATATGGGTTGCGAAAAAAAAGAAAGAAGCACCGCTTGATGGTCCGCAACCGTTTCTCATAGATTGGACCTTGCAATCAGCGATAGGCTTGTTTCTGTTTTCTGCTTTTCTCAAGGAAGTTTACAATGATTATCCTAGAATTAATTTCGTCGAGGATGTCATACGGTGGAAGAAGATAAGAGGGAAGCATAGATTCGACAGAGCCTGTGCCCTGCATGAGGTTTACTTGAAGGAGAGTCAGATAGATCCTCACACTGGAGCAAAAATGATTCCCCCGAAGAAAGAAATCAGCGAATTTGATCTTGTTAGGAAAGCTCCAAACATGGATCCGGAACATATCTCCGCCTTGTTTTCGTCCTCAATAGATCCTTCTAAGTCCCACAATTGTTTGGGTTTGAAGGGCGAGGTAATCCGGGACATTGAAGATGCCCTCAGAAGTCATGCCCGGGAAGTGAGGCAGTCTAGTAGATCATCTTTGATACCTGCCGAAATAGAACCCAATGGCAACTCCACCCAATCGACAAAAGAGAGAAGGTACGAATCCTTAAGAGAGCTGACACAAACTTGGCGAGAGAGTAAGGCTACTGTAGATACTGGAATGTCTATCGACCTTTTCGATAATGCTGAAGTGGTTGTTGTTGAGAGCCTTCGAAGGGAATACTGGAAAACCTTTATAGAATCAGAGTACTACTCGAAACTGCTTAACTTTCTCTGGTTCCAAGATCGGCCGGTAGTGCCAGACGATTTCTTCAATATGCGAGTTCTCGGAAGAGGCGGCTTTGGATCCGTAGTAGGTACGTGGTTAAGGAACTCAAAGGCAGGCAGCGCAATTATTTCAGACCTCATGGTTATGCTTTATTTTTCTCGCAGCTTGTAAGAGGGGTGTTTCAGGAAAACTGTATGCGATGAAAGTTATGGACAAGAAACGCATTAAGCTGAAGAAGTCGGAGGTCTTGACTGTGAATGAAAGGAAGGCTCTAGCAGCTGTAGAAAGCCCATTTGTCGTCAACTTGAAATATTCCTTTCATTCCCAAGACTCAATCTTTTTGATTCTTGATCTGATGACCGGTGGTGATTTGGGCTATCATTTGCATCGTCTTGGAAAGTTTCCCAAGCGGGAATGCCAGTACTATGCCGCTAGAATTATGCTAGGCTTACAGGCTCTGCACGATCAAGGCTACGTGTACAGAGACTTGAAGCCAGAGAATTGTCTATTGGCAGAGGACGGCAGAGTGAAGATCACAGATCTTGGTCTGACAACAAAAATAACACCAACATTACATGGCGCGGCAGGCACAAGGGGATATTGGGCACCGGAGATGCTGCGGCGAGACAGTAAAGGAAAGAGAATGACCTATGGGCATACCGTTGACTGGTTCAGTTTTGGATGTTGTGTTGCAGAGTTTATATCAGGTGCAAATCCGTTCAGATCAGAAGCAGCGTTGAACTTTGGGCTGGCAGCTGGAAAGGAATCAAAGGTATGTAAATTCCATATTTTCGTTCTATGGTGATGGGTGATTGGAACTAATAAGTTCATGATCCTTCGACCCATAGGAAAAAGCAATTGATCATGCAACGTTGGAGATGAACCCTGAGTTTCCCGAGGGATTGTTTGAAAGAGATGCCGCTGATCTGTGCGAGAAACTGCTGGAGAAAAACGAGAAAATACGGCTTGGTACAAATGGCTGCGAAGAGATTATGGCTCATCCGTGGTTTAAGAACTACAATTGGGAAGCAATCATAACGGACAAAAAGAAGCCACCATATGTTCCTCCAAAGGATGTAAATGCTGCCTCTCAGAGTGAAATCGGTACTTTCCACGAAGATAAGAAGCACCAGGAATGTGTACTAGATTTGAAGGATGAGAGATATTACAAAGACTGGGACTGGACTAATCCAGTTGCGTATGCTGCAGAAGTTACCGAATTTCTGATATATGAAAGAGAGACTGGGGAACCTTTGCTGCCGATATCGCAGAATACTGGCTGTTGTTGCACGATAATGTGAGATGCAGAATGGAAAGTAGAACCATGCCTCGGTCATCTTGTTGAATGGTCCCGACAAAACAAATGTTAACATTAGACTGTCTTAAGACACATGAGAATGATAAGATGGTTGCTACTCTTGGCTCCCCATCCGTATGGTATCTGCTCTTTGTAGTCGAGATCGACGAAAGTTCTGTTCATGTCCACAAACTTGAAAACGATGTTCTGGGTAAGATGAAGACCATAGCAGGCAGCTCTTGAGATGGTGGCATTCCCACTGAGACTCAATTTTAGTAGCGCAATGCGGTCTATGCTGCGTGCGTCCCATATCTTGCGCGTAGATTCAACAACCATTTTTTTAATCGGCACACTTTGTGATGGAATTTATCATCACAATCCAAGATTATCGCAATTGCTATCTTGTTACGCACGCCGTTGCTCTAATCGTGTATCTCTGTGAAACACTTTCAAAATCAATTATTCACTAGACCGAATTTGCAGAATGTATGGAATCCTAACTGTCCTACTCTGTTCGCTGTCCTTGGCCAGCGGATTAGTGATTCCACTCCGAGACATTGCACCTGCTCGGGTTTCCACAAGTCTTTCGATGGGAATGAGATCCACTGCAAAACGCGTCCGAGATTCTGTCCTAAATAAAGAGAGGACACAGGAGGATCTCAAAATTGGAATTGCTGGTTTCTATGATCGTTCGTCAAAACTCTGGGAGAATGTTTGGGGCGAGGTAAGACCTAATGCCTGTAAGCTCCGATTTTTGTCTTTGGATTCTCACATGAGTCGTTTTACCTTTGCAGCACATGCATCATGGATATTACATTCCTGAAAACAGGACTGATCATACTCAGGCACAAATCGATCTGATTGATGAGGTGTTGAAGTGGGCGAATGTCGACAAGGCAGCATCTGTCGTTGACGTTGGCTGTGGGATTGGCGGCTCCAGTAGGCACATTTCCCGCAAGTTCGGCTGTAAAGCTCAAGGCATCACACTTAGTCCGTATCAGGCTAATCGCGGAAATGAGCTGGCAAAGGAGCAAGGAGTAGACGATAAGTGCTCCTTCCAGGTAGCCGATGCCTTGGATATGCCATTTGCCAGTGATTCATTTGACTTAGTTTGGAGTTTGGTAAGTTCACAACGGCCCTTAGCTGCTCGATCATCAGAGTATGAGCATTAACAGGCTTCTCTCCTTCTTCTTCTGTAGGAGAGTGGCGAGCACATGCCTGACAAGAGCAAGTTTGTCAACGAACTGTTTCGAGTAGCTGCTCCCGGAGGTCGGATAATTATTGTGACTTGGTGTCACCGTGATTTGGAAAAAGACGAGACGTCGCTAACCAAGAAAGAGGAAAAACTTTTGGCCCGTATTAATCGCGCTTATTACTTGCCTCGGTGGTGTAGCGTCCAAGACTATGTGAACTTGCTGGAAGCCAAGGGGGCGAAAGACGTAAGACGGGAGGACTGGTCCTACATCATTGCTCCTTTCTGGAAAGCAGTGATCCGAAGCAGTCTTAACCTAAAAAGCGTTGTGGGGCTACTTCGAAGTGGATTCTCGACTATCCGTGGAGCCTATGCAATGTTTCTGATGTTGAGTGGGTTCGAACGGGGTTTGATCAAATTTGGTCTTATTACCTGCACGAAGCCAAAGACGTCTTAACACTGATGTACTATTTAAGGATGAAGTTGGAAATGCTATTACCTTCAATTGACAACTTTTGAATAAAGGAAACATCATATGCAGGATCCTTGGAAAACGGTAGGATCAATATTGTACACTTTCATGTCTTCCTCCAGAGCCAACTTTTCCAACACATTAGATTCTAGACCATGGCCATGCAGCTCAATTCGAAACAAATCTAAAATGGATTTGAATGGTTTGCCTTGATCAAACAGGATCAATTCTCCTTTTGAAAGCTCAATCCATGTCTCGTCATCTGTCAACGGTTTGGTTGCAATGACAGAGACGCAATCATTCTCAGTGGTTTGCGTTGAAAAATCAACCGTATAGTCCAAATCGCACAAATGACACTTTTTGAAAGGATACTGTCTAGTAGCATACTGCAATCCGTTCCAGACTTTGCTTCCTGGTCGGCTTCCTGGCCAACTGTAAACCCACAGTGTGTGGGGGCCACACGTCATCATGAAGTTCAGAATAGTCTGATCAGGTTGTTCCTCAACAATCTCATCGCACAGCTTTTGGATTGCCTCGTAAAGCACAGGCAGAGAAGGCAGGGTTTCGAATCGTTGCCGCAACGCATTCAAGATGGCGCAAAATGTCGCCTCGCTATCAGTTGTCCCCACTGGGTTGTAGTAGGCTATATCCTGGCGATTTGAATCTGTGCTAGGCTTCAAGGATTTCAATTGTCTGTTGGGATTGGTTTTAAATATCGGAACTTCTCCATTATGTGCAAAGCAAAAGTCAATGCCCCACATCTCTCTAGCAAATGGATGTACATTTGCCATATTGACATCCCCAACAGTTGCGTAACGTAGGTGACCCATCATGTTCAACGTTCGGATGGAACGTTTTCCTAGAAAATCTGCCAGCAATGATGTGCTTGCAGGTTCCGTATCATGAAATTGCCGCAGGCCACGGTCTTGATAAAACGCAATTCCCCAGCCGTCGGAGTGAATATCGGTATCCCCACCTCGCCGACAGAAACCTTGGAAGGAGAAATTGAAATCCGTCGGGGTAGCACAATTCATTCCAAGCAGCTGGCAAGCCAATGCAGTATGTGACTTAATTTCGTGAGTATCATAAACAGCGTGCTGTCTGATGATCCCGAAAGGAAGAACCCAAGCTGGCAGTACGAAAAGGACAGCAACTCCAATTGCAGTATTCGGTGTCATAGTCTGAGAGCGTTTTCAACAAATTCTTTCCCAACTATTCTTTGCCGTTCTTCTTTGCTTAGCACCTCAATCGTTCACAGAAAGACAACATACAACGTAGAAAAGTTTATGGACAAGGTATTCGACTTGATGATATCATTGGCAGCTTTGTTGGTTTTGGAGAATTCTGAAGACGAGAAGAATGGCCGCACGTCATGGATTCTCCTTTGATATCACCCCAAACAACCCCCAGTTTATCCCCTTTTATGAACTCGTCAAGAATCGTCTCAATAAAATCACATCCCATAAAAAAAGAAACCCGTTCCATTTGCGTATGTTGCTCCCTGTTTTCAAATTACTATCATTCATTGCTATAACTATGGATGAGAACAGCCCCAAGTCTCTGGGCAAGAAGCTGGTTGTTGCTACCCGCCTTCACCTCGGAAAAGCTACATCGGCCCAGTCCAAAGAGAAGTTGCAGGACGTCCTTCGCAATTTCGATAGCTTGGCACGAACCGTAGAGGGAGCTACGAAAGTCATAGCTGTAGACAGCACCCCTAAAATTGAAGGATACGACTTTGTTGACGCAATCCGAGAGGCGTTGCCGGTGGATAGCGAAACGACCATTCTCCCAGTGACACCTTGGGGCACATTCACCCCTGCACTGAATGCACTAGTGACGTACGCTGTTAACCTGGAAGCTGATATGATAATGTTTGTTTCTGCAGAGATAAAGGTGTCCGATCAGACAATTTACGACCTTTGTCAGCGCGTAATAGAGGATGAAGATACCGTTGTTGCCGGAGCTGCACTTCCCGGTCACACATACTCAGCTGGAAACGTGGAATTGAATGGTAGGACATGCCCGTGGAATACATTAGCAGTGTGGAATCTACAGAAACTGTCATTGACTGGATTCCAGCTATGCTCAGATATTGGAAGCTCTGCCGGTATAGAAGAGTGCGTCGCGTTTGCTTTGGTACAAAAGCTATTCCCGGAGTCAAAGGCGAAGCTCGTGAAATTGGACGGTGTCCAATGGGAACAATCGTTCGATGGCGATGAGGAACGAAGAAAATGGCACGAATTCAAGATGAATTCAAAACTAGAGAGGTCGCAAATTCAAATGGGAAGACTTAATCTTTCTTCAAGCGGAACCGTTGTTCACTGCTAGCCATGAAGAAAGAAAAGAGGTACTTTGTGATGCTCTGTAGGCTGATGCAAAGCCCCCGAAGCTACGTTGAGTAGCAGACAATCCATGAGCCATAGAAATTACTATAAAAAAGAATGTTATAAGCTTTAAGCCGCAAAATCATGGTGTCCAAGACAGATGCAGGTAGCAAGCAGTCCGAAGATGAAGAAGGGCTGAGAAGATGCCTGGTACTTCACATCATTTTCGATAGGATCTGGAAGCAACAATGTAACCTGGAAGTATATTTGTGGCAGAATCAATGCCAACAGTCCTGCAGCATAGGCAGCTTCTCCAATGGAATAAAGGTAAGCGGCAATTCCAAGCTGCGTAATCGTAAGAGAGCCAGCACAGATGTACTTGGCACCGTCAACACCGAATGCAACAGGAAGAGATTCTAATCCCATTTCCCTATCTCCCTCTATGGACTTAAAGTCATTGACAATTGCAATTCCCAAACCGGCGATGGAATAAAGAATTGGCCTTTAGGTGGCCGACTCGTGAGAAAAAACCCGAAAATACGACGAAACGAATGGGTCTTTGAAATGCACTTACAAAATCCAGAACACAGGACGGTTGAGTTCACCAAACACAGCTTGGCCACACCACCATGGCAATGAAATGTAAGATGCACCCAAAGCGTAGTTTCCTGCCCAGCCGTTTTGCTTGAGCTTCAATGGAGGGGCAGAGTAGATGTAGGAAATAAAAGATCCGAAAACGGCCAAAGCCAAATTGATGGGAAATTCATGGTCACACCAGACGTCGAGGCCATAAGAAAGCGCCAAACCACCGAGAAGTAGCACCCAAATCTGAGCAATAACTTCTCCTTCAGAAATTGCCCCAGATGGAATTGGTCTGTTGGGTTCATTAATGGCATCGATATCTCTATCATACCAGTCATTGATTGTCTGAGTGTACCCAGTAAGGAAGGGACCAGCAAGAACCATTGCAGTGAAACCCTTGGCAGCGTCTTCCAAACCAAGCATGACGTCTCGGTCGTTGGGATCAAAAGGATTCCAAATCCAATGGTAGTTTCCAGAACAAGCTGCCCCACACATCACTCCCCAAACAAGAGGAATCCATGTCACGGGCTTAGTCAGCTGTAGACGAATCTTCCATATGTTAGTTTCCGCTGATGCACCTCGAACTCCAAGAAGTTGTCGGACAACACCGCTGCCGTCATCGGCTTCATTGTTTGCATTCAAAGAGGTAGTGCTATCGAACGGAAAAAATGCTTCGTTTTGAAGTTTTTCTTTTGGAAGCATCGCCAGAGGCGCTACACCGCTGCGAATGCTAGTGCTAGGCGAAAAGGCACATGCAAGTGAAGCGAGGGAGCATCCTAAGAGAAGCTTCATTTTTCATTAATATCACTCTAAACTGGTTTTTCTGATGTTGTCATCCTTTCATTGTTTCTCTGTGATGCGTTTCCAGCTGGAAGCTGAAGCAATTGGCGTCCACGTACGCGTTCTATATTCGGATCAGTCGAAAAGCCAATCCATGTTCCTATCAAGTCGGTCAGGTCGAGGATTTCTGGTTCCGATTCTACCATTCGTGATTGACTCAGCCACGTGAAAATAATAGAAAGCGACAAGTAAGAGGGAGAATTGTATGTGTATTTTACATATTTTTAACCGTTGGCGGAAAGGAATTTTGTTTACTATGGGCTACAACCATTCACACTTTCATGTGCAACAGTATCTGCGGCACGAGCCTACAGTCGTGCTTTCGCTATACTCGAACACAAAACAAGTTTGGCTAGGTGTCATCTTTCTAACAAAAATCCGACGGACAAACACCAATAGTATGCGGTTTTTGGAAGCAGCCACCATCTTGGGGCAAACTCTACCGATACTTGCTCTGAATCCGCGAGCACTAGAGCTCGACCTTGGCCATAAAAGGAATGAAATCGGACGCCTTACGCAACTTGGCAAGAGCACAAATGGAAACATGGGCAGGTTTGGAGGGAGCAGAAGACTGAGGCCGCATAGAATCTTCAAGAGAGAACTTTCCAAAGACTACAGGCAATTAGGATTTAAATCGTCATCGAATCAGAGAGCTAGTGGTGCTCTGAGAAACTCGCCGCGAGAACGGGGGGAAATCCGAGAATGCGATCCAGCAGCCACATCCGAGGCTGATGTTGGAGTACTTCAATGTGGGGTTGATGAATACTGTTTCGAGAGCAATGGCTCGAAGCTTACCGGCTTCTGTGTACACAATGAAACTTTTGGCGAACTCAATCAACGAAGCCTTCAGAGTAGCTTCTACCCTCAACCCACCGCATGCGAGCCAGATCATCAGGACTTTGGATCTTACGATTGTGATTGTTCAACTTTTGACACGGAAAGAAATGTGGGGTCTTTTCAATGCAATCTGAACGAATATGGGTGCATACGAGAAGACTTATGCGGCTCAATCGACATGACTCATACACTTTGGTCGGACGGAGCGGCAAGAGCGGATTACTGTTATGCGTTTCAAAAGCCATACGATATCAGTCTATGCTACAGTGTTGACACACAGCGAACATGCAATATCTCAGTGCAAAGTGTTGACTGTGCAAAATGTGAACTCGTGGATGGTGTGATCCATCCTGTGTACGGTTTTGTTGGTTACAATTGCTACGAATTTGATTGTAGGAATACGCTCGCTGGTAATGCAGGAAACAATTGTGCTGGTACATACGTTCTCGATGCTCTCAATGGTCTTACGGAACCGAGTTCTCAGCCATCAACGCAGCCTCCTTCACGCCAACCGAGTTCTCTGCCCTCACAAAAGCCATCAGAACATCCCACAGCGACGCCGACCGTCACATTCTCAGCCGCGCCAACTCTCAATCCATCGTCAGCCCCATCAATAATACCTTCCTCGATACCCACCAACGTTCCTTCGTCACATCCCTCTTCGACACCTACTCACGTCGCTTCCTTGGAACCCACCACATCACCATCTCTGTTTCCCACACTACAGCCTTCCGACTATCCAACACAGACCCCATCAATGACTCCATCATACATACCATCGCAAAAACGATCCTTGGCCCCGTCTCAACGCGCAAGTGGAAGCCCGTCAATAACGCCGTCCCAACATCCTTCTGAATCAACTCTTGAACCCAGCTCCATGCCCAGTTTTGAACCCTGGAACGAGTCGAAAGATCGCGAAGCAGATGAATCTCGTGGCCGATCACCATCAAGTTCAATCCATTTCTCATATTTGACCCCAGCGGCCTTTTCACTTCCGTTGCTGGTGGCATCTGCAATTGTATATGCCGTCCAGTTTGCTTAAGACGAACATAGTTTTAAAAAGTAGCAACCAATACTCCAATTCGAGATCATGCTTTCTTCGCAGTCTTTTGTCTCCCAACACATCTTAGATCCAAGTTCAATGCGTTAGAAAGTCTCTTCAAAACAAACTCTTGGTCTGGAGTAAGAATAGACAAAACTTGTCCACGTCTTCCTAGTCTGCCGGCTCGACCGGCTCGATGTAGATATGTGTCAGAATCCGATGGCAGGTCAAAATGTACTACATGGGTAACTCCAGCAATATCCAACCCACGCGCAGCAAGATCGGTTGTGACCATCACTCGGAACTCAGAAGACTCTGTAAATGACTCCGTGGCACCAGAACGTTGCGTCAGAGAGTCCTCAAAGCGCAAGACTGATGTCATGGGATTGGATTTGAGTTTCTCAAGGTCGGTACGACCATCCAGATAGTACACACCCTTCAAATCATGGGCCAGCGCCATGGCCATCTCTTTCATGGGTCGATTGGAGTCGCAAAAGATAAGAATTTTGTGTGAGGCGGACTGCATTCTTAGGACGACTCTCCGAAGCGTTGCCAGTTTCTTTTCCTTCAACTGGCATATCATGTATCCATGAGTCAAGGTCGGAGGTAGCGCTTCTCCAGGACTTGTGCAAACAAAAATGGGCTCTTCCAGCGTCCACTGGTTTTTCTTGCATTGTTTCAAGAAATGTCGATGTTGAGGGATAGTAGCCGATGCGAAAACAGTCTGTCGGTTTCGATATTTACGTTTAGGCTTTGCCTTGGAATCAGGGGGGAAGGATCTGTCGTCGTCGTCTTCGTCTTCCTCGGCGAAAGTTGGGCTGAGATATTTGGACAACAACTGATGTAATGATGACGAAAGTGCCTTATCCGCATTACTCAGTCCCTCTCCCGACTTGTGCAGGATACAAGCATCTACCTCATCAACAACAACGTATTCAATACTGTTGATTCTAGGTAGACCACCATATTGGACCATGTCTAGTAGTTCAGAAGGTGTCCCAATTACAACATGTGGTGTTTCTGCCCATGCCCAAGCGCGTTGCCGACGAAGTTGACTGCCTTGTAGCAGATTCATGATCATGAATCTGCGAGCAGCCAACCGTTTTGCAATTCTGGCTACTTGCAACCCTAACTCCCTCGTCGGAACAACTATCATTGCTTGAACTGCGGCTCTATCTTCCAGCCGTGCCAGTAGAGGCAGCAGATATGTCAGTGTCTTTCCAGATCCAGTTTGCGCTTGAATGACAATTGAGTTCGGGTTGTCATCGAAGAAGCAATCCAAGGCACGCTGTTGAATTAGAGTTGGCGATACAAACCCATTTTCTTTGCACTTTTCAAGCAGCCACTCGGGTATCTTATCGCTATATAGTTCAGCGAAAGATTCCTCAGAGAGTGTTGCATCATTGAACGTGGCTCCAAGCCTCCATGAAGGGCAAATTGGAAGCACGGTAGGAATTCTTTCAAAATTTCTAAAGCTTCTTGAGAACTTCGGCAGGGTCAGCAAACAGAAAAGGCAGACAAGCAATTGAATTGGTGTTTGCATCGTGATGTTTGTGTCCCTGGTCCATGCAACTACAACAAAAACGAAGCTGTGGGGATTTCTTCATTCCCAAAAAACTGTGGGATTCGGTGCCCTCACGCAACTGCGCAACGAAACACCAACAGCTGCCGCGTGTAACCAGCCACCCTCATCCCTCATCTGTAGCCAACACATAACACTACTACTGTACACTGTACCACGCCATTGTAAGTTCTAAAGTTTCCTACCTCTTTACAAGATGTTCTAAGCTACAGCAAGTGGCATAGTCCTACTCATATGTCTGTTCAGCAAATACTCTGCATTGATCCGCGAATTCTTCTTCTGCATCATCATCGGCAGCACCCTCTGAACATAATAGCTCAAACGCAACTTCAACCATACTATATTCTCCCTTGGCCGAGCAGCTGATGATATCTGTCAGTAATACTCTTTTTTGTTTCGCAGAAATGCGACCCTCAGTTGCCAGTTTCCGCAACAATCCAATGCAGCCTTGTCGCAGAGGATTCTTACTTGCAGACGATGATTTTGGGTTGTCATCAGCATTTGCCCATTGTTTAAGTTTTTTCACAGAGGCGTCATCACTGTCGCCGTCTCCATCGCCATCTTCTTCATCATCGTTTTCTTCATCATCGTCGCCGACATTGTCAATGTTTCGAAATTGAATGATTGCTTTGCTAGGACCAATCCCGTTGTTGCCTCCCCCAAAAGACTCTCCTCCAATGCCATTTCCGTTGTTGCTGCTATCATCACCTTCACCGCCTAGGAAATCTCCCAAATTTCCGCTTAATAAATCGGAGAGGGAGCCCATAATTACCCGCTTTGGCCCGCTACTTGACTCACTCCCAGGTTTCGAATCCCCGAGCAATGGTCCAACATTACTAGAACCAAGGATATTGTTCATCTCCGAAGAACCGGCTTCATTGTCATCCCCTTGCCCCCCAGGGACTTTTGAACCTTTTGATCCGCCACCTTGTTTCAGGGCAGCCTTTGCTGCATCACTATCTGCATGCCATGAAGAGTGGTGGTACGTCAAGTACCATTTATCTCCAACCTTTCGAAATACGTTTGTGGCTTGCAACTTGTTGACAAGCTCTGTCCTCCTCTTTTGACCACGGATAAACCGACGGGTGTACACATGTTCTTCGCATGTAACAATTGCTGTGTTTGCCTTTACTGTCATTCTAACTTCCTGGGGTTCCATCCAATTCCTCTGAAAGCTACCGTTTGATGATTGAAACATTCTATCCCAGCTTTTCATAATATCTCTTGCCCCAACCTATCATCGTCGAAATCAAAAAATAAGAAACAGACACGCAACAGCAACGCATTAAATCTGGTGGACAAAATGAACCTACCAACGGTTTGTGCGATGGATGGATGCAAATGCATGATCTGTCTTGAAGCCAAATGGCCTCCATTGCGCTGTGATCTTTCTTACTAAAAGCATCATAGAATCTAGAATTTGCTTGCAAGACCAGTCCACAGTCGTCCACATGAAGCTGCGAAATTTCTGATTCTTGTTGTGACGCTCCTTTGTAGTCTTGCTGTTTGACCGCTTGATAGAGCGCCGCTTCCATTTGATTAACTTGCTCTTCGTACGCATATTCACTAGAGCCTTCTGCAACAAGAGGAGGGGTGATACTCACTACTTTTTTCATTTCGGTTTCAATGTCAAAGGGGGGATCAATGGGGTCGTTTAAAATGCTGTCAATTTCTGCCTGAACCTTTGCTAAACGCACTTTCTTTTCTGCCAGTTCTGTTATATTTTTCGGAGTGTGCTCATCGGATAACCCATCATCCATTGTATTCATTCTGAGTAGTTTGTAGGGCATAGATTTGGCCCTTGGGGACAAAGGCGGCGAAGTCGTCCATGCCTGTGAGCCAAGTAGTAATTGAGTGGAGAAAATAGAAAGACGCAGGTATCGGATGACTCTCATTGTTCCAGGATTCTTTTTCCGACGCAGGTGCTTTAAGTTGTGACGTAGATTGAGTAGATTGCCTAAAGGAATAACGGAAACACCGATATCGATATTCTTTCTTTTCACTTCTAAAGTGAATGGTTCAATGTTCGATGTCTGTCCAAGGTGAATGATGAATGATGACGTTTGCAGCAATCATTAATCCATCAATCGAAATCTGTAGGGGTCTGGCGCGTGCCCATGGACGCACACAGTACTATCAAGAGGGAGATCCAACGGGAGTTTCGTTCGTTCAGATGCATGGACTTGTCGGAATCGATTGGATGGTGACGATCGTCTGGCCGTCATCGCGCGCCAATGATTGCGCCAAGCTACATATGGATGAGAAAGACAATTGAATTTGAACCGAATGGCAACATCAATGATCAGAACTCTTGCTTTCATCTCTTACCGAAACATAGTTTGCCTACATTCCCAAACTTTAGATGCATCGATGAAGTGAGTAAATCGTAGAGTAGATTTGGATCGTCGACATTGATTTCTCTTTCTAAGTTAATCAAAATTCCACTTGTTCTGCGCACAGTCAAACACAGATCAATGAAAACCCATTGCATCGTGAACCCTTGCAAGCTACTCCATCTATGTGCTACCACTGCTTTGATGTCTTGATTGATGCTTTGGAGAATAAAAATATTCGCAGGTTCAGCCACCCTTCGCTTAGGACAGACCTCGTTGATGCATCCGTGGAGTGCCCGCTCTTCATTACTTGGGAGAAAGAAGTTAATCACAGATGGCAATTGCGAGGATGTATAGGCACGTTGAGCCCTCGACCATTAGCAACCAGTGTCGGGGAGTATGCATTGACAAGCGCTTTTAGGGACCGACGTTTCTCACCAATAACGCAGTCGGAAGTGAGCAGTCTTAGAGTTGGAGTGAGTTTATTGATCAACTACGAGACTTGTCAAGACGTTTATGACTGGACTGTTGGTTTGCATGGCATAGTAATAAACTTCACGGTCGGTGCTCAACCGTTCAATGCGACATACTTACCTGACGTTGCAAAAGAGCAAGGCTGGGACCATTCCAGAACACTGGCAAGTCTGATTCGGAAAGCTGGTTACAATGGACCGATTTCACAAGAACTGCTGAAAACCATTCACTGCACAAGGTATCAAAGTTCCAAGTATAGACTCAAATTTGAAGAATATGTAGCGGAGCACTGCCGTGGAAAAAGTCCACTACCAACAACCCGGAACAAGAAGGAGAAGTTGGGATCGCTGACATGTAGCATCAATTGACGCATGGTGTAGATGAAAGGAATGCACTAGGTTGAAGGCTTTTCCACCCTCGACTCGGAGCTCTTCATTTAGCAAGCATTTCAAGCTGGTTCTATCTGATTTAATTAAAAGTCCATAACTTGTACGCGTTCTTCATGTACTTTCTGCTCGTTAACTACAATCATCTATACACTACCAGGAGCTTCTCACCGAGCTTTTTCTGTTCACTGTTCCCAAGCCTTGAATCTGCCATCTAGTTTATTTTCTCAATCTTGACCCATTGCCCTGATCTTTTTCGAAAGAGCTATCAACGTCTAGTGCAACGAGACTCCAGAAAAACAGTTTCAACCTAAAACAATGGGGCATGTCTCCATGCCCCTAGTTGCAGACCCCCTTTTAATCTACAGTTTTGTTGGGACATGTCGCACGTGTCGTAGCGACACTACTACTTATCTACGACACGAACGACGGATGCAAGACTAGACTTCATGCTCATGAGGTGCAATGAAAAAAACGAACACGATAGACTTGCTCTCACCAAACGAAGATGTAGTGCGAACCTCCGTTAGCCCTGTAACGAATTGTCAGTTTCCAGGGATAACTTGATGACAGGAGGCGGACTTGTCCACTAATTTTCCGCTTTTCTGTCCAGCCAGTTCCAACGTCAGTGTACACGTTCAACACAGCAGACAAGAGTCTTTCCGTCAAAAAAAAAAAGGTTTCTCCGTTCTTTGAGAGGTTGGACTTTAACTATTTTCTTGGGTACGAATGCTGGGTAGGAAGTCAAGACTGATAGCATTCTCCGTATCATCTGTGACCGATGAACGCAGAAGTGTACTATCCTCTTTGAAGATACTGTCAGGTACAATGATGGCGTTTCTGATTTTCAGACTACAGTTGCCATTGAACTTCAAGTTAGGTCAGGAACTAGTTCTGGTTGAGGGCTTTGGTCATTATTAGCACAGACTTTTTGGAGTAGATTTCTCTCAATCTCTGCGAGGAAACTTGAACTTCAATGCCACTGTCCTCTGTAACGTCAGCGAACCCCCGAGCAATGATACAGAGGAATATTCATCTCCAGAACATGAATGTACAGTCGTACAGTTGTACTGTAGATTCACTACGTCAGCGCGTCGCAAGGAATCCCAATAAATAATAGTTCGGTGGGGAGTTCAACTTCAACAAGCACTTCTCTGCCTTCAACATGGGATTGTCCGCAGCCACAGTGGACAGATGCGTTGGGAATGCCAAGTTTTGTAGGAGAAATTGGAATTTAATATGCCAGCTCTTTCATATATATATTGAATAGGTTCAATGACATGTTCGACATCAACAGGCAGTGGAACACGTTCTATCCAAGGAATCTCCCGGAAAAATATATTGTGGCTACTTCCTTATTAATTCAGTTGGAGGTCTGATTCTTCCTTACCAACTCTTGTTAAGTACACGCGGTTGGCTGGATTGAGTTTCCAAGCATTTCTCCGGGGTTCGTGTCCATGTTCGCCAACCCTCTCTTGTTTGGATTATTTGTGCTCTCCATGAGTTCATTTCTCATAATTTCAGGATAAGACATCAAATATTCTTCAAGTCAAAACATGATGAAAACAAATCGCCGAGCAATTCATTTGAACAATGTTGCTGTTGATCAATTTGAATCTGGGCGACTGGTACAAGCCTTTCACACTCTATCAGAGGCAGCGTCATTAACATCTCACGTGAAAACAGGCCACTCGAGTACAGAAAAGAGGATATACAGATACTTTTGGATCGACTGTGCGGCTGCTTACAACTGTCCTGCCTCGAGTAAGGACGGAAAGAGTGAACTTTGCCTCAATGAAGGAATTGCTTCCTTTCTCTGCCTACGAGCGCTAAAAGTATCAATTGATCCAACGAATTTTCAGACCTTGGACGATGTTTGTCCGTGCGGCTTCGCTTGGGTTATATGGTACAATCTTGCCCTGGTATCCAATCTTATGGGCACACGGCTAGGAGAAAAGGGATACGGTCTATTGGCGAGGGCATTTGAACTTTTGCAGAAAGTACAATATCGTATCAACAGCGAATCCCGTACAAGAGATTGGTCGTTTTTGCAAATGGCCGTGATTAACAACCAAGCGTGCATATATCGTGAACTTGCTATGATGGATGCACTCTATGAGTCGTTGGGAAAGCTTCAACAGACTCTTTCATGCCAATCAAAAACCATTGGAAAGCACTACCATGATACTTTTTATTTCAATTTTGTTGTCCTCAGTGGACAAACATTTGCCCCTGCGGCGTGACAAGACTAGATATCTATTCTAACAAAAACGTAAGCTATGATTATTTTGATCATTTAATTTTTTTATCCTAGTTGCTTATTTCAATCGAGAGAAGGGGTTCTTCAGTCTCACTGTTAATAGCGATAATCGCAGGTGAACCTGTAATTGAACAAATCACGGAATCGCAAGATATTATCGAGCTTATGCCAGGAGCAATCTAGACTACACCGATGCCATCCCAGTGACAGCAATGGACTCTCCGGTAATGTACGAACTTCGAGTCGATAACAGAAAGCTAACTAGATCAGCGACTTCTTCGGGTTGTCCAAGCCTTTTCAAGGGGATTCGAGGCACAAGCATTTGCCTCACGTGATCTGGAATTGCTCTTGTCATCGGTGTTTCGATGAATCCTGGTACCACCGCATTGACTCGAAAACCATGCCGTGCCACTTCCTTGGCCAAAGATCTGGTCAATCCAAGCACACCTCCCTTGCTTGCAGCGTAGTTGACTTGCCCCATATTTCCAGCCTCTGAAACGATGGAGCCAATATTCACAACTGATACATTATTGGCACCCAGTATTTTGGCGTTGACTCTCTGCTCGTCCAAGAATGATTTGCAAGTTAGAAAAGTTGCCTTCAAGTTGACATCCATCACATCGTCCCAATCGGCAAGGCTTAATTTGGATATCCAATTATCCTTGGTAATTCCAGCGCAATTGACGAGAAGAGTTGATGCAGTTTCTGCTTTTGACTGCTCGGATGCAAAATCATCTGCTTTCCCAACTAATCGTTGAACCTCTCCTACATCAGTAACGTCGCAACTGACAACCAGGGTGGAAGCTTCGTGAATCTCCTTGGCCAAATTGTTCATGCCATCGACGTTTCGGTCGGCCATAACCACATGGCATCTTTGGGATGCCAGAGATTTTGCCACTGTGGCGATATTGGCGATAACAGTTGAGAAAATTCTCAATCGAACACTGCAGGAAACGAGGGCATGTGCAAGAACTCACCGGCAGCTCCAATACCAGACGCAGCTCCCGTCACGATAGCTGTTTTGTTTGCCAATTGTAACCAAGTCATAACTTTCAGGAGGCGCCAGGAATGAAGATTGATATCTACCCAGCTGGAAGATGTGCTTCTTACAAGACTATGATGACAGGTGTCAGTGCCAAAGCAACGAGTCGGGTTTGATGGAATGTCCCCAACCACCCCCGTTCCAGCCAATCTGTGAGTCACGTTTGAAGTTTGAAGAAGGAAAAGGAATCGAAAAAGTTAGGTTCCCTACAAAATCTCATGACCCCAAAATTTACGATCCGTCGCCGCAAAGACCGTGTTGGACCAAATATTCTTGATCAAACATCTTTTAGCCTCATTTTCTACACTAGATAGAGGCATACCTTGCCTCGTCTCTTTAGAGTCTTTAGAGAGTTGTTTCAACAATGCAGGACATAAACGAGCGTTACTTTGGTTGAGCGAGCAACAATGAATGGATAGCTACACCACTTCGAAGTGAGATGAAATTTTCTTGTATCTTTTCCGTATCCCAGCAGCACTGTCACTTTCCTTGTACCATCGAACTACGCTTTCGGGAGCCCTCAGCAATCCAACAGTTTTGCAATGGTGGTAAATGTGCCCGAAAGCAATTCCTAGGAAATCCATGAGTGGAATTTCGCCCTCTAACAGAAACGTCTGGGCAAGGAAGAGCCAAGGCAGCATCTCAGCTCTTGTTTTGAATACCTCGAACATAGTGACATCCACTCCTTCGTGGTAGCGGCTCCACACATAAACCAAAAAGGTGGAAAGGTTGTGTCCAAGAAATTTAGGACTAACTCCAATGATTGGATAGGCCACTACCATACTCAGCATTCCGAAGGCAATCATAATCCAAAAGTCATAAGGCATATGATGATGCAGGCTCTCCAGAGTACTCATATAGGTCCATACAAACTGTATAGTCAGGGCATACGGCAGCCCAAAGCGACCAAAATTGAGAAAAGTAGTGAACGGTCGCCAGATTTGAAACCTGTAGATCACTTTGTTCCAGTCCAGGAGCAATAGAGGAGGAAAATCAGTTTTTGCCATGTATGCTGCAAACGTCGCCAGAAAGGATGCGGTCAAGTATCCTTTCGTGAGCGGAGGTGTGTCTTTGAATGCCTGGTACATTCGATCGACGGTGTTGTCTTCGGCAAAGTCGTCGTCGGCATCATCTCCGAATTCAAGAGTATCAAATAGATCCTCTTCGTCCGAAGATTCTTCTTCATCTTCTTCGTCCGAAAAGTCATCGGGTTCTTCGTCGGATCCCCCTCGTGTATTCAGAAGCCAACGCGGTAGTCTTCTAAATACCTTTGTATGGGTTGGAGACGCCGGCAATGCAAACACAGAGGAGTGTAATGTTCTTCCCTCTGTGCTCACGACACACAGCAGTATTGTTAGAACGATTGAGATCATAGTGAATAGATCTGCAAATATTCTGTTTTTAGGGGCGCGTCGTGTTTGTTGTCTCGTCATTTTGTGATACAGCCATTGGGAGGTTAATGTATGATGGGTATTGCCACTTGGAGCCTTTCTCCATGATTTGTACTCGAAGCAGTCAGTCATCCCATTTGTCCGGATGGACAACAGACGACAGATAGAGACCGTTTTTTATTTGAAAACTACCTAACCGTCGATTGGTACAGATCCAACGCACAAACGCCACGTCTGTAGTAGAAGACCAACGTAAGATGTCGGGACCTGGCCATTGCAGCAGCGGATTTGGCCAAAACCAAACGATGTTCTTTGAGTTCTTGTTGTCACAATCCAATCCTCCTTCAGACTTGATTGCGGCAATTACTTCTTTTGCAGAACGTAAATTATCATATTGCTATTGTTATTTCAATGACTGCGAGGGATTATCAACACAGTCGATTCCGTCCTCCTGGTACCAGAGATTTGTCTCCAGAGCGCCCTTCTCCACGCTTAGTTACCCCTACCAACGCATCGTCGACATTGCACACTATGTCAACCACGATTGATAAGAGGCCTTCCAAGTCATCATCGCCTGTGGTGGTCGAACCAGATTACGTTCACAAGCCGACACAAAATGGGATGGTGTCGGCGAAGAGTCCTCTAAGACCTGTCGGGCCTCAGCGCTATTCTCTTACCAAAGGAGCTGAAACACAACAAGAGGGAGCTTTATCCAAACATATCCAAAATGCAAACGCCGTTTCAAAATCAAAAGACAAAAAGAAAAACTCACGTCGCAAGCATGACCCCAACTCGTACAAAATTTTCCTCTTGCTCTTACAGCCTGAATCCAAGATATTCGAGCTCATTCAGCTCATTTATTTGCCCAACGATACCACGATCGGAGACATTATTGCCATGATTCCTGAGAATGCTACAGAACATTCTCTTGGCAATCAAGAATATAGTGGCCTCTGTCGACCCAGAACTCAAGAAGAAATTGTGAATAAAGAACTGCTAGCTAGCGAAACCACTTCTGGGGCAGAGTCTGCCAAGGTTACGCTGGGAGAAATCCTAGTGGCGATTCCCAAGGGGCATACTGGCGCAGACGTATCAAAGCTTTCGAAGCAGATTCTTTCGAATCCTAAAATTGTTAAACTACTAAAACGAGCGGATCCTTTGGCGCCCAAGAAGCGCCGATCAAGAAAGGGTCGCTCACGTCGAGCCGCTCGTAGTCTGTCGCGAGAAAAGGTAGATGTCTTGGAAAAGCATGACGAGGCGGAAGAGATTAAGCAAGAGGAGTCAGAACGTCTCATGAAGCAAGCAATGGAACACGCAGCGGCGGAAGCTGCAGCTGCAAATGCAGAAATAGCTGATGACGATGACGACTCTGCTCCAAAAATGACACGGCAAGATTCGACGACATCTGATGGGCAGAGCTTAGAATCAAGCCTCCAGGAGTCTTTGGATGAATCCTACTCCTCATGGTCCAAATCTTTTGATGCTTCGTTTTCTGTACAATCGTCGATATGCTCCGGTATCTCTCGCCGAGCAGTCCGACGTCGAGATCGTCAAGCTAAACGTCTGCGCATCATCAAGCGATCGGTTGTTGTAGCCTTTGGTTCCATGATTTTTCTTTACATGATGGACCCAAAAGGTTATTCTGGAGACCATGTGGAGGAACATAGCGAACTTCCAATGGGCTTCAAAGGACTCTTCCAGGTTGTATTCCTACTCCTGGCACTGTTCAAAATTGAACGATTGATCCGCTCCACAACGAATTCGAAATTCTCCACTGAAGAAACTAAGTGTCCATTTCTCAAAGCTGCTAGTGGTGCAATGAAACGGTTCAAGGAATCTTATTCCAAGAAACTGAAAAAGCCGACGGCAAAGGATGGCGACAGGATAAAGGACAGATTGCGTGGCTTCTCACTCAAGGCGGCAACTTTTAAAGACCTAGACGATGGCGATACCACTGGTTCGCTTTGACCAAGGGGGTTATATTCCGAATACCACACCAGCTAGACAAAACTAAACATCGCATAGAAAGGCTGGGGCCGGCTTTGTACTAGAAGAAATTCCGTTTCCCACTGTACAGTTAGCCTAGCTATACCTCTCTCTTTTCTTCTCCACGGCTGTCACTGTGTGCTTCTTGATCTAGCTAGTGTAGTATATGCCACCCTTGGGAAGCATGTGCATTAGGTGTTGCGATTTAACGGCTCTCGGGGAGAAACCCAAATCTCACCGTTATCGCGAACAGCCTGGTAGTAGGGGCTAAATACCGAAACATCGCTCCATCTATGTATTCGTTACAGGAGTCCGCGGAGTTTTGCCAACGGAGTCGAGATTTCAACGCAATTGCATGGGGATTTGAAGGGCTAATAATTTCAAAGGGGGCAAGTGCAAGACGGATGAGAAACAACAACAACGAAATGGCGAAACCAAGAAACGAAGAGCGATCTCCTCTCAGAACTTCAATGATGCAAACTATCGAAGCTGTAGACTCTCAAGAAGAAATTGTGTTCTTCACTTCCTCTTCTTCGGAGGAAATGGGAGAAAGTGGCACCGCTGTTGGTGTCTCCTCCTCCTTGCTGAGTCCTGATCATCCTGTTTCCACCGTATCGTTGAACCGCCAGCAGGATCGACCCGATCCAGAGGGTCTTGTTGCTGCAGATGTACTTGTGTTGAAGCCGAGTACGAGCACTGGTAGTGCGACTGACTTTGATGGATTTGAAGAAGATTTGGTATGGGCTCAATTCAATGCCTTTGAACAAAGAAGAAAGTCCATGGCTTCCAAGAGAATGAGAGCATTCGTGCTATGTCTGTCCTTTGTGGTTCTCATCGTAGCTGCCTTAACGATCATGGGAGCAGAAGACAAGAATAGCTCAGAGTTTGTGGCATATGATTCGCCAAAATTTTCATGGATTCGGCACTCGCAGCGCTATGAATCCATCAAAGCGTTTCTGGTGGAAGCTGCCATTTCCAAGGACGCCGACTTTCATACCTACGATTCTCCTCAATTTCTTGCCGCTCAATGGCTTGCCAACGGGGACGGAATGAAACTCGCGATTCCGACTGAACGAGCCGGGACGCATGGGACAACTTTTGTCGAGCGCTATGCTATGGCAGTGTTTTATTTCAGCTTGGGAGGACCCGAATGGAAGCGGCAAGCCAAGTTTCTGAGTGACACGCATATCACGACGTGGCAAGAACAAGTGGATCCACCAACGGACTCTCATGGACAAGCTTCCTTTAACATTGGCGTGCGAGGTTGCAAATCTGATGTAGACAATACCCTATACCCCTGTGCACTGTCTCTGCGTGAGTTGGACGGTTGAAGCGAATTTTTTGTTGAAAACCGTCTTAGTTTCTTGATTATGGCCACTCACATTTGCCGACTTTAATGTTTCAGCTAGCAACAATCTCGTTGGGACTATTCCTGATGAAGTTGAATTTCTCTCGGGAATAGAAATTGTGCACTTGCCATACAACTCAGATGTTACTGGACCTCTTCCCGATGGGTTAGGAAAGCTAAGAAGACTTTCTCAAATTTCCTTGCAGTGGTGTGGATTTCACGGATCGCTCCCATCGTGGCTGTTTAATGCAAAAGACTTGGAACACTTGATGCTTGGAAATAATTATTTGACTGGATCCATTCCGACCGAAATAGGCACACTTGGTCGCTTGAGAATACTAGGGTTGGACGACAACAATCTCGAGGCAAGACTCGACCAGTTCGGGCCTTTGGAAAATGTGACAAATCTTTATTTGGAAGGAAATCTCATTTCTGGTCCACTCACAAGTGATTTGATGTCTGGGTGGGATTCCATTGTAGAACTGGACCTTGGAGAGAACTTACTTGGTGGCATGCTGCCGGAACACTTCTTTCTTCACCCGAATGATGACCTGAAAATTCTAGATCTTCATGGCAATCAGTTTCAAGGAAGTCTCCCCAATGCTATCAGAGAAGATCGTTTTCAGAAATTGGAGTTTCTGGCACTATCCGAGAACAAGTTCACTGGAGTATTTCCACAAAATATTGGCAGACTACAAAGACTTGTACACTTGGATTTGAGCATGAACTACTTTACATGGGTAATCCCCACTGAGCTCGGTCAACTTACTTCTCTCGAGTATCTCTTTACAGGTGGGAATCGGTTTGCTACCGGCACCCTTCCCAATTTTTTTCAATACCTCACCAATCTCCGCGAGCTAAGCATGAGAAGCAACAATCTCAGCGGGTCGATACCGCATGTCCTGGCTCAGCTTACAAACCTTGAAGTGCTAGACCTTCGTAAGTCTATGTTTCGAATTCTTGCGTGTGAATGGGAGAAGCCCCATGACTGACCATCCCGTGGGTTTCTTCCAAAGATGACAATCACTTGGTAGGACCTATTCCCTCATCCATAGGGACAACGTCTCGATTGAAGGCACTGATATTGAAGAACAATGTCCTGGAAGGAACAATTCCTAGCGAAATGGGGCAGTTGACAGATCTAGATATTCTTTTGCTAGAGCAGAACTCTTTTTTTGGCGATGCCGCAGTCATCTGTGATAATCCAAATATGGCAGTCAAACTGTTTGTATCCAATTGCAACTCAGGTGACGGCTACTATTCATTTCAATGCAAGTGTTGCAATACATGTTGCGCCCCACATGAGGGTCCTGAAGAATGCAATAAATGGGACTGGGAGGGAAACTGGGATCCTGCATGGGAGCATGGCTTTCGAAAAGATAGGGCCAGTCAGTTTGATCGTCGATAGGAGGGTTTCATTAGATATCAGAGGTACACTACCTTGACACCATATGGGACTTCATAGAGGCTGATTCAGCAATGTGGAATATTTAGAAATGGTTTTGGAAGAGCATGATGTCTTGTTATCGATGGCGAGTGTCAGCTGTTAGTTGTTTCTCTACACTTTTTGAATCGAATCAATCATCCCGCCTGTCCGAAATGTCCGTTCTGCTTTCCAACCGTCAACTTCTCACAAGCTATACGAAGATCTCACAGTAGGCAAGTAACGATTCACGAAAGTACTGCGATCACGTAGAGTTTACGGAAGGCATTGGCTGTGGGTCATATTGCATTGCAACAACAGCACCTTTCTCAGGTCCACAAATGATCCATTGCAACCATGGTGAGTCAAAGAGGAGGTTTTGTGAATGTAGCGTAGAAATTGCTTCAACATCGAAAGTATTGTTGATATGCTTGAAATCTAGTGGTTGTCTTCCGGAATTCCAGGAGCAGCTTTCGGACGAATCCGCAAGACATCGATGCATCGGAAGGCATTGCAATTGTAATATGGAGCTCTCCATCTGACTCTCTGTGTTTCTTTGTTAGCCTCTCCGCTTGGATATTAAGAAAAAGCTCTCCGCCCAGAGCGAGCGGGTCAAAAGTGTGGATCTCCATCCTTCGGAGCCATGGGTCTTGGCAGCTCTGTATTCTGGAAATGTCATGATATGGGATTATGAATCGGGCGGTATGCTCAAATCCTTTGAAGTATCCGACCTTCCTGTACGATGTGCTAAGTTCGTCGCCCGAAAGCAATGGTTTTTGGCAGCATCTGATGACATGAGATTGCGAGTTTTCAATTACAACACTATGGAAAAAGTCAAAGAGTTCGAAGCGCATGCCGATTATATTCGTAGTCTTGAAGTGCATCCCTCCCTCCCATATTTGCTTTCGAGTTCAGATGATATGACCATCAAGTTGTGGGACTGGGACCGTAATTTTGACTGTACTCAAATCTTTGAAGGGCACGCCCACTATGTCATGCAAGTCAAGTTCAATCCAAAGGATACAAACACTTTTGCCAGTGCTTCTCTGGACAGATCCATTAAGGTATGGGGCCTGGGATCGCATGCACCGCACTATACCTTGGAAGGGCACGAACGTGGAGTCAACTGTATTGATTACTACCCATCTGGAGACAAGCCTTACATTTTGAGTGGTGCTGACGATCAAACTGTCAAGATCTGGGACTATCAAGTAAGTTCGCGAGGAACATGGTCCATTGATTACTTTCCGAGTTCTGACTTTGTATTTCCTTCTTTGCATTCGGCAGACAAAATCCATTGTTCACAGCTTGGACGGACACACCAACAATGTCTGCGCCGTCATGTTCCACCCCAAACTCCCTATCATTGCATCTGCTAGTGAGGATGGAACCGTCCGTATCTGGCAATCCACTACATACCGTGCGGAAACGGCCCTGAACTACGGCATGGAACGTGCTTGGGCTCTTGCTGCTTCCCCATCTTCGAACAAGCTTGCCATTGGTTTCGACGAAGGTTGTGTTTGTATCGAGCTAGGTTCAGATGATCCGGTGGCCTCGATGGATTCCACTGGCAAGGTTGTTTGGGCTACGAATAATGAGATTCAAACCACTTCTGTCAAAGGAGTGGTTGGAACTGGCGAAACGGCCATTCCAGATGGCGAACGTCTGATTGTGGTACCGCGTGATTTGGGATCTTGTGAGCTTTATCCCCAAATGCTTCGGCACAACTGCAACGGACGATTTGTTGCGGTTTGCGGCGATGGTGAATTCATTATTTACACCTCGCAAGCCCTCAGAAACAAGGCATTCGGACAAGCCTTGGACTTTGTATGGTCAGGTAGTGGAACTGGGGACTACTGTATCAGAGAATCAACGAACTCCATCAAGGTCTTCAAGAATTTTAAGGAGAGTCAAACGATTATTCCAGCTACTGCCAGTGCTGAAGGCCTATTCGGAGGTCACATGATAGGAGTTAAGGGAGGGGATGGTTCAATTCTTTTTTACGATTGGGACTCGGGCGAATTTGTGCAAAAAATTGAAGCGACACCCAAGGAAGTCTACTGGAGTGACGCAGGGAACATGGTTCTGATCGCCTGTGCTGAATCCGCTTACGTCTTGAGCTACAATGCCGAAAAGGTAGCCCAATCCATCAGCATGGGTCAAGTCAGCCTCGAGGATGGTGTTGATGGATCTTTTGACCTGCTGTACGAAATCAATGATACCATTACTTCTGGAAAATGGGTTGGAGATTGCTTCATCTACATCAACAATGGTGGTCGTCTGAACTACAGCGTGGGTGGACAAATCGAGACATTAGTTCATTTGGAAACATCTGCTGGAGGTCAATCGAAACACTCTATCCTTGGATACTTGGCAAAGGAAGACAGAGTATTCTTGATCGACAAATCACTAAATTTGGTTTCTTACAAAGTCACATTGGCCGTTCTCCAATATCAAACAGCCGTCATGCGAGGAGACTTTGATTCTGCTAATGGCCTGCTCTCCAATATCCCGGAGGATGAATACACAAAGGTCGCTCGCTTTCTGGAGTCCCAAGGATTTAAGGAAGAGGCTTTTGCTGTCACCACCGATCCAGACCATAAGTTTGATCTTGCGCTTGAGTTAGGTCAAATTGAGACTGCACACGAACTACTAGTTGAAACACCTGAGGAGGAAAAGGATTCCACTGAGACGCAGTCGAAATGGAAACGTTTGTCTGATGCAGCTCTGAAAGACACAAATTTGGAGCTTTGTGAAGCTGCAGGTCTTGCTAGTGATGACTTTTCGGACTTGTTACTGCTTTACTCTGCCGTTGGGAACCTGGCCGGTGTCGAGCGCTTGGCAGAACTGGCAACCGCAAAGGGGAAGACGAATGTTGGATTTGTTGCCCACTTCTTGACGGGCAACGTTGAAGCTTGTGCCGACATTCTTGTGAATACTAAGAGATTGCCGGAAGCAGCTTTGTTCGTCAGAACATATCTTCCATCGAAGATGGACGAGATTGTGGCTCTGTGGAAGGAAGATCTTGCCTCTGTTAGTGAAACTGCTGCAAAGGCCCTGGCATCTCCTTCCACAAATCCCGAGTTTTTCCCAGACCTTGGCGTTGGAATCCAAGTTGAACAAATGTTTTTGGCGCAGCGTGAACAAACGAGAGCAGTTGGTATGCCTTCCATTGAATACCCAACGGCGAAAGGAGACATGGATTTGAATCTCATTGAACTCATCAAAGCACGCCAAGGCGGTGGTGGTGGGGGTGAAGAATTCAAGCAACCAGAACCAGTGGATGAGCCGGTCGTCGATGAGCCGGTTGCGGATGACGGTGCTGCAGCGGCTGAAGCCGCGCGATTGGCAGAAGAAGAAGCTGCGCGACTGGCAGAAGAAGAAGCCCGACTAGCAGCAGAAGCGGAAGCCACAAGAATTGCAGCAGAAGCGGAAGCAGCCAAATTGGCAGCGGAAGAGGCCGCTGCACCAGCAGCAGAAGAGGAAAATGACTTTGGTGATGATTGGTAATTCCTCCAGCAATCCATGGCTGAGCCAAAGCACTTGGTATGTGCTCCTTCAATTGTACTCCAAAACAGATAGAATAGGCGTATCATCTATAAGACAATGTTACCAGAAATTGTGCAGAAGTCTTTTTGATATTACTACTAGAGAGCATAGATATCATACACCGTCTTGGGCGCAAGATTTGAGTGTGGACGTGAGCTTCACTGGACATAGGCGACCGTGCGTTGTCATGTTCAAGTTAAGAACAAACGAAAAGTCAATGCAACCTTGCAACTTCCAATTATTTTAGATTGAGCAAAATTAAAGGGTGATTGTGCACTATTTCACTCCCTTCACAACAAACATCGGATCCCCACTGTTCGATTTGGCAACTGCACCGGCTGCGCTCATCCAAGCAAAGCCGAGGGCAGGGTTTTTCATCATCTCCTTTGCTGATGGTCTTTGTGGGGCTTTTTGGGTATCCTTTAGGTCGAACGCTTCAATAGATTTCCATTCCGCTGAGTAGTGATAGTAGCTCGCAACAATAGTTAACCTTCCAATGTCATCTGCTTGAAGCCACATTGCAATGGCTTTGGTAGGAAAGCATCGATTGCTGAAACTCATCAACGATATTCCGTTTGGACGTAGAATGCGATGCATTTCTTGAAAAATTTCCAGTGGTTTGGTCAAATAGTCGACTGAAACCACATTGCAGATAACATCGAAGGAGTTGTCTTCAAACTGGGCCAATCTGGGCTGCTGATTCAAATTTTGCAGGTAATAGTTTGTAAGCTGCTTATTTGCTTCGAGCTCTTGCTTGTTCATTCCGACACCAACGACTTTTCCATACTTAACAGTGTCAGGAAGATGGCTGATCCAGCTGGAACACAGATCCAGAACGTCCGGACTTTCGAGTCCAAGGGCAGAGATTTCTTGATCGTAGAAATCCGTGAGAGCCGAGATAGCGGAATCATCAATATGAGTCACAAAACGAGGAGAGTCATAGAATGCAGAATCATCCGAATTGTCTAGTCTATTCAGGTCGGAAGCCACGTATGGCCATTCCCCTTGTCTTCCTGCGAAATCAGTTTCTTCGAACGTACAGATTGATTTAGCTGCCATCCGAGATGTCTTTATTGAGTACTTTGGTGCAGCTAGAAGAAGGGCCTCGCATCGGAAAGAGATAAAAGCTATGGCAAGCAATGTGAAGTTCATTTCTATCTGGTTGTCGACAGGGAAGTGAATCATTGTTATGTGCAAGGAAAGTGGATCGGAATCTTTGCGTGTGATGGATTTAGATTCATTCGACTAGTTGCTGTGCCTGTGTGGTGACGTGTCCATCAGCAAAGCCTTCTATATAAATCCATACGCGCTAAATAGTACTAGTGGATCAACAAGACTACACGAGCTTGAATGAAATTTTAAAAATAAGAAAAAGCTCGATTCATTTGCCCAGTTTCCACGTTTTCCATAACAATGGCCCGAATGGGTTTGATGTTGCCATGGTTGTTTTCCAACCTTTTCCTTTGCTGCTTGCATCCCAAATTGGCTGCTGGCTTCTTACCGATTTCCTTGACGATTCCTCTTCGTCAAGCGGAAAAGAGAAGTCAACCTCTTCGGTTTGCGGTCGAAGGCACTTCAATACTTTGTGAATTCAGTGCTTGCTATTCATATTGCTTGGATAATTATTACTTCCCAACTCAGTCGGCTACTGGCGCTGTGTTCGCTTGTGCTGGTGATGCCATTGCCCAAGCAGCTGAACGCAAGTCCGACAATAACTGGACGGGTTACGATGTGCGTAGAGGAATGGCATACTTTGCGAAAGGTGTTGGCGGAGGTATTGTCTGGGCAGCCTGGTTTGGCATTGCGGATACTTGGTCGATGACAATCACGCATGATGTACTGTCCGATCGACTAGGAGCTCAAGATCCGTCAATATTGGTTGAAAAGACGACTAGAACAGTGGTCTCTATTCTGTTGGAACAGTTTCTGGTATCGCCACTGCTTTTTGCCTTTTGGGATATTCCTCTTCCGGCCTTACTTCGAGGCACCGCTCCAAAGCAGATTCCGGCGCAAATCCAAAGCAAGCTCATCCCGCTGCTCATAGCCAATGCCAAGCTATGGACGTGAGTACTCGTCTCCCGAAATCCGTTGTTTGCTTTTTGAGACTTCGTCTTCTGAAATCTGACATTTTGTTGTTCCATCTGTAGTCCGGTCAATGTCATCACGTACAGCATTCCGCTTGAGCTGAGAGTGCTCTTTGCCAATTTCGGTAAGCAGAAATCATCTTTGGCGATCTTCAATCGATTCTCTCACAGGCGGGGCTTTTGCAATGTTGATAGCTGATTTATTTTGGCAATTCATGAATGCATCCATCACATCCCAGACGGTCGCAATGGACGCTCCAAATACATCTATAGCTCTTGAAAGTCAAAGTTCTATGCCTGTTGCCATTGATGACTCAGAAGCAGCAATGTTGGTGGAGGAGGTCGCATAGTTCTTCATTGCAATCGCTCGCTGGCAGAATTTCGAGATTGTTGGATCAATATGCAGACGATAGACATTTCTATTGGATTGACAGACAGCACAACCATAGTCGACCTCAACCCTTGCTAAGCATAGGTATTCATTCCTGTAAACAACGGTATGTTTGAAGACATCGAGTGAATATAATGGCACTGTATGCTGCTCGTATTGACGTAGGCAGAGTGTGCTTGCTTGGCTTTCTATAAAGATAAATACTACTAGTAGCCCTTTATTACGTACCTTTCCTCTTCTAGTCTTCCCTTCCATCGTTTTTTTTTTGCCGCGACAACTCACGACTCGCTTCTTTTCCAGTCACAAATACTGGTGGGTTATTGTGTCCAACTAGCACAAGCTGATTTGAAATTGTAACGGCTATGTATACAGTATCAACGGCATAAATCTTGTCGACACATTTTCGTTCACAATTCTACCAAATAACGTGAAAGCATACCTGTCCATGGCCAACGTCCATCCTTGAAGCTAACTCCTTACATGCCCATTCCATTTCTTGGAAAACATCGTCACATAGGATGCGTGGCGCTGGTACATGGATCAGGTCTTCAGAAGAGAACGGCAATAGAAAACCATTTCGTCAAGACCGAAGATCTGGTTCCACAAGCAGTAGGCTTTCGGTCTCAACGGGAGCTGGCTCACGCGAACCAAGAATAGTGGGATGGAAGGGTGAAACATTAGAAACGTTCCGTCCAAGCAGCGTAGACGTTACAGAACAAGATGTGCCCAGTCCACTTGATAGTACGAATTCCTTTCGATCGGGAAAGTCGTTTTGGATGAGGTTCCTACGAGACAACGACGCTCCAAGCTTCTCATCGAGTACTGAGTCAGAAAAGACGGCATCGCTCTATCCGGAAATCAAGCGAACTGGGACGAGTGTATCGTCTCTTACGGAATACAGTGGCTTCAAGAGGATCAGCGCTCCTTCCGAGTTGACTATTCCTCGGGATCCATACAACTCGGGATCGGTGTACAGCCCGGACGAACGCCCAGTATCAGTCAGAAGCGACGGAAGGGAAAAACGAAGATCGCCGGTAGCCTATCCTCCTGGAACGCTTCCGATAAAATCTCCAAGGCTTGGAGAAGGACTGAAACAAGCATCTTTTGAATCGCCGAAGGCACCTTTGAAGGTGATCACTCCACAACACAATCCGGCAGTGATAGAGCCTGATAGATCTCCATCCACGAGCAATGGCAAAGAGGTGAATGATCTGAATGATGTCGGTCTCCTAAAAACATCGCCAAAATCAGTCCAGCAGGAGCGATTTGAAAATGCATACAGAGTTTGGCTTCGAGCAGGTCTGATGAAGAATGGAGAACACAGCAGAATTAAAGCCAGATCACCAACTTCCGACAACAAATCCTATTTTTCGAAGAAAACTCACGGTGAACCAGCGACTATTTCTCCGGCGACTGGCCAAGTGATGATGGAATTCCGCGATGCCGAAACAATGAATCCATATGAAGTATGGCGGCGAGTGGGACTTATGAAGAATGGGGCACAGTCAACATCTCCATTGTTCTTTAAGCGCAGAACTAACATGCCATCTCGGGCTAAGGGTTCGATACCAGAGCCAGCAGTACAGAAAAAACAGAAAAATCCCTCAGAGCTTCGCGATGATTCTGCTCTCGAAATCAACCATCACGCTACCCGAGTGAAGCAACGCACCAGTGAAAAAAAGAACCCATACCATGCGTGGAGGCGAGCTGGACTTATGAAAACAGCACCTAGCTCGATAACGTCCCCACCTCAAGTACCAAAACAACAAACGAATGTTCCCACAGAAACACATTCTATTCAGGTGTCAAGTTCGGAGAGTCCTGCCGAGACCTCTGGAATAGTAGACGACTTTCAAGACGTACTCAAGCAGTGGAAGGATAAGAACGATGGCACCCAAAGCTCACCGAATCCGTCTCCTGTCCACCAGAAACGTCGCAGTTTGGCGAGTAGACAACGTAGCTCAACAGATTCAAACGCTTCCGACGTTGAAAAGGAGAACCAAAACACAGCTTCGCGGCCGTCTTTGTCATGCCTAAATGAGGACACTAACATTGATTTTTTTGATCAAATGAGGGAAAGACTAAGCCCGAGAGAGAGCCAGGTTGGCAGCAACCCTTCTCAAATTTATATGAACGATGCTGCCCAGGTGTCCCCTGTGACAGAATCAGAACTGAACCAGATTCACAGCTCTAGGTCAAGCTATGAAACAAAAAATCCCACTCCAGCTACAGAACGCTTTTTTAAGGAAACTTTGCACTCAAGGAGAAACACGATTTGTCCTCAAAATGCTGAACCTTCGAACAGGCTGTCCATCCATTCGAAGCGGGAACCTGGTCAGCTAGCATCACTCGAGGGCAACCGCGCCATAATTCTCCTCGAGAACGACAATAAATACGAAGTGCTAGTGGGACAAGCCCAGAGATCTTCCAATCAAGAACTCCTTCTTCACAATGTCGAGCTAGTGTCTGCCGAGAAAACAATGGAGGACGGCGACATTTTTGTGCAGGGAAAGACAACTTGCGAATGCTCTCAGTCTATTTTCAGTGGCAATGATGACCTTATTAACTTCTTTCTCCCCCAGATGGGAATGGCCTGCACATGCAAAAAGCAGCAATGGGGATTTGCGAAGCCAGAAGACCCTACTGCTATTGAAAACGTGCTTCGACCGTGGCAAGTAGAATTTTTACACCGTTTTGGTATTGTTCACGCCGATCAGCTCGTCAAGGCTCGTCATCGGAGCTCTGCTATCTTAGCCAAGGCGATGCGACAGTGGCGTATGAAAGAGAAAATGTTGCCTTTCCGAACCAGTAGTTGCTTGATGGCACTAGATATTTGGGCCAAAACGTGTAAGGCCTATGTGAGATCCGTTCGGAAACAGCTGGGAAGTGAAGGAGCCAGTCTGGCTAACAATCTTCCAGAAGCGTTGGTCCCAGAGCTGACAAGCTACCTAAGCGAAATCTCCAAAGCTCAAGGCAATCCCAATAGCCGCAATACGCATGGCGCAGTAAACGTATGACGTGTCATTGACAAGAAACAGTCAGAGGCCAAATCGTGTGGCCTGATCCCAACCGACCAAAGCATCATCCCATAGATGATGGCTTGGGATACATTTATGTTCAATTTTGGAATCTGAAATTCAGCTTCCGTTTTAGGACCTCGAACCATTAGCTTATTTGCATCACTTTCTCCATTCATCTTTGGAGAATCCAGCAGCAGCTGAGCTTTAGGCACCTTAGAAAAGTTGGCGAAGCAACGAAGAGGCTTGAATCAAAGTTGCGTCTACAATAATAATATCTGGGTTTACAGATTGTTGTCCATTCTGTGATAAGTCTTTCCAAAGAGCAAGTCTCCTCGTCAGCTACACAACGTGCGCAGACGAATCTTCAGTCCACGAACAAAGCTTCCGCTTTCCTCATTCACAAAGCAGATCTCTCAAACTATCTAGTAGACGCGTTCCAAAGCTTCGAATTGCACAATGCTGTTCCCTCGAATTACAACCTGCCCAAGATAGACCCCCGTTCCATCTTGTTCGACCTCCTCCAGAACCACATTCAGAAAGGCATCATATCCTCTCAAAGTCCCGATCAATTTTCGATTTCCATTCAGTAACAGTTTCAATCTCTTGTCCTATTGTATGTTAGATGATGATTTTAGGGAGGACAGGAGGAGGGGAATGGGTTGAGCATCTGGCTGTCGTAGAAACAAAAAATAGGCAACAATCACCTAGCAACGTACCATAAATCGTTTCAGGTCTGGTCCTTTCTGGAATTTGCTTGTAGCCATCGTGTATATATCTGAGAAACAATGACAAGTAGAGCAAAGTGTTTGCTGCTGTAGAGTATGTGCGACTCTTCACTTTTTGAATTCTTGTCACCAGTTTCATTGTGAACGGCCAGCCAATCGGCTTCATCATTTTCAAGATTTGCTGAGAGCTACGGGACCGACGCATACCAGACGTCCGAGAAAGCCCACCTGTTCAAGCCTGTTTGATTCGATTTGCTTGAACATCTTTTGACTCCACTGTCATAGAAGACTGCTGATCCCTCTAAATCACAGTCCTATCATTTGTGTCTTCTTGTGGTACTCATAGAAAATGTCAGAATCAGCGGATGCGAACGATGAGTATTCTCATGCGAAAAAGCTTGTGTTGCGTGCCGCGAACCGAGAAGCGGCTTTGAGTAGCAATGGTGCGATGATTCCAGATGGGATGGGCAGCAGCATCGGCGCTGACTTTTCGAATCTCGTGCTCAAGCCGGATCACATTCAACGTCCCTGTTGGACATGTCCAGATGGGAACATCTACCTGGAAGCCTTTCATGATTTATATGCGCAAGCCTACGACTTTCTAGTGGCCATCTCTGAGCCGGTGGCAAGACCTGAGTTTTTGCACCAATACAAATTGACGCCATACTCTTTGTATGCAGCAGTGGCTACCAACATTGAAACCGAGTCCATCATTGGGGTGCTGGAACGTCTTTCAAAGAACGCATTGCCATCCCAAGTAAAGAAATTTGTTAGAGACTGCACATCTAAATATGGGAAAGCAAAACTAGTACTCAAACACAACAAGTTTTATGTGGAATCGGAATACCCAGAAGTGCTGCGAGAATTGTTGCGTGATCCGACCATTGCACAAGCTAGAATTCAGGAAGATGTGGAAAATTTAGACGATCACGGATTTCTCACACAAACAAAAGCAGAAGAAATGAAGGAGAATTTAACAATGCTGCGGGAGCCAGATGATGACTCTGATGATGAAATGGATCCAAATGAAAAGGAAAAGAAACCTACCGTCGTGGTGGCATTTCAAATAGATGGAAGCAAGGTTGAAAACGTAAAGCGACAGGCAATTGAACTTGACTATCCATTGATGGAAGAATACGATTTCAAGAATGATGTAAGTTGTTCTGGCCACGTTGGTATAAACAAAAGCAAGGAGAGCTTCTAACATGTGATTCCCTTTTGCTAATTGCCGACATTTCAGAACGTTAACCCTAATGTTCCACTTATGGACTTGAAACCGATTACCAGAATCCGGCGGTACCAGGAGCGATCCTTGGCAAAAATGTTTGGAAATGGGCGTGCTCGGTCAGGTATCATTGTCTTGCCTTGTGGAGCAGGAAAAACCTTGACTGGCGTCACCGCTGCTCAAACAATCAAGAAATCTTGTGTTTGCTTGGCCACCAACGCCGTGTCGGTATTGCAATGGAAGTATCAATTTCAGAAATGGACCAACATTCCAGACGATAGAATCTGTGTCTTTACCAGCGATCAAAAGGACAAGTTGCACCCAGAGGCATGTGTCCTAGTTACGACATATACCATGATTTCTTATTCTGGAAAGCGTTCAGAACAGTCTCAGGAGATCATGGATAAAATTACTGGTCGAGAATGGGGATTGTTGTTGATGGACGAAGTCCATGTTGTACCGGCAAAAATGTTCCGTCGAGTTATTGGAAGCGTGAAAGCTCACTGTCGCTTGGGTCTCACTGCGACTCTGGTGCGCGAGGATGACTTGATTTCCGATCTTAACTTTTTAATTGGACCCAAGTTGTATGAAGCCAACTGGATGGATCTTACAGCCCAAGGATACCTCGCCAATGTACAGTGTGTAGAAGTCTGGTGTCCAATGACTGGACCATTCATGAAAGAGTATCTCATGGCAAGCAATTCTCGCTTGAAACAATTGTTGTATGTCATGAATCCTTCCAAACTCCGAGCCGTCGAATACTTGGTCCGCTTTCATGAAGACAGAGGCGACAAGATCATTGTCTTTTCAGATTTGGTATATTCATTGAAGCTGTACGCGGAAATGCTAGGGAAGCCACTTATCTATGGAGAAACCCCAGAGCGTGAACGACAGGCCATTTTGGGAACATTCCGGGCTTCCGACATGATTCGGACCATTTGTATTTCCAAAGTTGGTGATACATCAATTGATCTCCCAGAGGCCAATGTCATTATTCAAGTATCCAGCCACTTTGGGAGTCGGCGTCAAGAAGCCCAACGTCTTGGGCGTATTCTTCGTCCAAAATCATACACTCGACAAGATGGAACCAACAAGTCTTCCTTCAATGCTTTCTTCTACACTTTGGTCAGTTCGGACACCCAAGAGATGTTCTACTCTGCCAAGCGCCAACAGTATTTGATTGACCAAGGGTACACCTTCAAGATTGTTACAAATCTTTGTGAAAAGGCTGCTGAAGAGGCGGTCGCACAGAATTATGCTTACAGTACACCAGAGGATGATCAAAAGTTGCTGCGAACTGTGTTGCAATCCGAGATAGATCTTGAAAAGGAGCAACGGGCAGAGGACGCAGCCATTCGAAAGAACAATGCCGATGGCGCTGGTTTGGCAGATGCACAAACCAGACGAAATGCCGGAATGACCATGTCTCAAATGAGTGGTGGTCATGGTATGAGGTATCGCGAAGTGAGTTCCAGCAAGAAACACCCTCTTTTCCGAAAGCGACAGAGGCGTTAAATGGCTATTCAGATCCGAATACAGTAGTAGAATAAAGCGTTCAAATATATAGAGTACAATTATGAATTTGAACGATTGAATGATGCCTCGTTCTTGAAGTCATAACCAACAAAATGGATGGTGTAAGCAAATTAAACCAATTAAGAAATGTTGGGCACATTCTTTTTGTACAATCCTTCCCCGTCTTCTGTGCTGGAAGACATTCCCGCAGTTTCAATATCTCCCTTGGGCAAATTATTGCTCACATCCGACATCGACTTTGCAATATGATCCTGTCCTACTGCATGCAAGAATTGCCCCAAGTCTCCTGCTTGCATCATATCGTGCCGAACTTCAAACAGCACTCGGAGCAGAGTCATCATGTACACCAGTATCCCTACATTGGATAGTATTGGGAACAAATTTGGCCCTGGAAATTGGCCGGCAATCATGATAAGACTCCCAACGAGAGTATATATCCATGGATTTATACTAGAAGGATATACAACCATTGAAAACTCGCTTCCGTATCTCCATAGTAGGAACGAGAAATAGATACAACTCAAGCTTGTAAGTCCAATTGGAAGCAGACTGGCGACAACATGATCCGACTCTTGTTCACTTGAATCCTGGATGACAGTTATCCATCCTGTCTTTCCAGCTAAGTCACTTTCGTCCCAAATAACGTCAAAGTTGACGCCGAAATTAAGTACCAAAATCCCCAAAGTGAAAACTCGCATGAGCACAACCATCGTAGCAGGGCGAATCAAAGCTTGTGTCTCTTCGTCGTCATCTTCTTCACCAGGCGTGGGGTTTGTATGTGACCTCCCAGGTCCTCTATATACCATACAAAAGGGAATAGACCTTGTTCGATAGGCCAAAAATGTGGTTGCAAAGGTGGAAGTAAAAATTCCCGGTGCCAATGTACTCTCCAACATATAAATGGCTATTGTCCATTGTCTTGAAATGGAACAATGACCGTAAAAGAACGCCATTGTTCCACATTCCAACCCTAAGAAGAGAAGGACGCCAGGGATTACAAGTCGAATTGCATTCCATTCGTACAGTTCTCGTGTTTGTCGTGAAAGCTTAATGGCGACCAGTGCAAGAGCTATACTAATCAATCCGATCGCAGCAAATCCTACAATGTGACCAAGGAAGTTTTTCTCTGGATCTGGCTTGTACACGTCATCATCACCTATGAAAGTTAGTTGGCGAAAGGGTGATTCCATGGTGTTGCGGGGCAATTGATACGAGTACACCGCCATGGGAGAATGGAAACGCTGTGTTGGAGGAGTCAAGTTTGATTATCGTGAATTTGGAATGCTGTTATGTCCGGGTCCCCTGTTCTGACGAATTCTGAATTCCAACTACAGTATGTCGTACTACCCGATGTCGATCAAACATTAGAGAGAGAGAAAGAGATGTTGCTAATAAATATAGTGGCTATATTTTATGTTTGCTGTGATCGCTTGATTGTGCTACAACCAACAGCATTGGATTTGGTCCACCTTGTTCCAAGCCCAGTCTTAAAACATGGTGCTGTCGAATCGTTCAAAAAGTCGATGAGTCAATCTGTTCTGCTCATGTTATTTTTTTATTTAATATTTTTGAATGGTCATAATAAGTGCAGTTCCAGCGAGCAGGCATGTGTCGAATGGGACAATTATGCCTGTCTACCTGAGTCGAACGAATCAATAGTGGAGCTTAGAGCTCCGTTGACAGATAGATACCATATGGCATTGATTAGCTTGACTGCTTCATACTTCAAGGTATACTCCGTTTTTCCGGGACTAACTAGCCACTAGATGACACGTTGCAACAAATGGCAATACGCACGTAGAAACAGCTACGGATCTTACACGTGGCTACTCTTTCCGGTTTCGGCAAGTCGAGAGCAAGTATCGACGAAGAAAAGCTGTTTGCCGACTGGGCGAATGTTTGGATGTCAAGAATAAGTGTCGCACACAACATGTTGAAGCCCTTTCTGGAACTCAGAATAGCTTTTCCTGCCAACATACCATGAGCGATTTCGATGATAAACAAATACCTGCTGGTGAAATATCCGATAACTCGGATAATGACACGGAAGTGCGAGTGTCTTCACCAGATGATGCAACGAACCGAAATCGAAATGACGCTAACATGATTAGCAATGAGGGCGAGTCGGCAAGTGGTGGAATCGATCCGCCTCCTTCTGTTACTGGACCTCCGTCTAGAGAATCGTCTGCAGATTTCAGATCCAAGAAAGATATGAAAAGTGACTTGGCAAGTGGAACAACAGACGATCAAAGTTCTGTCAACCAAAGCATAGACCTCTTGGGACCGTTGGTGGAAATTAACCCGTCCGCCACTGACACGTCCATCCTCTCGGTAGATCCAGATGGTGTCTGCCCATCGCATCGCCACAACGAGAGTATTATTTTTTCTGACCGGTTGATGGATAATGCGGACGAGTACAACGACACAAATCGGGATTCTTCAACTGGAGGAAAAGAGGGACGATCTCCCTCCCCGTTGAGCGACGAAGGTAATGATGGAGATGAAGAAGGTCGTCGGCAACAAGCAGCTTCGCAAGCTAAAAAGGCACAAATTAACTCACAAGGGAAGCAGAAATCTAATCAGGATAAGGATGAAGAAAAGAAATCTCCAGACAAGCTGTCTCCGCTGAGGGCCGAATCAGATCACAAACATGCGAAGGATCCCTTTTCCGGAACCCAAACTCAATTTCTACAAGAATCGCCGACCTTTTCCAAATCGCAGGACTCGCTTTTGCAGTCTGATCGTTCCTATGTATCTTCATTTGAGCATCGTGATTATGGGCTCCCACATACGATCTACCACACCGATGGCAACCATCATAGTATTCATGAATTGCAAGGCCTGTCTGCCTCCAGTCTTCACACGGCCAAGCCAATTCCCCAGTTAACAACTTATCCCAGTCACCAAGCCCAAAGGATTCCAGCGATGGGAACAGGCCAGATGTTGGTTGGCGGCGGTAAACGGAAAATCCACCTTCGTCTGCTGGAGGATGTTCCTCCCGACTCCGCCAAAAAAGTTAGCTTTTTGAGCTTCCATCGTAGGAAAAGAAGTTCCCAGCTTCTTTCTCCTCGTGGTTCAGCAGAGGAAGATCATAGAGAGGGAGACATAGATAGAGGAAGAGTCACTGTCTCCTGGTATGACGGGACTACATCGTTGGAATTGTACGAGCATGTTCGAAACAGTGTCATTCGCAAACTTGGACTCAGTCGAACTGAGAGACTTACAGATTTGAGGATTCTCGACGAAGCTTTTGAACCACCAGAAGGTAAGTTGCTGGATCGTCGATGTGCGCTACAGCCGTAGTTGGTGTCTTATCCTCTTGTTTTTTTCTTCTTCTTGAACCTTGTCAGAAATCGTTTTGAGCCCATTCATTCCGAATGGTTCGAGATTACTGCTTCGCTTCTCCATCAGCGACAAAGATGGAACCCAAACTCCGCTTCGATCATCTTCGTACAATGGTGGAGCACCTTTGTCCCCGTCTGCGGCTCCCAGTCCATATCGGTCAACCGTTGACTTGAATGGATTAGGACTCAATCATCACCAACTTGCTTTACTCAGCACCCGTTTAAAGGGATTGGAGACGCCTTCTGCAAAGACTCCAAAAATTGAACGAAAGAGGAGCTCGAAAGAGAAAAAAGGAAAAACTCCAGTTGTGGAACGAAAAACAAGCAAGGAATTGGATGACGTTGAGAATGATGACCTATGGTCACAAGCCTCCACTACACTTGAAACAAATTCGTTGCACCCGGAGGATCAAATCGAAAAGAATCTGCGTCAAATCACTGAGCTTCTGATTGCGGATCGTGCGACTCGCGATGTCCCACGACAAGAAAAACGACAGGTTGTGGTTGTTCTGGCATTCTACTTTCTCTTGTTCTTATCTCTGATTGCGATTTCAGAAAAGATTCAGGCACGAGTGCCTCAGTGGCATGCTTCCATCGAACAACAGCTAAAGAATGTCCAGAACTGCTCTAAAGATGAAGATTCCTTGTACGAATGCGTTTCAAAGGGCGATCTCGCAGGCTTGGTTGCCTCTGTTGTTTTGTGGATCAGTAGATCTGCTGCTACGAGAAGAATTTTCTTGTTTGGATTTGAATCACCGATGAAGCTATGGTCCGTAGTGTACGAGTCTCTGGTCACTGCTGTTTGCTGGGGGTTCTCGTACATGTTCATTCGACGAGGGATGAATCCAGACACTTCGGAGCGATTTCTTCAGAAGTACTGGAAGGATGCCGTGTATGGAAGTCTAGCTGGCTTTAATGCTGCTTTCATGAAGCATGTGTTGAAAAATTTGATTCCACAAGAAGCTATTGAAGATGTGCTGATGCAGGACCGAAAACTGAAGATTTTATCTTGGTTCAAGGACTTTGCTTGATTTCAAACAAGGATACACACAAGAGGACACGCCGTTCTTGAAAGCTTCGTTTGTTAGAAATGGAACCAGTGGCAAGAGACGAAATCACAAGCTAATAATTATGCCATTGAAAGAGTTTAGTTGATATATTTATTCTTATGATAGCACTCTAGTATTTTTTAATTCTTGCTCTCACTGATCGTAGGTATAACTAAGAACTCTGGGCAGCGTGGATAGTAAGGTTACTTAGTAGTTTAGCTCCGACATTTGCTCCACCAATCCTTTCGACTTTTTTGTTTGGTGCAAACCCACATTCCAACCAGAACGACCACGGAGTGCTGGAGGCTAACTAGCCGTATGGCGCCGTTACGCCGAATCCCGATGACTGGACCGGCTGTTTCTACGACGAAAGAGTCGGCCCCACACAGATCGTTCGGACGCTTGACGTCTATTGCTGGAGAGATGATGAGCAGAGGAGGCCCGACGATGTCGCCGTGCCACAGAGGACGCCATTCTCCTCCTCGGTTCATCCACTTCTTCCTCTTCCCTGTAACTAGATATGCCGTCCCCATAATCCGGCTCGTCCCGATCCAACAATACCAAGGGCAGAGGCGGTCTTCGATCGTCTGGATCCGGCGATCCATTGGGATTTACCGGTTCTGGGTTCTCCGAATAGAGTTCTGAAAATAAACCACTTTCTTCAATGTCGTCTGATGCATTGTGCATGGAATGCGATGGCGTGCTGGCAGTATGGGAATGTCTCGAGCGCAGTATGCTCGTAGTAGTACGAGGACTTCGATCCCGTGTCGACCAGGTTCTACCACCGCCACCGCCGCCTCCAACCATCGTTGGAACGGGTCCGCCCAGTGCTGCGAGTCCCAGGCCTCCTGTACCGCCGCCTCCCGGTACGGTCACAAACGCTTGAATGTGGATATCAATACCGCCCGTTCCCGAGCCGCCTCCATTGCCCCTTTCCCGCAGCAACCTTCCAAAGGACTGTGCCCCTGCTTCATCATTGTCATTGTCGTCGTCTCCCCCAGTGATACCACCTGCACCACCGAGACTGGCTGCGGCCAAATAAGCTCCCAACAAGCTCGCCACATCATCATTTTGAGCTCGACTTCTGGGTCCTGCTCGTACTTCGCCACGAGAAGTATTGACGATGCCACTGGCATAATCCACATGGTCTGGATCCAGTGGGGAGGAGGCAGACACTGGGGGTTCGTCCCCGTCTATTCCGGCACCGCTTCCACGTCGGTTCCAGAGGGAGAGCAATCCACCGAGGGGTGGATGTTCACCTCCTTCAAGCTCTGTGGACAAACCCTGTGATCTACTACTGCCATTCGCAAGAGGATCGGCTGGAAGGCTGTTCGCCAAGGAGGCAACGTGGGGAGCTGCATCGGTCAGAGCCCGACCTAGTCGATCCAACAGAGGCGCAAGAGTTTGCAATTGGCGGCGATTGTAACCTGGTTCTTCCGACGGAGGCTTGTCTTCGACGGTTTCGGAAGAATCTTCTTCCGCCGCCGCGACATTGTTGGAAGTAGTGACAGTCGTCCAGGGAAGGTCATTGTGACCTTCGCCTGCTTGACTTCCAGCAGCAGTCGCAGTATTGGGTGCGGATTCCACAACCGTTGAGAGCAAATCGTTGACGACCGACACGGCGCGGAAAAGCTCTGGCAAAAGAGCTGCTCTATCTTCTGCTTCCTCTCCTGGGACCATGTTTGTCCTAGGTGCATCATTGAATACAGATACAGGCGTTGGTGACGCCGTAGAAGACTAGAAGGACATAGGAAAGAAAAGAAAACGGCAAGTGTAAGCTATTGAGCCAAAACGAGCAGACAGATGCGAAATCAGTTCCCAACGAAGGCTTACATTGGGATGACGTGTTCGTGTCCGGAATGGTCGAATTCGTTCCGAATCACTCCGAATCCATTCATCCCATCTATGGGGCCAACCATTGTAGTGGATAAGCAACATTTGGACTCCGTCATTGTTCCTTCGTCGTCGAAAGCCAGCCAAGGATCCATCCTCTTCGTCCGGGTCGCCAGGCTCGCACGGTTCCAACAACAACCGTCTTCTTCCTTCTAGATCCGCCGCACTAATGGCGGGATCATTTGCGACATGAGGCAGGCGTTGATGGCGCGGCAGTCTCGAAGTTTCTTCTTCTTCTTCTCGTTGGTAGGGTGGTAAAATATCGTCTGGCTCCAAAATCTCCACAATGGTGGCTTCCAGCCATTGATTGACAGTATCACGGCAGTCGATCCATTGCCCTCTGTACCATTCTCGGTTGGCTTGCAGGGGAGAAGAGACTTCGTCCGAATGAACTTGTTGGGCATGAGGGAGCAGCGTGTGAAGCGTCATGAGGGACTGTCGGACGGGTTCCATCGATCCTGGATCCGCCACTTCCAAGTCATCCGCAGTGAGTCGGTAGTGGGGACGGCGCGAACGCCCCCCCGAACGAGACCTCCATCCCCATCGCGTTCCTCTGGTGGCGGAAGTGCTGTTGTTCGTGTTGTTGGACTCTTCTGGTTCGACATTGAGTCCGCCACTGCTGCTGCTGCCGCCAAGACCCAACATAGCAGCGAGTAAGGATCCCCCGCTTCCTGAGGATCCTCCCATAATGTCCGCATCCAAGTTTGACCGGCTACTGTCGTTGTTGTTATTAGGACTAGTAATCGAAGTAGCAGCATTCTGAGTGCCGCCTGCAGATTCTTCCCCCGTGTCCCGCTTCTTAACCAAATGAATGGTTTGTCCATCGCACAAGCCGGCAATGTCTTTGATTTTTGCTTCTGCCTCCTTCACTTGTTCTTGCGGCTGCTGTTGTTCTTGCTGATGCTGTTTTCCGATCAACCGACCTCTGTAAATCAAACGCTGCTGAGAGGCTTTGAGTCCAGTCGCACCTTCAATCTTGTCGTGCAAGGATGCCAACGCATCGTCCGGTGACACCTGTACCACAAAGTTGCGCTCTCCTGACGTTGTTGTTTCATTCGTGGCGTTAGTTTGCTCCTCCTCTGAGGCGAAGGTCAATCCAACTGCCTTGACTGAGATGAGCCATGGATCCGAGGTAGTTGTTGTCGTCGTCGCCGCCATGGTGGTCGTCCTCGTCCGGGTCAATGACAATGTTGAGAATGATGACTGGTCGTGGTAGGTCCTGCTACTGAAATAATATACATAGGCTCAATTTTTTTTAATAGTTTCTCTTCTTTTCATCCGCTGCAAAAAGAGAGACGGCGGAACTGTCCCGAAGCACTCGAGCCGAACAAATCAGAACACATACCAGCGGGGTCCGAACGCACCCCACCTCGAATCAGACATGACGAACAATTTGAAGCATCACGTACAGCACAGTAGATGTTACCCTGTCCGCATGCAGAAACCACGCCAGCACGAACGAAAAAACTTGGCTCGCTCGCTCTTGAACACACCAAAGAGCCTGTTCAGAGCGCAGTCATTATTCTGTACGGTGTGTGTATTGCAAGACTGACATTTGAACGATAGCACGAGAAACCCGTGTACGTACATGAACGTACAATATGTATACGTTGCGGCAGGTTCGCAACACACAAGAAGGGAAGAGGGCGCCGTTGGAGAATCTATTTCATCCTTTGCGCCCGGGTGTTTTCATTGTTGTCCTCCGTTTTTGGTTTATTTGGGTTCCAGCAGCAAGCAATAACAAGCAGGCAGCATTCTTCTCCTGTCTTGACCATCAATATCAAGGACTAATCTCGACTTTTTGTGTGTTGAGGGATAGATTTTCGACTCTCCAAGTTTTTATTCCATTTTGTAGCTTCCGTTCATTGGCTCCACCTCTTCACTCGCGGGCCAATCGGGATTTCAATCACACCAAATAATACACACACCCACAAACAAACATACACACACAATCACAAAGCATGACGGATAAAAAGAAGTCTTCGGAACCCGAATCTCCACCTGTGGAAACATCAGATGAGAGCGCCGGAAAGGAAGAAGAGTCTTCTCCTACTACTACCACGAAGGAAAAGGTTCCAATAGTATCATCGACCAAACGATCCAGACCACCCTACAAATACGATCCCAACAAGATAACTCTGCGATTCTTGTTTGCCAACCGAGATGGCCTGACAGTCACTGTGGAATGTACTCCCACGGATACAATAGGAGAAGTCAAAGGAGCCCTCTTGTCTGTATGGCCCAAAGGTATGTTTCCTTTTTTTGTTTTGTTTTTTGTTCTTCCTTGTAATTGGTTAGGTTGCTCGGTCTTTGTATTTTGTTTCAATTTCCATTGTCATTTTTCTCTTTTTCTCGCGAACGCAAATCTCAAGTCGTTTTCTCTCACTGCAGATCTACCAAATTGTTCTGGTGGAGATTATGTAAGGCTAATATGTATGGGCAAGGGTATATTAATGCCCGATACGAGAACTCTGCAAGATTGCGAAGTCCCAGTCTTTAAAACGCATCCCACACCGATCAACGTGTCGGTGCGGCCGGAAAATAGCGTAGTGAGCAAAAAGGGAGGAAATGATGGAGGAAAACGGAGACTCCCTGTTGGTGGCGGCAGCGGTGGTGGTGGTGCCAGTGGTTCCAATGGGAATGGCAACTCGACTGCTCAAGGATGTGGATGTATATTGATGTGAAGAAAAAAGGCAACAGCAAAATATTAATAGAGAAACGCCAATGCCATAAATTCTCTACCGCAATAAGCAACATATACACACATGCTCTCACGTACGCAATCATGTTGAGTTCACAAACTCTCCTTTTTGTGGGTGACTGACTCGGAACGTGCCCATTGGTGATAGTGGGAGTTCATGTTTGGAAGAGTAGTTCTTTGTGGGTGTAAAACGCGTTCCTTTGTGAGCGGTAGACTGTGCCCCTTAATTGTTGCGTGTCATTTGTTTCCAACACGCGTAGAGTCTCTTGGTGATAGTGAGAGTTCATCTGTGGAAGAGTAGTTCTTTGTGTGTGTACTACACATTCCTTTGTGCTCGGTAGACGGTGCCCCTTGTTGGGGGTCATCTGTTTCCAACACCTAGTCCACATCTGTAGTCTTTTTCTGTTTTTCGGTCATTTCGATAGCTATGCTGCGAACCAAGGTCTCTGTTCGTCCATTATTCGTTCATGATATCAACAAAGCAAATTCAAAGGTAATGGGATGTTGGAATTTTCGCACATCTAGTAGTAAAATTTACGATGTGCTGATCTAAGATTTGAAATTGTGTATGCTAACCTGGGTTGCCCATAGGGAATTGATCCAAATCCAAAAACGATGCAACGAATGGACAAGAACAACCCCCACAAAAAAAACTAGCCTTCCTCCACTTCACCGGCTTGTTTCAGCAGCGAGAGGCCAACGCCACAGGCAAGCAATGTAATTACTACCCCAAGTGAAATCTCGGTTGGTATCAACAATCCAAAGTATTCGGCAATCATCTTCGAACCAATAAAACCAAGGATGATGGCCACGGCTGTTTCAAGGTACTCCAACTCCTCTGCAGCTTTCGATAGGACTATGAAGAGACTTCTCAAACCCAAAATGGCAAACATGTTGGAACTGAACACTACCAATGGATTCTAGAAAGAAAAAGTAAAAAAGGACGAAATAAAGGTGAGACAAGCCGCTGCCGCACCAATACTTGCAACGACATGATCTCATTCGTGGCATACGTACTTCGGTCACTCCAAAAACGGCGGGAATACTGTCCACCGCAAACACGACATCGCTCAACTCCACTGCCACCGTACAGATAAACATGGGTGTCGCTAGTTTTATGCCGTTTTGGACCGTGAAAAATCGATCCCCATCGAATTTGCTTGTGGACTTGATCAACCTGTTAGCTGCTTGGACCACCAAGTTATCACTTAGATCCTCTTCTTCCCCACTATCGTCTCCGAGAAGAACCTGCCCAGAACTGTACAGAAGAATTCCAGCAAATCCAAGCAGAACGACATGGAACTTTTGAATTGCAACGGCTCCGGCACCAATCATGATGGCCCTCATTATGACCGCCCCAATAATTCCATAGTTCAGCACCCTATTTTGATACTTGGAGGGAATCTTAAAGTACTCAAATAACAGAAGGAACACAAGCAGGTTGTCCACAGACAGTGATAGCTCCAGCAAATACCCAGCAAAGAATTCCTCAGCGGTTGTAGAGTCAAACGCTGCAAAAAGTGCAGCCCCAAAACAGCCAGCAGCAGCGACACATCCTAGCGTCCGTCGGATGGCAGTCTCAACAGCCTTGTCCTCAGGATTCTTAATAACAGAAATCAAACTTGTACCATTTAAATCAGCGCTGCCTAGGGAGGTAGAGTGCGGATCGATCAATTTCTTTCCTGAGAAAAGTTGAACTGGAAGATTGCTTCTGGGGTGTGGCTTTGGCTGCTTTGGGGTATACTTTCCAACGCGTGTGCTATGCAGTGTAGGACCTACAAACCCGCTTACGATTCCAAGGAGAGCAAGAATTGATATTATCCGTGGAAGGGAAACCATGATGATAGAATATTCTTATTGACCCGTGCTCCTTGCCCAAAAGGAAGAACGGTTCTGGGGAGTCGAATTGTTGGGTTGCGCACTCTATAAATGGAGTAGTGATATACAGATGCTGCAAATGATAAGATTGTTGTCAGAAAGCTAGGCACGAACGAAGTGGCGAAATGAATTTTGAGTTTAAGCTCGGCTGTTTCTTTATGGCTGGTTGATTGTCGACGACGAGAGGTTGATGACAGCACATCATCTTGACTCGGCTCGCCAGGTGTCACTCGTGAGAATACCACGTCACATTCAGCCATTGCTGCCTGCTGCGCCGCGCGGAGTCTCTTGATGAAGAACTGATACAGTTCTCTAGATTTACGCTCATAAATTCGCTCTGAGAAGGCAAACATGCATCCACAAGACTGGACTCCTCCTCACTGTACCAAGTCTTGAAGAATTGTTGGAGATGCAATGTTTGGTTGGAAAGTAGAATCGATGGGCTCTTCAAGACTACATAATTTGGCTAAAAGAAAAGACAGTACCCTTCTATGTTTCTATTGTTTATAATTCGTTCGATCAGCTATGCCGCACCAGCACATTGACCTCTTATGATCAATGGTGCAATGTTTTGGAAAAAACCATCCACCGCCCCTACACTTTCTAAGTCGGTATCCACAATCAGCAAATACATCATAGTGCTCAACAAATTCTGGAGGCACTTTTGGCATTTTTCATGATTCTTCGCCGCCCGATGGACTTCTGCCAAATTGTTTGCAATTACCATGGCAAAAGGCAAACAGTCAACTGATTCTTCCAATAGCCATCTATAGGCTAGCTCGTATAGTTTCAGAGCCTTTCTCAGCTTGCATCGCCGAGCTGATTCTTTATCTTCCTCCATGGCGCTTAATTGGTGTGCTAGTGCCATGTTGAAAGTTACCGACAAAGAAAAGGTTGGTCCCAGAAAATGGTTCATTGAATGTGGGGAAACTCGCATCGGTGACTTGTATATGAAGCCTTCTTCTTCATTGCCATTTTGGTTCTTTGTGATTGCAGAACGGGCATATGAATAAGCCAAGGAGCATTGCAATGAGCAGCTCTCACAGGCACAGAATGGCTGATTCTTTTCCTCAAGGGTACTCGATATACGCAATGCCTTTGTAAAGTAGCGAATAGCGAGATCAAATTTTCCTGCTTCGATGCAACAAACCGCTCTGTTGTTGTATCTTTGAGCCATGATAGGGGATGTTGTGGCAATTGGCTCTATAGCAGGACGATTGTCGACCATGTTAGGTTTACTGGGCGACCGGATGTCTGTCATCTTCAGAGTGCAAAATATTTGGGATCTTGTATTTTTATGAGAAACCGCAACGAAAGAAACCCCTCATTCGGAGCCTTGGGCCTGTGAACGTGTCTTGCGCGTCACGGGCCTTTCGCATTGTAGTTCGCCGCAAGAACCTGCATCCTTTCCGCGGTTTTCCCCGTAGTAAAACTACAGGATGATAAATCGGCTTTTCAGTTTTTCCGCATTGTTCTGATCGTGACCGCAGGAAACTTTCTAGTCGTTGTTCTCGACATAAGAACCACGGGTGGCTATCTAGCCTAGTAGTCGTTGTTCTCGAAATGATGACCTCCATCCACCCCTGGTCACAGAGAAATCACTGGTACCCTATGCGAACAGTGCGTTCCCTTTGACGCAGGCACAAGCTGTCCCTCCCCAACACCTGTTCCTCATGCTATGCGACACGGAGAAGGGATCAACCGCCTTCACTAATTTTTTTTCTGCAGCTCCATATTCCTCCCGCTAGAGCTCTTTCGGGTAGAAGACAAAAACGGAAAAGCTGACAAATGGATTACTTTGACAATACATGCAGACCAAGGGACTAGTGGTGTCGGTCGCCTCTAAAGAACCACCATCGCCGCCTCTGTCCGGAGAGATCTGCCTCGATAGCCCTACACCGAGGGAGCTCGCCGTCTTCGCTGACAACTCGACGATCCACTACTAAAGAGGGTAAAAGGCAAACCAAGAAAAGGAGCGATCATTGCTGAGGGCTCGATAGCCCCAAACCGAGGGAGCTCGCCGCCTTCCCTGACAAATCGATGATCCACTACTAAAGATCCTGAGGGCAAGAGGCAATCTAAGAAATAGGAGCGATGATCGCAAGCACTAAATGCTGAGAAATCGCTATACCTCGTATCATATATTATTGAAATACGTAAGAAAAGAGACTAATAGCGTCGTCCACGGCCACCTCTAAAGCCACCCCCACCTCTGAAGCCTCGAGATCTGCCGCGGCCTCGATATCCTCCACGCGGAGGGCCTCGTCCTTCGCTATTGAAGCTTCTTGAGTCGTGAGAATCGCCTCTAAATCGATCACGATCATCTCGGCGGTCATGTCGAGGTTGCTTATAGCGGTTGTCTTCAGAACGATCACTTGACATGCTCCTCTTTCTTCTGCGGTCGTTCTGTAGAAGGATATTGAGGAAAAGAGATGAAGAAAAGAACAGTGGCCTGAGTCGCTGGAAAGCAGTTTGGGCGTTGTCACCCATTCAAGAACAAAACTTACCTCTTCACCAACAACAAGGCTAGTACCAACACGGCTACTACTATCATGGAAACCTCTTCCTCCTCTTTGTCCTCCTCTACCTCGGAATCCTCCTCTAGCTTGATAACTTTGGAATCTACCAACCCCTCGACCTCCACGCCCCCCCTCTCGGCCAAAGTCACTTCCAGAGTCTCGGAAATCGCGAGAAGCACCGGCAGGGCCCATTGTGTATCCTACAGGGGGGCCACGTCTGCGCTCTCGTCGCTGCTGATTTGGAGCCGAATCTGGTTGACGAGTCGCTGGTTTCTCGGGAGATGCATTGTGACCTGCACCATTCGGAGTTTCTGCAGCAGGAGTCGAATCTTTGTCACTGCTTTTCAATGTATGATCAGGTAAACTTTTAGGCAGTGTCTCATCCTTATCAGTTTTAGTGCTATCGGCTTCCTTGGTCTCCTTTCCTTTGTCATCACCGTCCCTGGGAGCTGGCTGAACCTTGTTGGTTTCTGGTTTCTTGTTTTCATCCTTTTCTTGTTCGGCCTGCTTGTCTTCGACTTTTTCCTCCACATCGACTGCAAATACATCACCACCAAAATCATCATCACCACCAAAAGGGTCGTCATCTTCCTTTTTCCTATTGACAAGAGTTGACTTCCTGGAAACGATGACTCCCTTTTCAGTGCCAACGCCGTCTACGATGTTTCCATCTTCATTTGTAACTTGAGTAGTGACAGTGTTGGGTTCCGCTTCTTCCACTTGTTGCTGTTCAATTTCATCGACCTTGTCCATGACTTCTTTGATGAACATGTCTACTGCCTTCCTCACACCAACATTGGGAAGCAAGTCATCAGGGCTGACGCCATCAATTCCAGTTAAAGGGCATCGAAATCCATTTTGAGTCAAGCCGTCACGAATGCAAGTTTCACAGGTGTTGCGTCCTTCTGGGTCCCAAGGCAGCATCATCGCATTTTTCACGACGTTGTGACAGATCCCACACTGCAAATATTCCGGGACAGAAGTGGCTGTCAATTTCAGAGCATAGTCCAAATCACGTCGAGTACCAAGAGCGTTTTCGGATTGGCCTCCACCACGATTCACTAAGTCTTTGAACCCTTGCGAGTTTGGCTGCAATAATGGCATAGCGGATTCATTCTCTTCGCCTTCCTGTCCATCTGTTGGCGCTGGCGCTGAAAGACTCAAGAAAGTCCTCGGGATACCAGTGGCACGAGCCTTTTTTGGCATCATTTTCTTCTCTTGATCCCGAAGCTCAGGATCGGCATTAGGTCGAAAGTTCGCAGGTTTGGCGAAATTTGGCTTTTGCCCACCGGCGCCACTACCAGCAATGTTTCGTTTTTGAGTAGCAGCATATCCTCCCGTCATGGCAGGACCTTCCGTGTGCATACTAGTGGCCGCTTGAAGTGCGGCTAGCTCCTTTTCTTCGTTGCCAGCACCAGAAGAAACAAATTCATCATCATCTCCAGCTCGGCTTTCAATGGTATAATAGCCACTCGGAGCCGCTCCAGGAGGCAAATGTTGTGGTGGCATGCCCGTCCCGGCATGTTCATTGCGTGCCATTCGGGCTAGAAAGCCATGGCCTCGTTGAGCTGGCAGACGTTGCACGATAAGTCTGGTGCCCCTGGGCAAGAGCATGGCTTCGTTTCCGTACTCTTCATTAGTGTCGGCATTCCTGACCGCCAAATCAAATTCAATAGATCCAGAATCGAGCTTTTTTGCGTTGACGATTGCCTTCTTGACATCAAAAAGTCTAGCTGCAGAACCTGGCAAAGGCAAGGCCTCAAAGGTCGTTCCGGAACGGAATTTGTACAAGATGGTGGATGCCATGTTGTTGGTTAGTTTTGTTAATTTTGTCTAACAGCGAAAGCGCTATGATATATGTAGGACGATAGATGATGTTGCTGTTGTTGTCGCCGACTATTGCCCCCGCTACAATTCCTCAACAGTGTTTGCTGGTATCTTGTGTGGATGGTGAATGCGATGAAATCCCTCGGTATGCAGATGTTTCCTGAATGAATCCTTTAAGCACGAGTGTGTCGTCACTTCGCCGCTTGCCAGACCAAAAGGAATAGGAGAATACCTGAGATCTAGCTCTTGATTCGACGCAGCTAATAAGAATTAGCAAGCAATTGTTGACAAGCAAGCAGTGTTGCAGTAACCGGATGAAAGAAAGAATCTTGTTTGATGCGAAGCTCAGACTGGAATCTTCTTACAATAACCTCAACAGTAGAATGCAAAGAAGCAACGGAATAATCTAACTTGTAGTAGAGACTAACTAGGAAATCACTCCTCTTTGCAATGAAGTCAGGATGAAAGTATGTGTGGTGTGAAACATGGGAACCACACTTCGAGGCCGACGTCCCCTCCTTCCATCTGCTTCGTGGCTCAGCTGATCGGCTGTCAGTCTCGATGTACCAATACCTACATACGAGGATCATCCTCTGTGATCAATGCGCACAGTCAGAATGCGCGAAGTCCGTTTACGTTCGTTTATGTATACCCTGTACGTGTGCTCTTTATGCTTGACGCTATTTCACCGTTGCCAAAATTTTGAATAGAGTGACTCCACGTACTTATATGGGACATGCGCGCAACCGAAATCCACACCAAACACATCAGCAAAATAAATAGAAAAGTCATCCGTCTCCTCCTTCAAACCGAGCGATGACCGCAAATGTCAATGTCACACATATACCCACCATTCTCCAACCATACTCGGAAGACTGAAAAACGGAGCAGCTGTAGCTCTCTTGGGAATTATCCAATCCTTTCCACTACTGGATTGACTTCCGCAACAAGATTGATCCATCAATCAGTAGTCGATAACCACTAGGTCTAGTATTGCAACACCACTACACTCGCCATGGGTTGTTGCGAATCCGTAGAGGTGGATGCAGAGTACGGAAATGGGAGAGGACAAGAATCTGCTGTCAAACAACCCGAAAAGGCGCTTCGTAAGGTCGAATGCAGTGATGAACCTAGAGAAATAATCTGCGGAGGACTGCGTCTTCGCTATGCCTACCTCAGTCAGAAAGGATACTACCCAGATGATCCTCACAAACCAAATCAAGATGCTTACAGCATCACTGAACGATTTGGAAATCGAGAATCGAACGATGCCTTCTTTGCAGTCTATGATGGTCATGGAAGAGACGGGGACCTCTGTGCTCAATTTGCTCGTGACAAAATGCCTGGATATATGGCGAAGCACATCAAAAGGAGCAAAGAAAAAGAAGCAACTCACCATCAGGCCGAACTGGAAAAAAAGGTGGCCAAGGCGGCTGACCGGCAAATCGATCCCCTCTCCTATATAGAACTCCCACGTGACAGCTTCCAACAGGCTTGCAGCAAAGCTCATGTCGACTGCAATATGGCGATGCACAAAGATCAAAGTCTCGATGACTCCTTGTCGGGGACCACTGCCATTTCTGTGTATGTGCATGGACGCCGAAATCGAATCACCATTTCCAATGTTGGGGATAGTCGCGCCGTTCTTGGAAAGTCGTCCACATCAGGTGGTAGTGGAACACGACAGGCACTCAAGGCATACCCCCTTTCGAGAGATCAAACCCCTTATCGTCGAGATGAACGGGCTCGTATACGGGCGACAGGAGCCCGTATCCTTTCGTTGGATCAGTTGGAAGGACTGGAACCAATTCTAGATGAGTCTCAAGCTGGTGATGACGACCTCGAATTAGGAGAAGAGCTCGATGAAGGTGGTGATCCTCCGCGTGTCTGGAGCCCGAATGGGGATTACCCAGGAACTGCTTTTACTCGATCTCTGGGGGATGCCATGGCAGAAGAACTTGGCGTCTTTGCCGAGCCGGAAATGCTGACACGGGAAATCAAGCCAGACGACCGAATTCTAGTCATTGCAAGTGATGGAATCTACGAGTTTCTAACAAATCAAAGTGTCATTGATATCTGCGCGAAGTTTACAGACCCACTTGAGGCTTGCCGTGCAGTTGTTGCTGAGAGTTTCGAACTGTGGCTGCAATACGAACTTCGAACTGACGACATTACCATTATTGTTGTGTTCCTCGACCAAATCATGGAACCTGACCTAATGGAAAGGGAATATATGACTTCCAAGCGAGATGATCTACTTTCAGCTCGAAAGGCATCGCTTACACTGTTGAGCAGCAAAGAAGTGGAAGAATCAGCGCCTAACCTTGCGGAAGATTCTGACGATGACTTGCAATTGGCACAGGAAGCGTTCCGTCCTGTACGAACACGCATGACCAAGGAGAAGGCGGCAGAAATTGAAAAGCTTAAGAAAAGCGCCGAAGAAAACTTCGCTGCAGACTTTGCCGAAGAAGTTGATATTGATAAACTCTTTACAGAAAAGACTGCTTCTGAGAAGCATCGTATTGCCGACGCTATCAAGACGTCTGTCATGTTCCGAAATATTACGGATGATCAACGAGAAATGATCTTTGGTGTCATGGAACCTATTTCAGTCAAAGCAGGAACGTGGGTCATCAAGCAAGGGAGCTTTGGAGATCGATTCTACATTATTGATGAGGGAAAATTTGAAGTTCGCATTGTCGGAGATGGGGACAGAGACGATGGCACTGGTGGTGCACTCATCCATGTGTACGATGGTTCTGTGGCGAAACACTCCCATCCCTGCTTCGGAGAGCTGGCTTTAATGTACTCTGCGCCAAGATCTGCGTCTATCATTGCCAGAACTGACGGACATTTGTGGGGACTGCATAGATCAGCGTTCCGTCAGGTGCTGGCACAAGCACAGGGTACACGCAAGGAATTAATGAAAACTCTCTCTGGAATTCCACTGTTTTCCGAACTTGATGAGGTGGATGTCAAGAATCTTGCAGGTTCTTTTGTGGAAATTGCGTTTGGTCGGGGCGAGAATATTATCGAACAGGGTCACATTGGTGACTCCATGTTTGTAATTACATCTGGAGCATGCGGTATGTATCAAGTGTTAGTTGAAGATGGCGTGAGCTCCTGGTACTAACAAAATCTCTCTCTACAGAACTTGTACGACTTGTGAAGGGGACAGCTAGGAATTCACCGATCAAGGCCGGAGACTATTTTGGTCACGAAGTCATGATTGACCATCAAAAGTATTTGGCGACTGTCGTTTCACTTCAAACGACGACAGGCTGGAAGATTGATCGTGCCACGCTGAGTACTGCAGTGGATATCGACAAGCTTCGGAAGGCCCCGCGCAAAAAGGGCTGAGGCTGATGAAACCAAAATAGTATTATTAAGTCCTCAGTCACAGGACATGTGTTTTTTGTGAGATAGCGATGGCTCAAAGGATTCTTATCTTTTTATGCTGATCTAGACTACAATTAGAAACTATATTATCATTTCCATTTGAGCTACAATCGTCTTTGACAGCAACTATAATTTAATTTGTTTTCAAAGGCGTTTGGTTGTAGATCTTTGATTCGACGGTGCTTCGGAATCGTGTGACAACCACGAGGAAGACTATAATCCAGGAGATCATTACCCAGGAGCATAATTGAGAATGCAAGATTCGATCCTGCATTCAGAGTGAGGAGTCAGGACGTGGGCCTACTAGGCCGAGTCGCGGAATTTCGATTGCAGGGCACCGATCCATCACTACATCCAGACCTGCTTCTTGTCCCTTTGCAGCTGCCTCCTCGTTGATAACTCCCAGTTGCATCCAGACGGACTTTGCCCCGATGGAAATAGCCTCGTCCACAATGGGCGGACAAGCAGCCGCGTTGCGGAAAACATCAACCATGTCCACCTTCTGCTCGTCGGGGATGCTGGAAAGACTCGCATAAACCTTTTGGCCAAGAAGATCTTTCCCTTCTAAACCTGGATTGATAGGAATCACGTTGTATCCTTTTTCCAGTAGAAATTGCATCACTCGATTTGCGGGGCGTTCAGTCTTGGCAGAAGCTCCAACGAGGGCGATGGTTTTGCTCGATTCGAGCACTTTGCGGATTACAGCTTCATCGTTCGTGAATCCAGAAGCCATCTTGTTGGCAAATGGAATAAATGACAGACAGCGATTGATTCTCATAGCAAGAACGCTATGGGCCTTCCAACTCTTCTTGGATGGATTTGCGAACTCGCCAGTCGTTTCAATCTGGTCGTTTCAATCCGGTCGTTTCAATACGGTCATTTCAATGACACGAGTCCCGTAATCATTTCAGTCGACAGCGTCTGTGCGTATCCACGTGATTCCTTTTGTGATGTTTGTTCATCTGTTCATGGATAGTGCCAATGTTTCGAGTTACGTTGAGTGCATTTGAAACGCAGCTCGGCCTCTGCTACTTTCGATGTTTAGTGTCATTTCGAATATCGCATCGCAACACACTTAAGCTGCTGAAAGGCAAATGAGGATGATGATTCACTTTGCATTTTTCTTGTTTTGGAGTGTCGTCACCCTCTCATCCAACGAATCGTTGGCGTTTCATCCAAACCATTTCCAATCTTGTTGGACAAAAACTAGAATTGGCAAGAGCACTTCGTCGTCGCTTTACATGGCCAAAGCCGCAAAAAAGAAGAAGAAGAAGGGCTTGACGTCCGGTGGAGGTAGCCTAAAAGGATTCGGATCCCCAACTTCTGCCAAAGCGAGTGACGTCGATCTGGACCGGTCCCTAGAGGCTCGAAGGTTCTATGATTTCCTAGAAGCAGGCGAGGCCGGCGACAATTTAAAACGATGTGGACTAGCCTACTTTCCACTTGGAGACGACATCAAAATACGAGGAGTAGTCGCAATGAAACCAATTAGAAAGGGGGATGTGATCATTCGAATCCCATACGAACTGGCAGCCAATTTGGGACAGGAGGGGGCCGATCCCACAGGACCTGCAGTCGTCTTTCTCAAGGATTATTGCGAGGTACTGGGAGGAAAGGAGGATAAGCCAGCACGAAAAGCATACTACTCTATGCTACCCCCATTCCGCGGAGACGATTGCATGGGCAGCACAGATTTCTTTCCGGACGCAGCCTTGGAAGCTCTGCAAGCGCCTTTAATTGTGGAAGAGACTTTGGAGCGCCGCAAATTGACGTCACTACGATTCCAAAGAGACATTGATGAATCCTTCCCGAGTTGGATTGATGGAACCCCAGTCACTGAAGAGCATCTGCGTTGGGCTGTTTGGATCATTACGTCACGTGTCTTAACAGTGCAGGGAGCAGAGAGTGATGGAAAATCATACCGCTTGCTGATCCCTTTCCTTGACATGTGTAATCATGATAGATCTAGTCCTCATGTGCTCACCGGGCGAGCCGTTCAAGGAGGAGAATTGAAGGTCGTGGCCGGATCATCTGTGAAGGAGGGAGAGCAGATCAATATTTGCTATGGTGGAGGACAAGCTGGAAACTCGAGAATGATTCAAGACTACGGCTTTTTGGAGAATGACGAGGACAAGGCATACGTCATGGACGCGCAACAATTATTGGGCAAACGTCGGGTTGTTGAAGGAGTTGGTGCTGGTCGATTAATGGCCCAAGTAGACCAAGAGAAAACACTTGATCAACTTCGAAGCACAACTATGGAAGAGGATACTGTAGCATTAGAAAAGGAAACTGAATTGGCTATGCGGACGGCCATTAGCTACCGGATTGGTGTCAAGCAAGCTTTGTCAAAATTCATAATTCTGTAAGGGAGCTAAAGAGATTAAATGTTCATCTTCTTCTGTATTATCAGCATCGTTCGTCCCGGTTAAGAATTCTGCCTGCGATCTGATAATTTCTAAACACTGAGGTCAAGGTCATCTTGGTCTTCACCAATAGTTTCGTCGAAGTAAGCCAGCCGTTCTTTAGGATCCTTCACTTTGATACCAGCAATCGAGGCCACTCCCATTAGCTCTTCCAATTCTGACTTCTTAATTGCTTTCTTGTCATCTTCAATTTGTCTGCGGAAGTCACCCTGTTCTCTCATTTGATAGCCATCAAAGTGGGCTCTATCGCTTCTGGCAAACTCTTCGGGAGTCAATTCTCGAGAGGCACCAATTCCCCACCCCCCAGTTCCATCTCCTTGATAGAGTTGGGTTTCAACGCGACCTGATGAGGAGGTTTGTGTAAATGCAGTTACCAGTGCAGGCAGAGCGCAGATAAAAAAGGCTCGGAAGGACAACATTGTCAGTCGTGAGATTTGGGACAAATCGGCTGCCATTGTCTTGTTGCATTTGCCCGCACAGCATGCATTCAAAGACAGCCACGTCAGCAGGACGATACTTTTGGGGGATACAATACGCTCCGAAATTCTTACGTTTTTTCGTACGTTTTCACGTTTGCTGACTCAATCACTCTCGGGGAAGAGTCCGTCAGGTGGTACCGTTGCGTTCTGCCGTTGCCGTTCTCACTGGATTGGAGTAATTTTTTCGAACACTCCCCTTTTTCGTTTGCACTGCTTGCAAAATAGTCGCGTGGCTCCCTAGTTGTTCGTGAAACGTGTACCGCGGACATACTTGCGTACTAAAAATGATGTCTGTGAACGCAGATGCTGATGCGAGCGGGGTTCTTTTATGCTCATTTTTATAATATCGAATATTTTGTTGTCTTGCCTGCAATCGTGGTCATACTTTTTGAAATCGTTGACTTGCTTCCAATTACCAAACATAAAATACCAAAACACCATGAAGGCATCTTTCATTTCAAATTCCTATTTGCTATGTTCTCTTGCCAGCGCAGGAGCCTTCTGTTTCGATTTACCTGCCCGGCAATCCTCATTGCGAACCGGCTCAATGCGATTGCACAGTGAGGAACCCGCTAATTCACCAAAGCGTCGTTCCGTCTTGGGCAACATGAAGAAAGCTGTCGTAGGAGCTGTCACTTTTGCGTCTTTCAGACAGAGGCCGGCTCCCGCTCTTGCGGAGAATATAATGGATAGTCCTGGTCGCATCGTTCAACTTGAGATTGCCAACTTGGAGGGAGTCGAGGGAAAAACAGGCACTGTCAAGATCAAGCTTCAGCCAGAATGGGCACCACGAGGTGTGCAACGATTTGAGGTAAGGCAGACTCGCACACGGCTCGCATCGCAATATGATTGGTCAGTTTCTAATTTTCTTTCCTTCTTCTTCTTTATGCAGGACTTGACGGAACAGCACTTTTTCGACAACTGCCGGATCTTCCGAGTACTACCTGGATTTGTATCACAGTTTGGAATCAATGGCGATCCAACTGTGCAAAGCAAATGGCGATCGAGCAGTATTCCTGACGACCCCGTCAGGGTCTCGAACGCTCGAGGTACTGTTGTCTTTGCCACTGCTGGACCGAACACTCGCACATCTCAGATCTTTTTCAACACTCGGGATCAAGGAAATGGCTTTCTTGACAAACAAGGATTTTCTCCCTTTGGTCAAGTTATCGAAGGCATGGATGTTGTCGATAAGTTCTATGATGGATATGGCGAAGGAGCTCCTTCCGGCAGAGGCCCCAATCAAGGTCTAATACAGGCGAAGGGCAACTCCTATCTTAAGGATTCGTATCCAAAGCTCTCTTACATTCAGAGTGCGACATTCATTGAATAAACACACGAAAACGATTATACTGTATTATTATTAGACACCATTCACTACTGTCGCCTACAATCGTGCTCTGTCTATAGCCGTTTCCTCATCGCATTAGTGATGGAGAAGTAATTTTCTTCGCCGAAAAAACTGTAATTACGTACTTGCGGTATCTTGGTCGTTGAGAATTGAGAACCAGTGACTTGCGCGCATAATGTATGCTTGAGAAACGCCCAAGGAACAAGATTATTTATCGGTGGAATGTTTCTATGCTGGAAAGACCACGATTCCTTGTCTTCCACGCGTAAAACGTTATTAGGTCACTTCACACTTCACCATGGCGAAGAGTTCCTTCGCCCGTCTTCCGATGTCGGTCTTTTTAGTCACCAGATGGAGCTGCTCTCTGCTCTCGTGCTGTGCTGAGTTTGGTGCAAAGACTTGCTGCTCCCATGCTTCCAGAGTCGCCGCACGACGATTCGGCACCCAGTCGATGGGAATTGCTGAACGGGTTTCTTGCTTTCAACATCTGTTATACTTCGGCTGGCTTGCTAGCACTGGGATTGCCGCTCGGGTTGATACGCTATCCAAAGTCGTTTGGATTGTTTGTTGCGCTTCCCTATTGGACCTATACTCTCTCTTTTGGACGCCACGATATTCGAGATGGGCGTCACTGGCCGGAGTTTTCTAGAAATTTCATTCTATTCAGAGTCATCAGAAGGTTCCTGAGAATGAGTGTTCAACCTATTCCTTCGGCATTGAAAGAGGCGGAAGCCCTGCCAAATGCTCAATTTATCTTTGCAATGTTCCCGCATGCGGTTTGGTCGGATTACCATGTGGGAATGGATGGTCTGTGGCAGCCCACTTTCCCAAATATCTATCCCAACATTCGAACATTGACCGCATCTGTTCTCTTTCGCGTTCCGGTTATTCGAGAACTTGGTTTGTGGACTAGCTCTATCGATGCAAGTCGGAAGGTAGCTGAAGATGCGCTTGATCGAGGGAGGAGCATTCTCGTTCGACCCGGTGGTGAGGCAGAACAATTGCGAACAGCCCAAGGAAGAGAAATAGTTTACCTTCACAATCGGAAGGGCTTTGTACGACTTGCAATGAGGAAGAGTATTCCCATTGTCCCGTGTTATGTTTTTGGTGCCTCGGACTACCACCGCACTTGGAATGGGTTTTTCAAACCCAGAGAATGGTTGCAAAAACGATTTGGCGTATGTATCCCCCTTGCTTTGGGCTATGGATACTCGCCCTGCCCATTGCCTTCGAAGACGACAGTGGTATTTGGCGAGCCATTGCTTCTGGAAGCAAAGGAAAAAGGAAATCCATCGCCGTCGGAACTGGATAGTGGACATGCCAAGTTTTGCCAGGAGCTAGAACAGTTATACGAGAGACATAAAATTGATCTGGGCTTCGCCGAACGAAAGCTAGAGATTGTCTAGCATCTCTGTCTCCTTGATGGTTACTAGACAATCTCTGTCTCCTTGATGGAATGCACGTATCCATCCCAGCCCATTACGATATTGCACTGTGGTATTTCTTGACGCTGAACAATTTACAAGCTTCTTGGGATGTTTATAGTATATTAATGCAACATAGACTCTACTGCTACAGTATTGTCTTTTTCTGTCAACAGCTATTCGCTATTCGAATTTCTCTGCTTTCTCCAATGCTCTCGTATGGAGATCCGTCGTTTCGGGCCATGAATACTTTGTATGTCCCTTGACTCACTGGCCAATCAGAACCGGATTCTGAAGTATCATCCAGATACACCGTGCCACGGGTGCCACCCCCCGAACAACTCCTGGTGCCACAATTCCATAGCCACAATAAAGGGTTTCCCAGTCTCGAGGGATTTTCGTCAGAATCATACAATCCAACCCAATCATCGTTTTCAGCGTCGCAGTTGACAAAGTTCACCCGAATATCCTCCCCTCGCTCGAAACAACTTTTGCTAACATCCACTGTATTCCTGCACCGTGTTGGTTCAGGTGTTGGGTATGGAGTAGGGTCTAGTGTGGTGGATAATGATGGCGGAACAGAAACAGTCGGACTTGGTGTTGGTGGGGGTGTAACAGAAGGAGCCGAGGTTACTCCATCATTGCAATTGCAACATTCGCACTCAACAGATCCTGTGTCGCTGCAATCTGCGGACAATACTTCCAGGTTCTTGAGAGAAAAGCAAACAATGGTTGGTATTGTTCCTGTTAGTTCATTCTGGATCAATTCCAACTCCTTCAGATTGCTCAAATCCCATATTTCTGGTGGAAGGGTCCCAGTCAGTTTATTGTTCCGTAGATCCAGTGTTTCTATGGTGCAAGTGAATTTCATGTGTTAGCGGCGATGCTCTTCACGAAATGATCGCTCTTGACTGGAAGATCGGAAGCGTACCTACAAGCTTCAACTGGCCGACTTCAGATGGAATAGAACCAGTCAACGAATTTCCAATCAGCGATAGTCGCGTTAATCCTTCAGCGTTTCCAATGCTTCTTGGAATCTTGCCTTGCAAATAGTTGTTCCCCAAGTCAATATCGTCTTATGATTTCAGAGAAAGAAAAATGCAAGAGTGCCAAGTCAGATCACACGAAGCCATTTGATGAATCATTCCGGCTACAACACATACCTAAAACCATATCACCAATGCTATCAGGAATCGAACCTCCGAGATGGTTTTTGTTGAGATCTAAAACCTCTGCGAAGCATTAATGTCCATGCAGTCAGAGGAGGATCAGCAGGAAGCCGAATGCGAGAATCGATACACACAAACAAAACGTACTTAGATTGGACAGACGATCAAGGTCTTCCGGGATGGTTCCGCTGATGATGTTTTTTGACAAGATGAGAGTTTCTACGAGAGAAAAAGAGCATCCAGACATTAGAGCATAAGCTTCGACTGTTCAGAGACAAGGAAACAAAGACAAGCTAAACGATGCGACTTACGTAGTTGGTCGAGTAGCAGGAGCTCCGACGGAATAGTACCATCAAGGCCGACACCTTGTAGAACAAGGGACTTGAAACTCCCAGTCTCATCGCAAGCATTAATTTGACTGTCTGTACTGAACCAACTGCATTCGTCAGTATACTTCATCCAATCGTCAAAAGCACCAATCAAACGTCGGTTGCCACTAGTCGCCGATAGTTCCAGCGAAAAGACGGCCAGAACCCAGCGCTGGATAATGCGGTTTTTGCTGTAGGAAAAGTAATCTGGATCACTGGTAATCCACTTGAAGGCGCGGTGTTGCGAACTTTCAGGCTTTTCAATATCATCGATACTGGAGGCTGAAACCTCGGACAGGATACTGGTAAAGTTCGCTTCTTCCGTCAATGTAGGCGAAAATGTCGGAGTCTGTGTTGGTGCTTGCGAGCTCGTGGGCATGGGCGTGGAGGGGGTCATACTTGGTTGAGATGATATTGTTGGTGATGGGGTTGCCGCTTGTGTCGGTTTGAAGGTCCAATCCCAGTCGAGATCAGCTTCGGAAGAATCCGAATCTGGATCGTTTAGGGCGTTGAAACCAAGAGCTAATGCAGCTATAGTCCCGATCAAAAATGCAGCAACAAACGCGGCCCAATAATATTTAGCTCGCGAACAACAAGAGTCTTCTTCAAATGCCGTCTTTTCGCCGTCGTATTCTCCTGGATACTTTGATTGATATCTTTCTGCAGCATCCTCATCATCAGAGTCTTCTTGATTGCCTTTCTCCCTTACATCTTTCTTTCGAATCGATATCGATGGAAAGACTTTGGTGATACTTCCTGACCGACTTCCTCCTCCTATAGTGTCGCCAGCGATGGTACTGACATCTTCGACATCGCCGAGAATCGCCATGTCGGTAGGGAGTTCCGCTTCCTCCGTGCTGGTATCACCGGCATCATGATCCGGAGCCTCGACACCATATGAGTTCGGCTCGGAACGATAGAAATATGGGAAGACCTTTCCCAACAGTGAATTTGAGTCGCCATAGCCGCGTCCTTCCAAACTAGCCATCGTTTCATCACCCAAGACGCTGTTTTCCATTGCTATGTTTTCATAGCCTAGGGAGTCGCCAATCGATTTGGACTCGCTCATTGTTTCGGCAGCTGTAGACATTGAATATAGCAGGGGAACTGGCAGATGGTCGTTTTCTTGTCTGTGTTCTTGCCCAAATCCAAACTTTGAAGATGCAGTCCCACAAATCTGTCAGCTCAGTGTTCTAAAGACGGAGCAAGAAGGCTAGTAGCCAAAATAAGCCAAAATCTTCCTCATTTTTCTTTTTTGTCGAAACTCGACGGAAATTCAACGACCAACGGAGGACTTTGTGGGGGAAATCCACGATACATATGAACGGTATGCGGCCAAAAGTCATTAGAAATAGGCAAGCAGCTAAATGGTTTCGACTCTAATTTCAGTTTACAAGACTGCAAAGACAGATACATATAATAATAACACCATCTATTCCTCGATAATCACATGTTAAGAATATAAAGGACTACATGAGTATGTCTCCATACCGGTCCTGGCAGAGGATAAAGCCAAATAAGGCTTTTACTTGTGGACGTGTCTTAGTGGCAGGCTAAACATCTGAGATTGCTATGATGAATGAAGTTTCTGCCTTGGGACGTGCAGGTGCAATTCGTCCATTCTCGACAAATGGCGCTGAATGGCACATCTAACCAAAGAACACTGACGATAGTCATTGTTGCCATCAACAACTACCTGCAACCACTTGAATCTCTCGACTCTCTTTGAAACTTTCGAACGGGCCTCCAGTCAGACTATTCCGAAGCATATGGATTTGGTAGGTGCCTTCTTGGAGCGGCCAGCTGATCAGACCATTTGCCGACGCATCGAAATGAAGGGCACCAGCCCGAGTTGCTTTTCGACAAGTTTGATTGCCGCAAGTCCATAGCCACAGCAGAGGAAATTGGAGATTGTCAGAATCAGCACTAGCATGATACAGCGCTACCCAATCATCACTTCGTGGTTCATCGCAATCACCAAAATCAACTTCAATGGTCTCTCCTACTTCAAAACAAGACTTGGAAATCTCAAACCTATCAAAGCATGATGATGGTTGAGGAGTTGGTTGCGGAGTTGGGGGTGGGGTTGGCATGGGAGTTGGTTGGGGCGTAGGAGGGCCTACAGACGGTGCAGCAGTCACATCACTCTCGCAGCTCGTGCAGCAGTCGCATTCAACTTCTCCGTTGCAATCTACCGAGAAGTCATCAAAATTCTTGGAGCAAATCTGGCTTGGTACAGTGCCCCATAAATTATTTGCACTCAACTCCAGTGTCTTCAATCTCGACATGTCACTAATTTCTAGCGGAACTGTTCCAGAAAACTCATTGTTTCGAAGATCCAAGGAACCTGCCAGCGAAGAACAGATTAGGGAAAATTCGTTGCTGCGGGTAGTAGCTTATTTCTGTAGATGAAAGGCGTACCTAGTCTCTTCAGCTGTCCAATTGCCCTGGGAATCGTGCCTCGAAATTCATTTTCAACCATGCTGCAGCTCACTAAAGATGGGGGCGGATGAGCAGACTGTCAATAAAGAAACGACGTGGACAGACAAAACACGATCGGAAAGGCTCGTACCAAGATCTTCCAGCATGCCGAACTCTTCAGGAATTCCTCCCGTGAACAAATTATGACCCAGGTCAAGAACATGTAGCTGTTCCAGCCCCTTGATCGAGGTCGGGATTGAGCCTTCAAACCTGTTGGCGGTCAAAATCAATTCTTCTGCAAGAATAAAGAGCGAATCACCAGTTCATTAGCAAACAAAGCAAAAACAACGGAGCGAACGAAGACAGTGAATCCTACATACCTAGGTGCTGCAACTTCCCCAGTTCCTTTGGCAGTGTCCCAACTAGCTTATTCTTTGTTAGAACAATCCGCTCTGACGCCAAAAAGAACATCAAGAAAAAGAGTTAGCATATTCCCGTTTCATATGTATCATTTGGTGACATTTGAATCGTTGTCAATGGAACTTACTCAAAGTCGTAAGCAGGAAGAGTTCACTTGGAATGCTTCCGTGAAGAGGTGTGTCTTGGATGACAAGATTCCGGAAAAGTCCGTCGTCGTCACAACCATATCTATTGTCCTCGTGAGACGAAAGCCACCATTGACATTCGTCTGTATACTCCATCCAAGTATCCAAGGCATCATTCAAGCGACGGTTTGCGCGACGGGTAGCGGAGATTTCCAAAGAAAACAAAGCCAAGACCCACCGTTGGATAATGCGCCCCTCGCTGTAGGAATAATATTCTGGATCCCCCACAATCCAATTAAATGCACGATTCTGGGGCGACCCGTTCGCTTCAATTTCATCAAGGGTAGAAGGGGATATGCGTGCCATAATTTGGGTAAAGCTCTCCGCTTTCGTGAATGTCGGCGCCATCGTTGGTGATTTCGAAGGAATCGGTGTTACTGTAGGGGAGTTGGTGGGGGTTGATGACGGCTGTATGGTAGGAACCTGAGACGGTTTTGGCGTTGGTGCTTTCGTGGGAGACTCTGTCGTCGGGGCTATTGTAGGCGACAACGATATTGTTGGGGATGAACTTGGTGCCTGTGTTGGCTTGAAGGTCCATTCCCAGTCGTCAAATGTCTCCTCAACAGTATCAGGTACAGCTCCCTGATGGTTAATGTTGCTGAAGACGGTTGCGCATACAGCAATTCCCGCAATCAGAAACACACCCAAACAGGCGGCGATCATGTACTTCTGTTTTGACGACAACAAATGTCCGATCTCCTCTTCCTCAAAATTCTTTGAGGGAATCTCGATAACGCCTCGAAAACCTGGAGGAGTCTCTGGTACAGTCTCACCATCAATACTTGCAGCGGAAGCAGAACCGCTACCAGTACCAGAGGTTGCACGGTCTGACTTTCGAATAGAGTACCCTGCTGGGACTGATGGCGCTCTACTAAGAAGTCTGTCGATAGAGGCGGAAGAAAGCAATCTTGAAATCCTTCCAACGTAGCCCCTATTTTCTTCAATCTGTGGGGTCGGTGGTACTCGGTTTTTCTGTGGAGATCCAACAACTCTCTGACTCGGGCCAGGAATTGGGGTTGCATACTTGACACCCGGTGTTGGACACTTGACGACCGGTGTTGCATACTTGATCCGACTACCAGTCGACCCACGAGGATGCTTCTGACGTTGCATCTGGAGAAATTTCGGTAATTGATAGTAAGGATCAGAATTGAAGCGTGGAATTCGATTCGCTTGATGTTCCAAGCTCGCCATAGTGTCGTCATCCAAACTCGACAATTCCCCTCCCAGCGTCTCATTTCTTTCCATGTTGTCGAAAATTCCATGTTCTATAATCAACTCCTTAAAGTAAGCATTTTCCAGCTTTTCCATATCGTCATGTACATCATCTTTGCTGTTTTCACCAGACTCTGAGAAGCTCATTTTGACCAATTGTCCAACTGGGTAGGATTCAATATCTGTCGAAAAATGAGTGCTGGATATGGGATTGGTACAAACTTTTTATTTGTTCCCTACTTGACGTTCGAAGGTTGTCTGGGATCTAGGGCAATCTGTGGACAACGGACAGCACACGTGGTGAAACGGTTTTTATTTATAGGAAGCACTCAAGAAAAAGATTGCTGTCGTGCTTTCATCCACTCAACGTAATAATTAAACATGTTGGTTAGAAAATGAAATTATGCTGTTTCTTTAATATACGGGATAAGAATCATGCGGACTGTTAGCAGATTCCGTCCAAATTTTTTGCAACATAGTGTGCAATAATAGGGACGCGATAAATTTCGCTTCACTGCCTGGTGCAGCTGAGGTGTCCCGCACGTGTCGTAGCGACACTACAAGACATTGCAATCCGACAACAGCATGTTGCCCTTACACATGGTTACAACTGATTGACAATGGTTTAATGGATGGCACACAATTTTCACCAATTATTAGATATATGAGATATATTTGATGAAAGGGGCGGCAAATGAGTTTCTCATCGTGTGTGCATCGTCTTCAGAATCGCCATTCTTGGGGTGCTTTCATCAAGATACCATGTTAAAAGCTATTCTAAGAAAATTCTTTAAAGATATTATCAGCAACTATTTGCAACTGTAAATGTGTCAGATGCGGCATAGCCAAAGTAGGGGCCTCCAGGTGTACCTTCTCGAAACATCCATGCTTTGTATGTACCAACTTGCAATGGCCATGCCGCTCCATCCTGGCTTGCAGAATCAAAAGACAAGCTGCCATCGGAAGTTTCACCAAAGCACTCTGGCGTGCCGCACAGATTGTTCCGCAGCAATGGCTGGTACAGCTGATAAGCCAAGTTCCCCGAATCGTAGATACCGATCCAGTCACTACCTACTGGGTAGCAGTTTGTAAACGTCATTGAAATACCTTCTCCAAGTGCGAAACATGACTTCGCCATCTCAATAGCATCAACACAAGATGGAACTTGTGGATTTTTTTGAGCTGCAGGCGTTGGATCTGGCGTCGGCTTTGGCGCTGGACTAGGAGTTGGATCTGGTGTCGGTTTTGGCACTGGACTAGGAGTTGGGTCTGGTGTTGGATCGGGTGTCGGTTTTGGCACTGGACTAGGAGTTGGGTCTGGTGTTGGATCGGGTGTCGGTTTTGGCACTGGATTGGGAGTCGGGTCTGGTGTTGGATTGGGAGTCGGTTTTGGCACTGGATTAGGTGTTGGATCGGGCGTAGGGTCCGGAGTCGGTTTTGGCACTGGATTTGGACTTGGGTCAGGTGTTGGATCTGGTGATTGTGGCGGAACACCAGGAGTGGGATTTGGTGTCGGGTTAGGTGTAGGATTTGGTGTAGGTTTGCTCGTCGGCTTCAGTGTTGGTTGAGGTATCGGAGCCGGGCTAGGATCTGCCGTTGGGGGAGGAGAACCGAGACCAAAGTCGGGATTGGGTTGTGGATTCGGTGTTGGATTGGGCGAGGGATCCGGTGTTGGATTGGGCGAGGGATCCGGTGTTGGATTAGCCGTTGGGTTGGGTGTTGTCAGCGTTGGGGGAGGTGGCAAAGGTGTAGGATCCGGGGTAGGAGAGGGCGATGGATCCGCAGTTGGTGCGGGTGTCACAACCGGCATGGCTGTAGGCGATGGTGTTCCTCTGGATTTGCAATTGGTACAGCAGGGACAATACATTTTTTCGCAATCAGCTTCCAAAATTGTAAGTTCCATTGCGCAAATGTCATGGGGCATAGCCCCACTTAGATTTGTGTCGCGAACGTTCAACTCTGCCAAATTACTCAATCTATTTGTATTGAAAATCTTTCCGGTGAGATCATTTTTACTGAGATTGATAGTTGCTGTAAGAACGAGAAACCATGTCAGAAATGGAACCAGCTTTTGAATATACCAAAGGGCACAAGACTGGGCACTAGCTTACTTAAATTGGCCAAACTCCTAAACTCTTCCGGAATCTCTCCATTGAGATTATTGCTGCTGAGATCGAGAGTTGCTGCAAAAAGAAAACATGTTAGAAACAGAACACGCTTTTGAACATGAGATGAGGCACAGGCCTGGGCACCGACTTACTTAGATTGGCCATGTTATCCAGCTCAGATGGAATTTCTCCACTAAATTGGTTGTTGTTCAATTTCAGCAGTTCTGCAAAGGAGTACGAGCGAGTCAGAGAGTGATGTCCGTTCGATAGTATACAACGGAGGATAGGACTTACGAAGCTTGTATAAATCTCCGATCTCTCGAGGTATTGTCCCTACCAATCGATTATCTCCCAAATCGAGGAACTGGAGCTTCTCCATATTGCGAAACGTCGATGGAATGGTGCCTTCGATTCGATTCGAATTAATCTCAAAGTTCTCCAAGTGCGTCCACTGTCCCAATTCGGGGGGAATTGTACCAGTAATCCTATTGTTGTCAACAATAAACGTGTCTATACAGCAGCAGGAAAAGACGGCATGGTCAGCTCCTATTCTTTTCCTTGCCGAAACCCAATTATCCCAACAGATTCACTTACCTAATCGATCCAACAGCGCCAACTCAGAAGGAAGAGTTCCATCGAGGTCAATGTGCCGGAGGACCAGAAATTTGAAGGTCCCGGTACTATCGCAAGCTACACGGTTCTCGTACCAGGAGTTGAACCAGGTGCATTCATCAGTGTATTCCATCCAGGAATCCAACGCTTCATTCATACGTCTCCGAGTGGAAGAAACCTCCAAGCGAAAGAGAGCCAGAGTATAGCGCTGCACCATTTTCCGTTCGCTGTAGGCAAAGAAATCCGGATCGTTGGCAAGCCATTCAAAGGCTTCTTGCTGTTTGGTGCCATTCGTTTCAATGGCTTGCACCAGAGATGGGGAGATGCCGTTCAACACTCCCAGCAACGTCTCTCCTCTCGTCAAGGTGGGCGCCGCACTGGAAAACGTGGGTGCACTCGTTGTGGGAGCCGCCGTTGGATAACGAGTCGGACGACGTGTTTCACCTGGCACCGTCGGGGACCAACTAGCGGTGGGTTCCATGGTGGGTTCCACCTCTTCGCGACCAGTCGGTCGAAGCGTAAGGTTCCAATTATCTCCACTGGGCGAGCGTCCTGCTGTCACAGTAGACGACGAATCGAGTTGTTGGACTCGTACCAGACCATAGCTCAATGCCCCAATGCAAGCTAGCAAAAATATGGCAAGGCTGGTCACAAAGCAGTATCGTCCGTTGCCCCAAGCTCCTCTGCGTCTTGGGCCAAGGTCTTCGTCTTTCGAAGCCGGGAACTCGACCGTACCGCCGAAACCAAGTGGTGATTCCGAGTCTCCATCTCCCTTGGTTTGACGGTCGGGAGTGACGACATTCTTCTTGAAGAAACCAAATCCGATAGAACCTCCAACGCTTCCACCCATCGTGTCGTTGGCGATCGTGCTAACATCGTCTGGAACGCCCACAATGGCCATGTCAGTCGGTGGGGGATTTTCCGGATCTGCTGGAGGAGAGGACGGCGATTCCATGTCTTTCGTTTGTGAGCGATCGGGAGAATAAACGTCGGACCCATTGGAGGCCGGTGTGAGGTCATCGGCAACGACTCCGTCCGACTCTTCAGCAGACCCAAGACTCAATTTTGCCTGAAGCATTCTGCCCATCAAACTGCCCAATGACTGCTCGTCGTGCTCATCAAATGGGGTTTCTGCATTGTTGACTTCAGCCATGGTACTTGAAAGGAGGAGGAGGAGAGAGCTCTTCTAGTCGATTGGAAGACAGAAAGGGCGGCAAATTTGGAAAACAGTTTGACAATATCCGTTTCACTGCTAAACAGAGTCTTGTTTCTTTCTGGAAATGTGACTTTGTAGATCCTGGTTTGTGCAACTCGTGGTTTCGTTCCGTATATGTCGACCAGACCATGGGGAAGGGTGGTGGCAGCCTTGGAACGGATCATTATCGCTAAAAGCCATACTAGCGAACCGTTACGCGGTATCCACTACCATACCTAGTGTGAGTATTTAAAGCCAGTTACATAGCAGCATTTTCAGTCCTATGACTGAACGGATGCGGTAGATTCGCTAATTCTTGCAAAGTCTTATTCGAAATTAGGCCAGAAAAGTCGAAGGTTGGCAACTCCGCGCTGCTCCTTTGGACCGCGCGCTTCCGGATGCGCAACAGATAATGAGAAAACGGCCGGCAGCAAGGCGGCAATGTGCCGTGACGGCCGCAAGACGGCTAGATGAGAGAGGGCTCAAACACCCCTGTTTGACAATGTCGATTGCAAACACAAACCAACCAAAAGTTCACCGTTGCCTTCAACTCAGCGCCGTAGACATAGTTTTTAATCAAGAAGAGAAGAACAACAATGGCAAAGCACCATCCAGATCTTGTCATGTGCCGCAAGCAGCCAGGAATTGCAATTGGTCGGCTTTGCGAAAAATGTAAGTGTCCAAGTGGAAACGTGCATGTTCCCTTGTGTTGGTTCCATCCTCTTACTGACCTTGTCGCATCATCTATTAGGCGATGGGAAATGCGTGATTTGCGATTCGTTTGTCAATCCGCATACGTTGGTTCACGTATGTGACGAATGCAATTATGGGAGCTTTGAGGGACGATGTGTGGTGTGTGGGAATCCGGCCGTGACGGATGCGTACTATTGCCGGGAATGCGTCCAGCAAGAAAAAGATCGAGATGGATGTCCCAAAGTGGTCAATCTGGGGGCGACCAAGACCGATTTGTTCTACGAACGGAAAAAGTATGGATTCAAAAAGAGATAGCAATGCTTCCGCTGTTGGCTGCTGGGGGATGCGCTCGCCAAGAAAACCAGTCGGGGGTGCAACCAGCAGTTTTGGAAGGTGCAACAGCGGATAATTCATTAGGTGAATATTCAAACATACGCATTGTTATGCAAAAGAAAGGGATGAAAAACATTTCGCATGGAAGATAGATGTGAGCTACATAGGATCACATACTTTGTTATAAAGCTCTGTTTTTCAATTCGATAGACCTTGTCGCTGGCTAGCCTAGTAGTAGTGAGCGATAGAGGTTTCAGCTTTGACTCTTTTCAAGAGAAAAAGCATCATTGCACACAGCTACGCGCAAATTTGTAATCCAACGGCATCCTAGCAAGTAACTATGCTCCCATTCACTTGGGAGTGTTACTTGCCGTGATTGCTCGCACTATGCGGGAGTTGGAACAGGCGACGGATCCGGAGTTCGACTTGGTGCTGGACTTATCGTTGGATCTGGAGTTGGACTTGGTGTTCGACTTGGCGCTTGACTTATCGTCGGATCCGGAGTTGGACTAGGAGATGGATCAGGTGTTGGATCGGAACTCTGACTTGGCGTTGGCTCCGGAGTTGGACTAGGAGATGGATCAGGTGTTGGATCAGAACTTTGACTTGGCGTTGGCTCCGGAGTTGGACTAGGAGATGGATCAGGTGTTGGATCAGAACTTTGACTTGAAGTTGGATCCGGAGTTGGACTAGGAGATGGATCGGGTGTTGGATCAGAACTTTGACTTGGCGTTGGCTCCGGAGTTGGACTAGGAGATGGATCAGGCGATGGATCAGGTGTGGGATCAGAACTATGACTTGAAGTTGGATCCGGAGTTGGGCTAGGAGATGGATCAGGTGTAGGATCAGAACTTTGCCTTGACGTTGGATCCGGAGTGGGACTAGGAGATGGATCAGGTGTTGGATCAGGCGATGGATCAGGTGTTGGATCAGAACTTTGACTTGAAGTTGGAACAGGTGTTGGATCAGCACTTTGACTTGACGTTGGATCCGGAGATGGATCAGAACTTTGACTGGGCGTTGGATGTGAAGTTGGGCTAGGCGATGGATCCGGAGTGGGAAAAGGTGACGGATCAGGCGATGGATCGCGAGAGAGAGCTGCCGGTGGAATTAGGGTAGGCAGCACAGAAGGATAACCTTGAGCTTGTTGTATCCAAGTTGGGGTCGCACTGGGCATTTCCAATATCCCAATGCAATCATTACCATCAATACAGCAATCGGTACAGCAGGGGCAAGAAATCTCTTCGCAGTCCGCAGCCAGCTGAACTTTTGGCGTTCTTTGGCAGAATTCAATTGGTATCTCTCCAAAAACGTTCGTCCTTTCAATCTTCAAGCTGGTCAAAGAAGGGAGTAGTCGAAGCTCCGGTGGAAATTCGCCTGTGAACTGATTGTATGACAAATCAATCTTTTCTGCGATTCAAGAAGATCAAATGTAAGAAGGAGAGACGAAAAGAGGCTGTAGCTACTGCACTTTGCTTGGATACTAACCTAAATCTGTCATTTCACTAAAGACAGCCGGGATTGGGCCGCGTAATAGGTTCAAATTGAGTGCCAATTCCTCTGTGGACAGTTGTTCTAAAAGTGAGAACTCTGCAAACGTAGGAGATTGACAACTTGGGGCAACGAAACGTACCAAGATCAGACAACAGTCCAAGTTCTGTCGGTACTGTTCCGATGAATATATTACCATTGAGTTTCAGCCTTCTTAAACCTTCTAGTTGGCCTAGTTCCGAAGGGATTCTTCCTTCAATACCGTTGCTTTCAAGTTGGAGACTTGTCAAACTCGACATCACAAAGACTTCATTTGGTAACCTGCCGGCAATGTTATTCTGATTCAAACTGATAGAATCCACATTCCCCTGGCCATCGCAACCAACGCCAAACCAAGCGCATTCATTCGTGTTCGTTTGCCAGAATTCATTGTTTGTCCACGCACTACCTTGCAGACTCAAGAACATCGTCATAAGATACCAACGTTGAACCAAAACAGAGTCAGACATTAGCTCAACATCATCGTCGTTGTTCACCATCCAATCCAAAGCTCGGTATTGCGGAGTTTCCGGGTTGACAAGTGCCATCGAAGATTGTGGAGTGACTTGCAGGAGGCGAGCAACTGTAGCAAAGAACAAGGATTCGGTGGTGGTCGGGCTTGGGGTCAATACCGGTGTTCGAGTGGGGGGTGTGGTAGGGCTTGAAGATGGGTTGGTAGTCGGACTCGAGGATGGATCCGGCGTAGGTATTGAAAATGGTTCAGGCGTTGTTGGATAAGGCGTTGGAATCGAAGATGGATAGGGTGTTGGATCTGTCGTAGGTATTGACGATGGATCGGGAGTTGGATTCGTCGTAGGTATTGAAGATGGGTCGAGTGTTGGACTTGGTGTTGGAGGAGAGGTTGGGAAAGGTGTAATACCAGGAGCTGGCATACGCGTTGGATTCTGAGAAGGTGTGAGGGTGGGCGTTCTCGACGGTATGGGTGTGGTAGGAAACGGAGAAGGAAAGGATGATGGCCACTGCGTTGGAGACTTGGAAATGGTCGGTTGTAGCTCCCCGCTTGGAATGTTTGAAGGAGACAGGGTAGGTTCGTTTGTTGGGGTCCACGCAGGAGGAAACGTCACAGGTGAAAGGGTTGGGGAGCCGGCGAGTGGATTGGAATCTGAACTGCTATCGTCGTCGTTTTGTCGGACAATAAGGAACAGCATGGCAACAGCCGCTGCAACCGATAGCAACAAAACAACCAGTGCCAGTTTCAAGTAGATCAATCTATTTCGCCGTCCATCGTCGTCGTCATCATCGTCTGCAGCACCTTGATTCCTTTTGAGCTTCCTAGAGCTTCCTCCAGACACGTAAATGAATCCTGGTGGGGTAGTAGCTCTACCTTGATCGTCATCTTCCGGGCTGCTTGGCTTTCTATACCAGCGGCCGTTGCTTGGTTTGACCGCCGACGGATTCGACAACGTACTGGCCATTTCGCTGGGTTCATTGTGCACTGCCCAATTGGCACCACCGAATCCATAGGAATCTTCTTGGGATAATGCTCTGGGTCGGTTGTCCTCGACGTCTATTTCGGGCGGCTCATGTTGCTGCCTGGCGTATGTGGGTGGAACGTTCGGCGAATCTCTCTTTTCGCTCCTCAACGTCAGCGGACCTTTTCCTTGTGTATCGGAATCGATGCCACTAGATGGTTGCTCGCTGTCCCCATTTGCAGGTGGAATGTCGGACGAATCCCCTATTTCGCTGCTCAATGTCAGAGGACCTTTCCCTTCCACATCGGACACGAGTTCACTGGATGGCTGCTCGCTGTCTGCTTGTTCAGGAGGAGCCTGCGCTGGTTTGTTCCTATTGTGATTCCCTGATTTGTCAAATCCATAGGAATCTGACATGTGGCTGCTTTGGGACTTGTCCACGCCCGCGTAGTTCGCAGCGAATGCGGTGTTGGGAACTCGGCCCATGTTGTGACCCATTTTTACAAATCCATAGGAATCGGACATCCTACTTCTCGTCGAAACGCTTGGAGAGCTCATGCTGGGTGGACCCTGAGGAAGTTTGCTGCTGTCTCCCGAAGGACTGCCGACGGAGTCTTTGCGGTTGCGCGTACCCTCTTCAGAGGACTGCGGAATAGGAGGGTTTGTCGTGCCTCTGAATCCATACGAATCCGACGTGCCACTTTTTTGACTATCAGCAGCAGCAACACTTTCTCCGTATCCATACGAATCTGACGTGCTGCTCCTTTGACTGTGTTCCGGAGCCGTACTGTTTCCATATCCATACGAATCGGACGTTCCAGTCCGCTCGCTACCATAGATTTCTGACGATTGGGACAGCATGTCGTTCCACTGAGCGCGAGAGGAGACTGAAGGTTGGGAACCTTCCGAAAAATCGGCAGCGGACATGTTGGCGGTGGGATCGGTCGTACTTTTCACAAATCCATAGGAGTCAGACATGCCACTGCGTTTGCTATTCTCTTCCACATCTCCCATGCGATCGGGCGAATCATGCGCCGACCGGCGTTTGCCTGTGCGTGGAAGCGATGGTTGCGACTGTGTATCGGGCATTCCCCCCAGCCGCATTCTCCGATCTCCTGCATCTGGGCTTTGAGGGCCCCAACTAAGACCGTTCCCAATTCCATCATTTTGTGGAAGGGAGGTTCCAGCCGAGGAAGGCTCCATAAAGTCTGCCAGCGTGCTGTCTCCCATGATGCTGTCGTCGTAGTCGTCGCCATTTCCAATCCTACCAGCCCGTTGTTTGTTCATCATGGATTTGAAATAAGCTTTCTCTGGATCGTCGCTCCAGATCAGGGCGGAATCGTATCCCGAAGTGTAACCATCGGATTCGTCCGTCTCGGAATACGCTGCCATGGTGGTTGTCTGGCAAGAGAAGGATTCACACCACTGAAGCACTATGAATGAATCTCATTCCGTGTAACTTTCCGCTATAAAATCACGAACCAATAATGTTCCTACCAAAAGGACTGGACTGGAAATCACGGGACTGTCTAACCTTTGATTCATTTCGTATATTTTCTTTGATAGAGACCTCCTATCCGTTACTAATCATGTGTCTTGCAGGCGAGAGCTGAGATATCCCCTACGTGTCAAATTGATGACGACACTTATTAGCGTCTGCACGTGCTGAGTGCCCGAACAACAGTACAGAAAGCCGAAGATGAAACTAATTTTTTCGTACGAGTAAAATCAAGGAAGTGGAGCACATGTATTGGTGGTATTGCATTGTACGTTGTATATTTGAACGGATGACCCATTGCGGCCCATGGCATTGTTGCTGCTGACGGCCAGACTGCAACTGAACCCCTTCGCTAGGGATTTTCTGTCGGAAAGACATAAACGGATGCAAGACGCAAGACCCATGTGTATCCGTCTTCTCCAAGCCCGCCCCACGAGCCGCTTTATACGCTACTACATGCCCCAGAGCCCAGAGGTGTCTCATCACATTTCCCTGCACATGGCATGAGGGTAATCTCGCTTCGCGCTCGAGCATTCTCGCCAAATTTTTCGGAGTCTCACATTTCTGTCCAACGACTATGATGGTATGAGACTTGATCATCTCGCTTCGCTGTCATCGCAATCTCAAAAAGAAGATTTTACTCACCATCCCTGCCTTCAGTTCTTTTTCTATCCTCATCACTACACTTCTTTTATTAGTTTCACCTTCCCAAGTGTAGTCTGCCTGCGGTACGGCGATGTTTCGGCGGGAGCTTGAAGTTGAGGTTGCAACCTCCAGGAATATGTACATAGTGCCGGTTTTGAACGTCGATCATGCCAGTAGCCAAATTCCAATTACTTGTACAGTGCATGATTCATCCTCATAAAAGAAAAATATTTGCGACCAAATTTAACATGGATGGAGCTTCATTGGACGAAAGCTAGTCCGCAACGGCGAAACTGTTTTAAGTAATTATCGGGCATTCGACAAGGAATCCCTGAGACCAAAATTTCTTCGTCCAGCGAAGTGATGGACACATGCATTGCATCATAACTAGTATTCGTTCTAAAAAGATCCACCAATAGGCATATCCATCGATTGTGCATCATCACATCCATTCGAGAAATATCCATCCATCGTTCTTGGACAAGCGAGAGGGAGAGAGACAGAGAGATACAGAGAGAGAGCATAGCAGCTGATCGTCATGTTTAGGAGATCACCCAAATCCAGTTCCTCCAGGAGTTCTCAGAAATGGAATGTCTTTCCTGACGATTCCTCTGACGAGTCGGACGCGAGCTCCGTGGGCGCTCCACCACCCCCACCTATGCCTCCTCATCTGCAACAGAAGCAGCAGAGGTGGAAGCTATACAAACCAAGGTCAAGAGCAGCATCATCGACATCATCCATCCTTTCGACCAAGATCATTGCCACCGATGTACCTTTTGATGAACCGGAAGAGTCCGATGGGCCGGATTCCGAATCTACATCGACCTCTGCCAATAGCAGTAGGAATAGTAGCCTCCGATACAAGGGCCGTTTGGTGGAGGAAGAGAAGAAAGATGACCGGTCCGTCAACAGCTATACCCCATCCATCGAGGTAGTGCCCTCTTCACCTCTGCTACAGCCACCTGCACAGGTCAAGGAGGAAGACGAATACAAGGTAGAAGAACTGTCCTACAACTCGTATAGCAGTTTTACGTCTTCGGTCGAAGTGTTTCCCTCGGCGCTGCTACGATCCAACGAGGAAGAGGATGCGATGAGTAGCAGTCAGTCTCCTTCATTTGAGGTTGTGCCCTCGTCACTGTTGCGACCACCAAGGGTGGAGGACGAAGAAGAAAGCCACAAAAGAGAGGACCCATCCTACAGTTCGTACAGCAGTTTTACGCCTTCGATTACGCCTGTTCCAGTCTTGCCATCACCGTCTCCGGATGTGAAAGAGGATGATGAAATGGGCCCGTCAATACTCCAGATTGCAGGAAAAAGGGAAGTGAATGGGAAATCAGATGGATTGCGAAAAGTCTATCACACGCCATTGTACACCTACAGTGAGGATATTGGAGAAAAAAAGAAGGTGGAAGAGGAGAACGCAGATGAGTTTGAACAAGTCTATGAAACACCATTGTACACGTACAGTGAGGATGATGAGGATGGAGATATAGAGAATCCCAAGGAAGGCAAAAAGGCTGTGAAGACTGCAATCGCTCTTCCTCCTCCTCCTCCTCCTCAAGAAAAGATCCGATCGGAAGGGGGGAAGAATAAGAAACGTGGAACGTCGATTGCCATTGCCATGTTCATTGGCCTTTGCATACTCGCCGCACTTGCCATCGTCATTGGCAAACGGAATCGAGAAAAGGATGCAACTTCTCCCTTCGAAAGAGAACAGGGTGTCGGCAAGCCCGTACCACAAGACTGTCAAACCCTTGTGGAGACGACGGTTCCCTGTTACACGACCAACAATCACACGTCCATTGACGTTTCCTTTACCATGTGTAACGCCGAGATCGCGGATTATGTTGGAATCTACCAGTACAGCGAGGACTTGGACCCTAACAATTTGGGAAATCCGCTCTTTTGGATTTGGTCCTGTGGACTGCAGAATTTTGGCGATTGCGCTAAGGATGTTGTGGTCTATTTTGCTACTGATTTGGCCATCCCTGGGACGTTGGAGGATGGCACTTACCAAGTCCATTTGTCGCACCGAAATCCTGGTGGCCCTTACGTGTCGGAAGGAGCGAGTGCCCCCTTCAATGTATCCAGCACTTGTTGATGAATGCTGCGTTGAATGACGAATATGACCACATTGGATCCTGTAGCAATCGGGGCTATGACAGACAAGTCGGACCTTAGATTTCATGCATAGGGCCACGTTACTTCCTTCAGCTACATTATTGGAGTTTGAAAATGGATTGTCCTTGTGATTGGGCTTTTTCTATCCGAGAAAAAAGTGCAAGTAGCGAATACTACTCATAATTTCTCCTCGCTCAAGGTAGAGAAGAAAGACAACTAATAAGGAAGATACATATTTACGTAATTTAATTTTAACTACATCTACAGTACTATATTTTTTTTGCTCATCAGTGACATATTTTTACACATGCCAACAAACCTTTCGACCTATTCGACCACTTTTCATGCGTTTTGATTGATGGTTGAAGTGCAATCTGGAATGAGACATCACCAATCAACATACTAGTTTGACGGAGACCACAATCGGATACATTGGATTGTTGAGGACTTCATTGATTGTGATCGAAGATGCAAGTGTTTTTCGTTTGTCTGTCAGTGGTGTCATTCGCCTCTGCCTTCGTGCCGACGACTAATATGCCAAGGATAAGACCTTGTACCATATTGTCAATGGGAAAGAAGGAGACGACCAACGGCTCCATTCAATCTACTCTTGCAGCTGTGGCTCTCGGAGTCGTGGTGTCGACATCTGGTATGTTTGGAGGCGATGTAGCCTTCGCGGCAGACAAACAATACGACGGATTCGCCGACTATGCTAAGGAGAATCAAATGGAACAATCGGATGTCGGGTGCTTTTTCCAAAAGTGCGGTGACCAAACGAAAAAGTTGTTCTCCAACCCACGAGGAATCAAGGGTATCACTTGCCTTGGACGATGCAAGGGCGAACAAGCTTGTGCCACTCGATGCTTTGCTGAATTTGGAAGTGAAGATCTAAACGACTGGCTGTCATGTACCATTGAGGAGAATGCATGTGTTAAGGTTCCAAAGAATGTCGACAATTCTGCAGAGAATGTTGGATATACAACTGCCATAAGAAACTTTGACCCGAAAACCCTGGTTGGGACTTGGTATAAAAGTACGCCTCTGCTGACAATGCTTTTTGACGTTCTCTAGATCAGCCTGCACTCACCAATTCCTAAACTCCTTTCCTTCCGGAAGCCTATGGACTCAACCCAAACTATGATTTATTTGATTGTCAGACGAATACCTTTGAAGCAACGACAAAAGATGCATCCGAATTAGATATGGGGATCTTTTTTCGTGTCAAACGACCGGAAGAAGCTGGAGGCGGCTTCTGGGAGAATGCTCTATCAGAACACATGGTGGTCGATGCTGTCGCGTCAGATGCTGCTCCCGGTGGTAGAACGATGCACACACAAGGTAAAATGTTCGGATTGCAATTCGACGAGAATTGGTATATCATTGGAGAATCCGACGGAAAGGGAAATATCCCTCCATTTGTGGTGGTTGCTTTCAAAGGGCACACGTTGCAGGGCAACTATGAAGGTTCCTTTGTCTACGCCAAGGAGCCTCGCCTTCCAGAAACTGCCATCCCCGCGGTTCGCGAAGCCGCAGCAAAAGCTGGCCTTAACTGGGACGATTATACGCCCATCGACAACACATGGTGAGGATCCGTGATGGTTGTTTCCCTTTAGTTCATTCGATTCCCGCTCAACCTGCATTCTTTTCAGTCCTCCTGGCGACGCCTTAAACGACGCAAAAGCAGGTACAGGCACGTCTACGACTGATTGGATTGTAAGTATTGGAAGACAACGTGTCTTTGAATCCTGTGCCTCTGACATTCGACTTTCTGACACCTACAAAACGTTCCGCTCCATCTTGCCCACATAGAACTTAGTGGTTGGCGAGGGAGGTGTAATTGACTGGATTTCTCCAGGGTGGAGAGGCGAATACAATAAGCGTTAAACCAAAGAGTGCTAACTAGATACAACGTTGAACTGCAACAGTACGCATAAGCTTTACCAAACCGAAGTCATCTACTTCTCGCCCTCTTTCCGGTTGAACATAGTCGAGAAGCTGTTTGTTTTCTTCACTCCCTTTTTGTCGGGTGCGTCAACATTTGACTTTGTACGACCTGGCTTCCGTCTCAACTTGCCACTAGGCTTGTTAGATCTTTGCCTCCTCTCTTTTTTCTCAGATGATTCCTCTACTTCTAACCCATCCATTCCTTCCGCCAGGTCCGTAACTTTGGTTTTTGAGCTCTTCCGAGACTTTTCCTTCTTCTCTTCTGATAGATTTTGATCGAAACCACTATCAAAAGCCGTGCTGTCAAATGTAGCTGCAAAGGCGCTATCCGCTTCCGTCTTCGTATTATCAAACGCGTCTGCGCCGAACAAGTTTTCAGCTTTTTCGCCAAAATCATCGAGATAAAAGACTCAGAACACAAAAGGAAATGCATCTTAACTGCAAACTCCGAACACATACCTTGAATCGCGCTGAAGTCGGCAGAAAAAGCAAAATCAGCCGAATCTGCCGGCTGAGCAGCTTTTCTGTCGGCGCTGGGACTAGCGGGTGCGGCAGCGGCAGATGCTGCTGCCCGCTTTCGCCTCGCCGCTACTGAATTGGAAGCAAGCTTCTTACCTGACGTTGCCTTTGTGGGATCGTAGACAGCTTCTTGAACTCCCTGGCCATCTGTCCTGAAGGTACCTATTCTTTTGGCCTCTGCATCTTCTGCTTCTTTTGTTTCTACTTTTGTCTCAGCTTGAGCCGGAGTAGAGGAACTCTTCTTTTTCTTACGTGGTGGCAGTGGTCGCCCAGAATACACCGCCGACAAGCACAAAATAACCTCCGTCATATCCGCCCTGGCCTTCGAGTCTGCCGTTAGCATCCGATCCAATAAATCAACCAGCCCTTCGCCATAGGGATTGTCGTCGGGAATTGAATACTTTCCAGACAAGATAGCCAAATTGGATCCTTCCTCAAAGCAGTTTTTCAAGAAAGCCAAAGAGTACAAGCAGCATCCCAGTGCCCAAACATCGGTGCTGAAATTGGCAACAAGAAGAATTGAGTCTTGGGCTCGTCGACAACCATAGTTGAACTTCTAAGCTTCTTCTCTCTACCATGTACTTACGCTTGAGTCAGCTTTTTTGCCATGTAAAGATCGACCATCTCGGGTGCACGAAACATCTGTGTGGTTGTTTTCTGGATTACTTCTTCGGCAGCAGACCGTGCTGATGCAGATTTCAAATCCACATGACCGAATACTGCAGAACCAAAATCACAGAGTTTATACGCACCATTTTTCACTAAGAAATTGACAGGCTTTAAATCGCGGTGGATGATCGGTGGCCGTTGTGCGTGCAAGTAGCTAACAGCATTGCAAATTTGCCCAAAGGCAATAATCAATGTACTCAGGTCGAATTTCTGACCTGAAACAGCTAGTTTGTTACAAACGTCAAGCGCATGTCCACCTTCGCAATGCTCCAACAAGATCAAATGCTGTGGCCGGTCCTTTTTGGTCCCAGCGTCTTCCTTCTTCTTTGAAATGTGCGCCACCGATAGGTAACATGTATCGTACATTTTAATGATGGAAGGATGCGAAAGTCTTGATAGCAGCTTGGCTTCCTTCTCTGCAATTTCGCGTTGCGACCGATTATGAATAGATGTGACCTTCAACACCATTTGAGGTTCTTCGTTGCCGTTGGCATCTTGAACGTCCACGAGGTAGACGTATGAGAATCCACCTGTTGCAACAACAATAAAACAACACTGCGATGAGCCGGTTCCATCTTCTCATTTATATACTGCGCTCAACGATTGCTTCAGTCGGAAACGGCCCTTACCTTCGCCTATCATGTCGACAATATGCAAATTTCGCTCCCCAACGCTGATTTTGTCTCCAATGAGATGACTGCCAAGGCCTCCATCATCAGGCATTTTTATTTTTAGTTGGTATTGAGTTGTCAAGCTTCTAGTCGAAGATAAGCGCAATTTTCAAACAAGGACGGGAAAATGAAGGAGATCCACAGTGACAGATCGGTAGGCAAAATGCTACCAAGCAGAGTCTTGATCTAAGGATGTAGAAAGATTGATTCTATCTTTCCCTTATATTATCTTTCACCGTTGAGTTCTCCCGAGGAGTCTTGAGATTGCTGCGGAAGCCACAACTTTTGTCGAGCGTCCAAACGACAAAAGACACCTTTGCGGATTGATAATCACATTAGTTAGCTATCTTCACTCAGCACGACGTAGGAGTGGGTGTTTCGGTGGTTGTATGTTGTATGTATTCATAAGTCTTGTACGTAATTTCTACCTAGAATCTCCCCAGGCCAGTGCGACATGCTCAAATAACCGCAAGAGCTGGCCAGTGCCAAAGGGCTCGCTTGGCGGCTAGTTCAGTACTTCATAGTTATGAAACTTGTGCTTGGCCTAACGAGCTCAGCAATGTATGTGGCGAAAGGGGCATTCATGATTCTGACTTCCGGACTCCTTTTGTAAGGAGTGAAATGTGTGAAACAAATGTTGGACTAGGTACAGCTTTTCAGCTCTGCTGGAACAGTACTAGTAGTAATGATGTAGAGTATTGTAGTTGGCGATTAATGAGAAGACTAGCTGCAGTTCACAAATGAAGCCCTTCTTCCAATAATGTTGACGATATTGATGCTCCAACTACCCTTTCTTAGCATCACCAAAATCAATGCCACCACGTTTGATAATCTCCACCCAGTAGCCATCTGGGTCTAAGGCAAATGCCAATCCTTTCATACTGCCACCGTCCGGTTCCTGTGGTATAAAGTCGTTAGATCTGAGCCACCTGACAGTCGAAGCAGAGGTGTAGTCTTACCTTGTGGAATCCGTACCCCATTTCACGGATGCTGTCGCATGCTTTGTACACATCATCTACTAAAAATCCAATATGTCCGAATCCTTTCTTCCCTTCTTCATTTCCGGTGAAATGCTGAAAGCTGTCGTCGTGCTCCGTGCCGTGATTGTGGGTGAGTTCCAAGACTGGTTGGAACATGTCATTCACATTGGCGTCATCCGCTGCTGTGGAAGACCCCAGAAAGTAGAGGCTAAAGTCAGAAAAGTGGCGCTCTTTTAGTAGCTTCATTCCCAAGCGCTTGTAAAACTCCAAGGTCTTTTGGGGGTCTTTCACTCGGAGCATGGTTTGAGAAAAGTTGCATTCGTTTGGGATATTTGCGTCGTCTCCTCTCTTTACAAGCTCAACCCAGTATCCATCGGGGTCGTAAACAAAAGCAAGTCCCTTCATTCGTCCTTCATCTGGTTTCTTTTTGAACGAACAGCCGGCCTTTTCTAGCTTTTCTGACATGGCGTAAACATCGTCGGTGTTCACAGCAATGTGCCCAAAACCATCCTTCTCTTTGTTTCCAGGATAGTAAGAAAAGTCAGCGTCGTTTTCAGTTCCGTAGTTATGCGTGAGCTCTAGAGCGACACCCTCAATACTCCAAAGGTAGTCATGAGCTTTTTGTGTTCCTGGAGTGAGATCATATTTCTCTCCTTCTGGTAGAGTTGTCAAAAAGTATAGGCAGAATTTCCACTGCGGAAAGTCAAGTTTGTCAATCAACGTGAAACCAAGGAGATTGGTGTAGAATGAAAGGGATTTTTCGGGATCTTTAATCCGAAGCATTGTCTGCTGCCACGTTGGGCGCCCAGGAATAACATTAATGGTTGACATGCTGCGTAGGCTATTGAAGCGATGAGATGGTAGTCGAAATTCTGGCGAAAGATTCAACCTCGATTGTGAGAAACTCTCGGCGGAAAGGAACTTGGTCACTGTTAGAGTCAAGAGAGGAAGTTTTCTGCAATGGCGCCCGAGTCGGAGCATTGGAGAGATAAGGAATAAGAAGTTCGTTCAAAACGCTCGCGACTGACTCACCCCTACATTGCCAAATCTTCGGTGGAGTGGATACAGGATCATGATCAGATGGCCTTCTGTGCTGTGTCCGTTTCCCTTCTTTTCGAACATCCAAACGTGGGTTTCAATGCGGGAATTTCCCTCCAAGATTTTGGATCTAAGAAGTGCTTACTTCCCATGCAAAACGAGCAGCAATACCGAACACCCTCTATCAAAAAAGAGTCCTCTACTAGAACTGTATTGTTTGATTGTCGAGTTATTGTGGTTGAAATGATGAAGTTTTTGTTCCATAGTTTACAACATCCATGATAGGTGAAAGGGAATTTGATAATAACCATTGTCTTATCTAGTTTATTTTACTACTCCTTTTATAATTCGAGTGTTGTCTCTTCTGTTATGAATGAGATAAATGCGTTTCAATGGACGTGCAAGGTGATCGTCTTTGAAACTGGATACTGGATCATTGAATATATGATGAGGTACACACGATGCAGTGATGATTGCTGCTCTTCCAAAAAGTCAACAATTCCCGCAGTGAGTCAAGCTAGCTGCGTGAGCCCGTCCCATCAATATCCCAAGTATCAATGACCTTGGGTCCCCCCTGCCCCTAAAAGTCACAACTTAGTGCCATATTGGCAACACCACCGTACCGGCTGCTTGTGTACTTCTTGTTGACTGCTCGCAGTTCGGGAGACGATGAGGATTTTTCAGCGATGACTGCTCTGGCGATTGGAGTGATTTCTTCCTCGCGATAGTTTGCATATTTCAGAAGAGTGGGACTCCACGAGTTGCGTCCGACGGTACGACGAGCGATGTAGACGGCAGCTGCGGCAAGTTGGCTAGGCAAGTAATGAAGCAAGTTGTAGCTTTGGAGGGTACCGTCCAAAATATAGCAAGAGAGTTGGACGATACGCTTATCAGCATGTGCGGCTTTCAGGAATCGAACCAAAAAGGCGTGGGCACTAGGGATGGTAATATTGTAGTTGAGGGTTTTCAATATTTTTTCTTCCATTTCGATGATCTGTTGATTGGAAAGAAGTAGGTGTCAGATAGGGATCTCATAGAGGAAAAAACCGTATGTGGACGCGACGTAGACATACCTCAGAGCGAGTGTAAGCACGGTCGCAAATGTAAACCAGGTCTCGAAGCTCCGGCGGGTAGATTTCTTCGTACTTGGATGCAATTAGGAGCGAAGTAACACCAACAAGCTGAAGTTTGGGTCGGGAGACTTCCTGACGTTCGAGATACCTGTCAATTAGATTGACCGTCAAATAAAGCGTTTCAGGGACAAGTTTGAACTTTAGGTGGACTTCGACAAGCCAGTCGACGAGGATGGAGCGCATACGTTCGTTGATATGAGATTGGCTTTCCATGTAGAGTGGACGGACCGATGTAAGAGTTTCCTTTCCCCGAAAGTGTTCATACATATCTTGGACGTAATCAGTGGCACAAAGTGGATCATCGGAATCCCGTTCATCGATATTGTCAGGTGGTCCATACTGGTAGCTCGATAGATTGGCTGGGTCATTTGTCACAGTTCTAGACATTCTATTGGGAACATTTGTCGAGTTGGTTGGGTTTCGTTGTTCGAGTACAAAGGGTTGTTGTTGTTGATAGATATGCTGTCGAGTTGGAACATATGCTTCTGTGCGGGCTGCTCTCTTTTCGGGGAGGACATTTTGTCCAGGTTTTCCTCCTTGAACCCCGACTTGGTTGGCGTTTGTGAGGTCCTACGACAGACAAGTTGAAGATGAACATCAGTCAATGGTTTTAAGAAAGCAGGTTTGATTTCCTTTCCAAGATTTTTTGCAATCCGATAACTTACTCTGAAAGCACCGCGACTGCGAGTGTTGGAGGCGACGTTGTTGGATGATGAACGAGTGAACATGGTTGTGTGTAATTGTGCGATGTGAAGTCAACTGGGAAATGACAAGATACTGAATGTGAGTATTGCTCTATCCCTTGATGAGTTGCGATGAGTGTTGGTGAGTTGCAAGCCGTTGGTGATTGCCTAAAATGTGAGTTTGGGAGCCGACGATACTCCTTCACACACTCCGTATCAGTGAGACAACAGGTGATGGTTTTCACGGGCGATGTCCCTTTCAGCGATTTTATGTTTTGAAATGAATCTAGAATACGTAACTGTATACCTCTTGCGTGCAGCTTGAAACTCTTCTACTTAACCACACGTCCGTTTTGATATTTATTTTGCATAACGCCAGCTCAAATCGAAACGAACACCCACCCTTCACGTTATGTGGGCGAAGACCTCGTGGGAAACGGCTACGATTATACACATATGTGTCGCTAGTTTGATGTGCTCGTTACGAAGTCTGTTTCCGTTCATATGTTTCTACGGATTCGTAGGAGCATGTATGTAACCAGTTTTTGCCATACGCCAACGTTCTAACAAAGGCGTGAAAACTCATTGCTGAAGGAGTCGGCTGGCGTCTATTCAAATAGTATCTCACATGAAAAGTACATGTGCCACGCCTTCATCCTGAATGCATTACAGTATACGCAAACGTACTGGTCGAGTGCAAAAATGATTTCGAATTGGGTACCATTCTTGCCAACAGGTTCCTATTGCTACGTCAGTTTCGCTTTGCATTGAAAGTGTCCGCGTAATAAACAGTCAGAAACTGTACAGCAATGATCAGATAGCGGACCAGAACACGGCGGACAATGTCGTTTCAACAACTTGAGAATCTGTCCGATCATAGATTCAGCGCAAACGGACAAGGCTGGTTAGAGACACATATTGATGACGATCGTTTAGTGCGGACTACGTGCACGGAACATCCTACGAATCTTGCCAACCAGGTTCGCTGCCCACAGAAATCCGCCAAGTTTAAAAATGCCCACTGGTGTAGTACGTACTCCCTCCGCCAAGATTCTCGGATGGACGTGTAAATTGTGACAACATCAACCCAACAAAGTGTTGTCATCGATCTGGAATTTGTGATTGACACAGTTTGCACTTGCTAGGCATCAATATCTTTTCTAGAGATGTCGTTGTCATCCGTAGCGCTCCCAGAAGGTGTTGCTGCTGTGATCGATGCAGGCATTGAGTACATCTACTCTTTTGGTCCCTTAGCTGAAAAGACTGTGATTCTCGGTACGTTTGTTTCGAGTATGAGGCACTTGGAACCTGATGACATTGCTGAGTTTATTACACTGTACTCATAGTTTAATTCCAGTTCCTGATGTGTTCAGGAGTCAGGTATCAAATGTTGCAGATATGATCGGTATGGACACCGAAACTGTTTCATATGTGCTTGGAATGTTTCTATGTTATCCTCTGGGCCTCATTATGTTGGCCACTCCATATGGCAAAGCTCGTCATTTGTTCTCGTTTTTGCTTGGAGCTTTTCTTCTCCAATTCACTTTGGGAGTTCAATGGATTCACCATTTGATTAGTTCCTTGGTGGCGTATGCTATGATTCTAACTCTTCCTCGAAAGAGTTTGAAAACTATTTTGCCTTTCTTCGCTATGGCGTACATGACGTTGGGTCACCTACACCGACAATACATTAACTACCTTGGATGGGACTTGGATTTCACAGGCAGTCAGATGGTGCTCACCCAAAAGCTGTACATGATCGCATGGAACTTGTATGATGGTGAACGTCTGGCACAAGGCAAGGGAGACCGCGCCTCGAAAAAGTTGGAAAAGTTTTCATTGAAAGAAATTCCTGGTCTTCTGGAGTTTCTTGGTTACACATTCTGCTTCTCCACCATTTTCGCTGGACCAGCCAACGAATTCACAACTTATGCTCGTGCATGCGATGGAAGCTTGTTCAAGACGCCAAGCGGCAAGGCCTGCAAACCACCAAGCAACCTTATTCCAACCCTCAAGCCGCTGATTATAAGTCTAGTTTGCCTCGGAATTCATCTTGTGCTTGGGGGCATCTTCCCCCTACTGAATCCTGAGGATCCACAACGAGGTACACCAGTCATCCTGCAACCGGAGATGCTGGCAAGACCCTGGGCGCAACGGTTTTTTCATTCATGGATGGCGCTATTTGCCTTACGCGAAAAGTACTACTTTGGGTGGAAGAACGCGGAAGGTGCTGCGAACGTTTGGTATGCTGGATTTGATGGTTTCGATGAGAATGGCAACGAGCTCGGGTGGGAAACTTCAAACAACATGAACATTTTGGGATTTGAGCTTGCTCAAGATTTGCAGAGTGCAACCAAAAACTGGAACATCAAAACTTCTTTATGGCTGACACGTTATGTGTACATGCGGACTGGTGGAAACTTGTTGGCTGTCTACTCTTTGAGTGCTTTCTGGCACGGGTTTTATCCTGGCTACTACATGTTCTTCCTGTCTGTCCCGCTGATCACATTCTGCGATCGCTTGGCAAAGAAGAAGCTCAGCCCATACTTCTCCAAGTCAAAATTCTCCCTTTATGGACTTGTTTGCATGATTGCAACTTCTGTGACCATGAATTACATGATTTTGGCATTCGTCATTCTTGCGCGAAGCTGGGGTTGGGCATGCTATCGGAGCAACTACTTCTTTGGACACATCGGTGGTGCAATTTTCTACATCATCCTTTTGGCGCTTCCAAAACCACCGGCTACCGATGAAAAGAAGAAGAAGGCTTAAGGCTTGGCTATGAGTGATTGTATTCCTTCTTGCTTCAGATGCAGTTGATTGTTCTTTGGCTCCGACAAGATAATTACTAGCCCACTGCATGACTATTTATGTTTCTCTAAATGAAGGCTATTTTTCAATATCTTTTTTCTGTCTTTCGAAGAACAAAGTACAGAGAGTATGTCGATTTCCTCTCTCTACACTCTATACTTTTGTACCAAAACGAGTTTCGAAATTCGAGTCGAATAAATCGACCAATCTCTAGTAAACAGTAAGAGGAAATTTATGTGGTTATCCAGCGAAATCTGGCAGCTTCCTTCGTCAACTTCTCAGTTCCACCAACATGGATAGAGTGTAGGCATCGAGGAGGGCCCCGCCTTCTTGATGTTGGCCGAGGGCATGTGCTTCAGCACAACCTTCTTGGGGAAATTCCCCGGACGTAAGGGCAGAGAGTGTCCACCCGGGAACGGGTGCTGATGGGGATGCCGCTCTTGCAACGACGACCTCATGGTACGAGCATTGTGAGCAGGTTCCACATCGCCGTCATAGCAAAGTTATGCTTTGAACACAACGGGGATTACTCCTATCCAACAGTTGGGAACTCTCTTTTTGTGTGCATGATCCTGCCTGGTGGTGGGTCAAGGCTTCAAACCTTGGGACGCCTAGCGGCGTAGTTGTTCGATTCAACCTTGCGCACGTTTCCGGTGGCTGTCCTTTTGGCTGCCCGCAGCTTTACTGACACAGGCAAGTACCCCGTAAACGTATGATTTGTCTTCCTCTTTGTGTGCATGATCCTGCCTGGTGGTGGGTCAAGGCTTCAAACCTTGGGACGCCTAGCGGCGTAGTTGTTCGATTCAACCTTGCGCACGTTTCGGGTGGCTGTCCTTTGGCTACCCGCAGCTTTATCGACACAGGCAAGTATCCCGATGACATACCATTTGTCTTCGTCTTTGTGTGCATGATCTTGCCTGGTGGTGAGTCAAGGCTTCAAACCTTGGGACGCCTGGCGACGGAGTTATTCGATTCAACGTTGCGCACCTTTCGGGTGGCTGTCTTTTGGGATGACGTATGATTTGTCTTCCTCTTTGTGTGCATGATCCTGCCTGGTGGTGGGTCAAGGCTTCAAACCTTGGGACGCCTAGCGGCGTAGTTGTTCGATTCAACCTTGCGCACGATTTGGTTCATATTTTGTAGATTATCCATTTAGTAGGCTAGCAAATTTGTTAAGACAGCTTTCTGCTGGCTCTCAATTCTACTTCTAGAACTCATTGTTGACTAGTCGGATGGTTTCCTTTCTCCCGCTAAATCAGTTCATCGGTATTCTCCAAACCAAATTCTTAACAGATGGAGCTCCGATAGAAGGAAAATCATGTGGCATAGGCTGTATTCTTTCAAGTTTCGCAGAGTTAAGACCTACATTGTTCAAACCTCTCTTGCATGTTCGAGCGAACTTGACAGGTGTTACACTGGCACTGTTTGTAGTGGTAAACAAAAGACCACCTCTCTTCACAAGAGGTGCAGCCAACGCCACCAGTTCATCCATGTCATTCTTCACACTCCAGCGCCTCTTTTTCTTCCCAACACTAGAACTGGGAGGATCCAAAATGACGATGTCAAACTTTTCTCCTCGTTTTGCTAACTTTCCGAGCCATTCAAAGCCTTCATGCAAGCAAACAGAGCAGTGAGGTTCTGCAAAATGCAGTTATTGAGATTCCAGCTGCAGACTTACAGTCTCCATAAATGCAATCATGTCTCTCGTCAAAAGGAATCCCATTCGCTTCGAGCTTAAGAACAAGATGTAAGAAGTGCAGTATTGCCAACACAATGGAAAGAGCAACCTCGACGTACCTGGGGTTGCACACGGTCGAGCCACTTCTTACTTAAGTCCAAGCTCACCGTAGATGCCCCCGCAGTGGCAGCTGCAATACTGAATGCTCCACAATGGGCAAAGCAATTCAACACATGTGTATCTTTGTTGCAGTTGCGTGTCAACCAAGCGCGATGAAGTCGTTGGTCGAGGAATATGCCCGTAGAAAGGTCTTTGTCCAATGAAACGTGATAGGTTACGCCATTCTCAAGTACGGGAATGGTTTCTGGTGCAGGTCTACCCTCCAAGAGAGTTGGTCGAATCTTTGTTGTCGACCCCATAGTACTGCGGCTGGGGTTTGATGGCAGATAGTAGACACCTGCAGTCTTCCCATCATGAATTGAAGGGAGTGGTCCTTTGTATTCCTTCTCATCATGTTGGACAAGTAACCAATCGCCGTATCTGTCAAGGGTCCAACCAGGGAAACCATCCGCGGCCCCGTTGATTTCTCGATAGGCTGTCGTAAGCGGATTTTTTCGCAGAGAAGATCGTCCAAGGAAGGAACCTTCATTGAACGCATGATTGTTGAGGCGGTCGGAAATTATTGCAATATCATCAGGAAGCGATGTGGTTTCTTCTTGAACTTCGTCATCGTGGGCTAAGCTAGAAACAGACAATGCAGAACAGTGAACTAATCTCCTCGGACTCCTTCTGTCAAATGGGTTGGCCGCCGGATCGCCCCGTATCCCATCGTCAAATTGAGCTTGAGCATGATAAATAATACTGGAGCAAGTCGAAGAGTATTCAGGAATCGCGAAATGCACTGTTTGGCACGTATCGCCTTCTCTTCCCTTCCTTATCTTTGAGACTATCTGGGCAGCAACAGCTTCCTTTGGGATATCAGTATCCTTCTTTGAAATTGGTCGCAGAAAACCACCATTCCCAACAACAGCAATATATTCAGCAAGATCGACAAACACATTCTTCAAATTCGTCTTTGGGCAGACGAGGACAAGGCCAGAATCGTCCACTTCTGTGGCCCCAGCAGCAGCGGTCCAGAAATTCCCACCCCTAATCGGATTCCCTTCCTTCCCTTTGATATTTTTCAGCCATGACACAACTGATGGTCTCGCATACGATGCAAACGAAGCACTATCTTTCTTTTCCACCAAGCGCTTTTCAATTCGCTTCAGATTTTCTTGAGCTGCGGGATCCAATGACTCTCGAGGAACATTTTGCAGTTTCTTCAATGGATCCTCGTGCACGTCCACTTTTCGTTCCTCGTTGTATTCCGCAATTTCTTCGGGTGACATGAGTGCTAGTATATCGCTTTCTTGAATTTCAGGGATTTGGACATCAGTAGGATCATAGTCCTCGTTGGTGGTGCCCGCCTCGGCCCTTTGTTCTGGTGTCATGTTCGCCACATCATCCCATCCAGGAATATCATATGGTGTGAGATCGGTGTCGTCATACGCTACTCCAGATGCGTCAAAAAGAGGTCCCCCATTTGCTTTGTATTCCGCTCTCTCTTCTGGAGTCAAGAGGTCCAAAACGTCGTCTTCGTTGAATGCCAAAATCTCATCCTTTCCATCATCACTCTTAATCTTAACTCTTTTCAGATTGTTTTTTGGAGTCTTCTCTTTCTTCGAAGTTGTCGCTGCCAGCGTCTGGTTCTTCTTACTACCACCAGTTCTACCCAGAATGGACCATCCAGCTGGCTTGTCTATCAAATATGCATAAGCATCGCTTCCATTGCCATCGCCGACTCGAATTTGCCCAACGATCACAGGTTCTACATCATCGACAGGTGCTTCACAGTGCTGATTTGCTGCATTGACCAATCCAAGCTCGCGCGCTCTAGCAAAAGGACTGTTTTCATCTACAACAACTTGCTGCTCGCTTTCATCCGCCCCGTCGTCCATCTTCTTTGTGGTCTTTGACTTAGCTCGCTGGGCGGCGTAAACGTATGTCTGCTTTGGGTTATCAACACGCTTCCGTGATCTTCTGCTCTTTTTCGCCGTCTGTGCCTTCCCAATTTCCAAGGCGTCGGGTGATTTCAGAAGCTTCTTTTGTAGATCTTTGATCATGATCTTTTTCGGCTTCCTCTGTTGGACATTCAAAGATGTTCGGCCGACCCTGTCATTAGAGATAGGGAAGAGGAAGCTGTGTACTGAAGCAATGCATAGCAAGATTATGAAATATCGTAACATTCTGACAATTTGTTTGAATAGCAATTCAGGAGTTGAATGCCTTCTCCATTTATCAATGAACTTGTTCAATTCGTTTGACTTTTCGTTCATCGCGTTTTTGGTTTGATGGACATCACATGTCAAATGACGACGGACGAACGTCGGTTGCACACTCGTTGGTGGCTGGACATTCTCAAAGGCATCAAATCTTTGCTTGGTGCCCCAGCATGACACATTTTCCACAGTCTTCCTTTCCTGCTCATTTTTCTTTTGCCCCCCATAGCCAGACACAATGTCAAGAATCATTCGGAAGTCATTGAGCACAACGCTTCGGATGACAAGTGATATCTGGCTTCGAGAGACCGGTGCGCAACAACTTCACCCAGCCTCAGCCTTGCGAATCGTTGACCACCATCTACATGCCAGCGGAATCATAGAACACGCCAAGGAAAATCCCAGTCCTGTACGACTCTACGATCATGATTGGTTTTGCGTCAACCAAGCCGTCAACTGTTTTTCCGTTGAAGATTTGATGGTCAAATCCTTGGAGGAACAAAATTCACATTCGTTCATCTTTGTGATGGGAGTCGGGACTTCCTCCATTCATTTTGGTAATATCATTACTTTGAACGATGAGATACTGGCAACCACGCGACGGGTGTTTTGCCGAAAGCATATTTCTGGAAACGCGGCACCGTTCTCGGAGGAGGAAAAACTTCAGCTGTTGGAATCCCAACCACCAGATGTCCTCTCTGTTGGTGCTTACACCATGCCAGAAGTACACAAATTCGGTTCCTTCTTGCCGACTCCCAAACCAGACATAGAACCTGTATTGACCGTCAAGGTAGGGCCGCAGAATGTTAATTTTGGAAATCATGCAGACCATGCGTTTCTTGCCGAAACAGCCATGCATGCATTGACTCTAGAAAAGAGGGATGTTACATCATTGGCCGTCAACTACGTGTCCGAGGCCATGTTGGGGCATTCTCTAGATTGCTTCTTCCACCAAGATACACTGTTTATCACAAGATCGATCACCGATACGAAAAAGGCTCTTGTCCTGGTCGCTCGAAGTGGCGATTTTGGAGGTGATATTGTATGAGCCGAGGAGATTGCCCAAATTCGCATGGTCTTCCACGGAACGAATATGAGGAGCTCGATGATCATGGGACGAAATAGGCTTAGGGGATAGGTTGTTATTGGGTTGTTGTTAACCCGTCATTCAGTACGTTTGGTGATGCACTAGGTGGTGTCCTGTTCTCGGGAAAAGTTGAGGCAGGGTGCTAGCTAGATGCAGAAGTAGAATAACCATGTGTCAGTCTTATCTGAAGAGTTTTCACTGCCACGGCCATCGTTGTGGGCAGGTCCAGCCTAGAATTCTGCTATTAGTAGCAAAGGGAGGTCAGTGTTTCACAGGACGTCGAGGGTATTCTTCTCGAGGCAGAAGAATAGGACAGGACAAATGAAAACCGTGGCCGTGATACAGAGCATGGTCAACGAATCAGATCGCTTAACCTCTTAAAATGATAGGAATCGATGGTTCTTCCGACGGATCGATCGGTCCTCTAGCAAAACCATTTTGAAGTGGCCTAGTACTACTGGTTGTTGGTTTTGTCATGTGGGGCATAGTTTATAGACGAAACAGCATCCATCGCAATCCACAAACATTTCCCGTGATTGATCCCAGTTGGAAATGATCACTTCCTCTCCACATCGACAGTCATAAACGTGAAAGGTTTCGTCGTTTTCCTCATCGATTGCCTGTTCCAGATCACTCACAGAAATCTCCAAAGCTCCATGGGATCGACTTTTCAGTCGAAGTTCTTGTTGTTGCAAGTCGTCATCGTAACATTTTCGTTGTTCCGCATTCCTCAAGGTTTCCCATGCCTGTTGGATTCGCTTGAAATCAATATCGGATTGGTCCACCTCGGATTGGTCCACCTGGTGGGACTGCTTGTCCGGGTGCAACTTTCGGGCAAGTTTGTGGTACGCCTCCTTGATTTCTTCACGGGAGGCTGAGGATGAAAGTCCTAGTAGATCATAGTGCGTAGAATTTGAGACTTCCGGCATTGTCATGACGCCAATGAGAACGTGTTTGGCAGAATCGGAACGCGTGAATAATCGTCTCGTCATCGAAAATAAAAGGTCCAACAACACTTGGATGGAGGTAACGTATCGACTCAATGGACCAGATGACCTCATAACCATTTCTTCTCCACTACAATACCGACAGTTTTGAGAGCATCGTACGACCTGCGTTGGTTTTCAGTAGCATTCAGCATGACAAACGCGTGAAAACCAAAGAAATCGACAGGCTTCTCGCAAGATCTAATTGTGCGGACATCATCATCAGCATTCTCATCGCGGCGTTGGAAGCACATAGTTGAAGCGGCAACAAACCAAACAACAATAGCACCATGGCCCAACGATTTCGAGATGCCTTTCAGCGAGTTGCCAAGCAGGTAAACAGTGCCGGAGGCGGTGGTGGTGCCGGAGGCGGCGGCGGTGGTGGAGGCCGAGCCGCCGCTGCAGCTGCCCGCAGTGTTACTGCCCTGGCGCTCGCTGGAGGTCTTGGATACGGTGCCTACAATTCCATGTACACTGTACCAGGAGGTCATCGTGCCATTGTCTTCAACCGTGTGGTTGGTATGAAAGACACTGTTTACAGCGAAGGTTTGAATTTTAATATCCCCTGGTTTGAGCGTCCAACCGTTTTTGACATTCGAACACGACCTGTCAATCTACAAACTCTGACTGGATCCAAGGATCTACAGATGGTTACCATCGCAATTCGTGTATTGCACAAACCAAACCCTAGCAAGCTGGTGTGGATCTACCGAAATCTAGGTTTGAATTACGACGAGCGAATCTTGCCGAGTGTCATGAACGAATGTGCCAAGGCGGTTGTTGCTCGATACAACGCCAATGAGCTTCTCACCAAACGTGAGATGGTCTCAAGGGAAATTTCCATTGATCTGAGGAAGCGTTCCGGTTATTTCAACGTTCTTCTAGAGGATGTTGCTATCACGCACTTGAGTTTCTCACCTGAATATGCTCGTGCTGTTGAAAGCAAGCAAGTTGGTACGTTTTCAATCACGCATACAGCCAAAGCATCTTGTCTATTGTATTTCAATGTTCTGACTCTCCCTTTTCCCCCTCCAAATGACAGCCCAACAAGACGCAGAGCGAGCGAAGTACATTGTCTTGGGAGCTCAACAAGAGAAGAAGACTATTATTGAAAAGGCGAAGGGAGAAGCCGAATCTGCCGAGTTGATTGGGCAGGCCGTCAAGAGAAATCCCGGATTCATGAAATTGAGAAGAATCGACGCAGCTCGCGATATCGCTGATATTGTGGCAAAGTCTGGAAACAAGGTTTACTTGAATGCTGATACATTGTTGCTCAACTTGTTGGGAGATACTGATGACAAGTTTGAAAAGGGAGTCTCGGCCAACAAAAGTCGCTGGTACTAATTGCAGCAGTATGTAGCTCCCTCACATGAGAAGTAAAGTGGGTTCAACATATTCTATTTTTCCGGTTGTTCCTAGCAGAAGCGCAGCTACAATAATCCTTCTTCAAAATTATATCTCCAGTAGCAACAGCTTGGCAAAAGCGCAGCTACAATAATCCTTCTTCAGAATTATATCGCTAGTAGCAACAGCTTGGCAAAATTGCAGCTACAATAATCCTTCTTCAGAATTATATCGCCAGTAGCAACAGCTTGGCAAAAATCGTCAGTAGCAACAGCTTGGCAACTTATCACTGTGGATGTGAAATTTTCAAGGCTATAATATTCTTTTCTTCATGCTACTTTCATAGAGGGCTTGACATCTGGTCGCTTCTTCTGTGCGTAGGTCAATAGTCTCTTGACTGATGTCAAGTACTTCCGTTGCAATTCACTGTTCATTACGTGAGCAACATTGGCAGACCCAATCTTTTCGCGACCGCTGCGAGCATGGATACCCACCATTGTTACTCCGATGGGCCACGCGGCCCTCCCGATGGCAACGTCAATGTAAGCATCGTGAGCCTTGACAAACTGCCCCTGCTTGGCAAAATTCATAATCTTAACCAAATGCGCCTGCAAACCAGGCTCGATCTTCCGAGACTTACAAAGTTTGAATAGCGGCCGAATATAGTCCTTGCATTGTTTCAAAGTCTTGGATTCGTTACGACCTGCTACACTCCTCGCGACAACATCAGACCGCTCGGTCAAGTCCTGTTCCCATTGCTTGAGCAAGCCTTTGAAATAATTGTAAATTTGCTTCGGAGGATCGTCCCTATCATCTTCACCAATGCCTTCTTTCGCTTCTTTTTGCTCGTTGTCATGTTCTTTTCGTTTCTTTTGCTGTTGAGCCGGCTCTTCCTCGCGTCCTAAAAATGGGTTGCGAATACCATGTCCTTGCCCCAACCTGAATTCTTCCTTTTCAGAAAGACCAGCCAATACGCTCGTTTGCGTGTCCAAAGCACTCTTCAATCTAACGATCCGCTGATCATGTGACTCCCCAAAATATCGAATCGGCAATCCCAACTCGCGCAACTGTTTGGTGATGCTGCTTGTAGAGAGGTCACGATTGATTCGAGATGACGAAGAGGCAGTTCTTTGCTCAGCAACCTTCGAGGATTGAGACGAAATAGGATCTTTCGATTCTTCTGCTGCGGACGAGGACGGCTGCTGGTCGCTGGGCGGCTGCTTGACTCGCTTGCAGAGCGCCTTCTGCTGCAGCTCCTCCTCCTCTTCTTCTTCCACCCTTCTAATATCAGCGTTTCGTATGTACTTCCGCTTTACCCCCCCAGCCTGCTTTGCCCTGGCCAAAGACTGCTTTTTTCGTTTCAGTTCTTGTTGTAGCAGATCCATGATCGAACTACACAATATGCTATCGCGAGACTATCAATACGAGGAACAACCAACATTCATGTTGGAGAGTATATGCTATGCTGGTGAATTGAGGTCCCACCGTCTCCCGCTTGGCACGACCAGTCCACTCCAGCGTCTCTCAGAACCCCGTTAACATACATCATTTTTTGTAATACGTTCTTTCAAGAAACCTCTTTGCACCAGCCAGTCAGCTCAATAAATTTAATTAAGGGTCGGATGACACCGGATCTATTCTAAAGCCAATTTGCTCGGTTTATGACCTCTTGAGTTAAAAGATCAAGAGTCTCATATCTGGCTCTCGTAAAAAAAATGCCGACTTGGAATTGCGAACCACAGCACTACACCGCGAGTAATCCTCAGCCCTTGGACCTCTCAATTTTTTGCAATTCCAATCCTTGGAACACCAAGGTGGGTAAACTTCTCAAAAAAACACCACTCGTCACTACAAGAGCTGGGAATATCTTTCTTTATCCCTCTGAGAGAATGGCTCTGCTTGGAAAAGCATCCCCGATTCGGAAACGAAGTCACTCCACCGGTGGTGCCTTTGTTTCTCCTCAGATAACCACTGGAGCTGTCGTTTCAAAAAGTAAAATGCGCCGCTGCATATCGGTTCCGTATGGAATGGAGGATATTAAATCAATTATGAAATGTAGAACATTGGATGAAAGCTTGCACAGTGCCTATGGATCTGATAAAAAGAAGGGCCGTGGAATTAAGTTCGGCAAAATAGGCATTCGCGAGTATGCCAGGACGCTGGGAGACAATCCATCTTGCAGCAGTGGACCGCCTGTAAGGTGAGCCGATAAATGATCATGTTTTATATCCTTTGGTTTCGAACCTCAAGAGTCTGTTGTTTTCCAATTGAAGCATATCATGGGAGTACAATTTCATGGGCGAATTAACAATCCAAGAGTACGAAGATACAAGACCGAATCGGCGTTCGCAAATGGAAATGGTGCTCCCACGGAAAGTTCGACTTGATATGTTGAAGAAGGATTGTAATGTTACTCAGCGTCAGATAGCTGAAGCCGTAAGACGGAACGTGAGGGCAAAAAACCAAAGACGTACCACAGTCAACAACCTTGGAAAGGCGCTGAAGGTGGAACAAATGATGGAAAGTATCGGGAGGAAGGTCAAACGAACTTTGTGTTTCAAAAAGTCCATATCTCTCCAAGTACAGGAACTTGAGGCCAAGCATAACGAGGCGGCTCGATTGCGCAGGCAACGCCGATTGGAGTTGGAGATGCAAGATGAATACGACACTCCTTGATCCTTTTGTGCGCAAATAGTGATACCACGCCTAGCGTGGAGACAAGAGCGTGATTGATGACTTTATGATCTACCATTGGGTACCTACTTGCATTTTTCCTGCTTGCAGCAAGAGGATCTTCATCATCATCGTGCCTCATAGTACTCTAGCTAAGACTTTTGTGAGCATCCTTTGCATCCGATGTAACTCAGACGCAAACAAGTTTAAGATGCATTTTTGAAGTGTTTTCTCATTTTGCCATTCCGTTGCATTTTGAAGTGCTTTCTCATTTTGCCACTCCGTGGACAATAGGTAGATACAATGGTGTTCAGTTGAGTCATATTAGAAGTTGCAATTGCCGCTTCCTTGAGTCATGCATGTTTGCGATCTTCTCACTAATTGATAAGTCAAACCCAATTGCAATTGCGAAACTCTTTCAAGATGCTTCATGCAATAATTGAGTGGTATGGAAATGTAACTAGATCTCCCAGTCCACTTGGTAGAAAGTACGTCCACAACAGATTAGGTATAGAGAGAAAAGGCGATGTAGGTCAAGGATACAAAGAAGCCGGTATGTTTCAGTGCAAAGTCTAATTGATTGGGAACGACAGTTGTAGCAACGAAACGATCTCGATACCAGGACCAACCACCGTATCACCAAATCTGCTTGGATAGATAGATAAGAGTGTCACGCCTATAGTATTAAATCTAGTAGTCGAACGGCCTCTGTCTTTTGGTAAGTTCAACGCTGGTTTTTTTTAGGCCTCTCTAAGCTCCTTCATGTACTAGCTCGAGTTTCTCTTTCACTACACTACCCCAATGGTTCGGGTCTTCTCGTATCATTGTCATCCAGTTGTCAAGTTTTAGTACCTCTCCAACAGTGTGCGCATATGCTTTCTTTGCATGGATCACATTTCAATGGGTCTTTCGTCTGGACGTCCCAATATTTGTTTGCTAGTAGTAGAGAACTACAAACGACTCATCAAACTCACGACAACCAGACCAAGGAAGTTCATTTCGTTTCTTTCAACATTTAAGCCATTTCTTTACCAGAGGATGTCCATAGACATAATCGCACGGAAATGTATGCATCTTACAAGCCGTTGAAAAGAAGTGGATATTTATTGAAAATTATGGTACGCGCTTTGATCGTGGGATCAACTGTAACGGGGAAAGGTACAAGAATTCGTATAATTCTGAAAATTGCTCTTGTCACACCATAAAAAGTCGTCAAAGGTCGCGTCAGCAAACTGCGCTGCTGTTTCTCTAGAAGCTTCGCTCTGTACCTCCTGCTGCTGTGCTGCGAAGTCTGATATTTTTGCTTCCGTCATTCCACCATCGAAAAAGCAGCAGAACACACCAAACAATAGTCTGTCTCATACTTCATTGGCTCGATAAAAAAGAGGGATACATAGAGAGAGCAGTGGGCATCATCCAAAATGATGAGCCCTCAAGTCAACATTTCAAGGGACATCCTTGTGAGGGGGAATGAAATGAATCAAGGTTCAGGAAAATCATCAAACTCGCAATCGACTGGGAGTAGATCTAGATCGACGACAAGCAGATCGAGGAATAGCAAAGGATCATCTACGGGGCATAGAAGTCGAAATTCTGATGGATATGGAACCGATGAAGCCAACAACTTGACCTCCCGGAGTTCACCATGTCATACCCCAGCAAACCCTTTGCCTCAGGAGAAATCGGTCCGTTTCAACGAAATTCACATTAGAGATTACGAAAGAACTGTGGGCGACAATCCTAGCTGCAGCTCTGGGCCTCCCATAGGGCAAGTTGTTTCATTTGATTGAAATTGATTTCCGTTTTGCTTGCATCACTAACACGACTCCACAGGATTGGTTGGGCTCACGGAGATTCACGTGTGTTAAATATCAATCACTATGAAGATTTACGGCAGGGTAGTAGAAAGAAGGGAAATCTGGTCCTCAATCGAACAAACAGAGAAGCTCTCCTGGCCTATTGGAAGGTTCCAGTGAACGAAGTTGTGGAAGCCATCAGGGGAAACATCCGGGTGAAGAACCAACGGCGACAAACTGTAACCAATCTGGGGAAGGTGGAAAAAATCGAAGAAGCTTTCGAAAGTGCCGCTAGAAAATTGAAAAAAGCATTGCTGTTACGAAGACGAACAGAAGGCAAGGCGAAAGGCTATCAGGTATATTCGAAGGTGGCCCCAACTAGGATTGGAGGGCTCAAACCGAACGATGGTCGCGTGTTGAAAGCTTTTGATAATGACAAAGATCGCTCGGAGCGAAAAACAGGCCGAGAGGACATGGATATGCCGGGATCTGGGTCAAGGTATTGGACAATTTCAACGAATGATCACGATGGTAACTCTCCTTCTGACATTGTATATGAAAATGAAGAAACAAGTGCCTCTTCTCTTAGTGGGTTTACGCTTGGGAACAGTACAACAGCTTCTATGCTGGAAATGGAAAAATTTTATCGTGAGCTAGAACTCGAAATGTTTGGTGATATGGAACTCCCATCTATGGTCGGTCAGACGTTAGAGGTCCCAGGTGTAGACATTCCAGAAAAGGAACGGGTTTACTACAGTGATGCCATTTCAAGCGCGGAGCGTCAGATGAGGGACAATTCGGTGATCGAAGGTTTCGCGGCATCCAATGATACTGATCCATTGAAATGGAACGGCAAAACGTGTTTGCAGCAACGAGGTGGTCTGGGGATTATACGCCAGGCGGAGGAAATAGATATCCCTTCATCTTCTTCTGTGTCACGCCAGATGAATCATACTACTCGTATTCCGCAATACTTTCACGATCAAAACAGAGAAGCTTCTTACCCACCGGTTTATACAGACGCGGCGTATGCCAATTATCGCTTGAGCAGATCTCTGGAGTCACTAGACTTGAACCCGCCCCCGAGCATAAGACCCCTTGTTGGCTATGGGGAGCTGTATCATCCACCTGTCAATCAGGCTACTTCTATGAGACTTCATGGACCAGTTCTGCCAAATGGCATGCACACGTACCAAGACAGGAGACGGTGGAATCAGCGCGATTCCCCAGAGGTAAGACATTTGCCACTTCAAAGTCATACGTCTCCTACTCATTTTATGGAAGATGGGCACGACGATGGACCAAGCATTCGTCCACCATTGGATGCTGTCGTCATTTCGGAAGATATGCTCGATGAAGATCAAATACTGTTGTTTGGAGGAGGGCAGCCCTACGGAGGGCAAATGTATGCCCTCCACCACTCTCCAAACCAACAATTTCCCTCTCCGATCTATCATCATAGATACAGTTAGAGAGCGGCTTTTGCTTGCCCCTTTTACAAACTCCCGAAGAATGGTTGGAACACTGAGCAAACACCCCTAAGAATGAGCTCTCTTTTGCAGTTCTCTGCAAGATACACTGAGGCCAAATTCTGAGCTGGGTCATCTTGTTACCCTTCTATACTTCCATTGAAAGCTGTTCGCTCGAATGACACGATGCATCTTGGTGATTTCCAAGCTCGTGCGTTCCAGATGCTGGCCAACTTTGAAACAAAAACAATATGCTAGAACCAATTAACAGCCCTGATAGTTTAGTATCGTCTTTTGGGCTTCCCCGTGATAGACTTGCACGCCAATGCGATTCCTTTGCTTTTTGCAAAGAAAGATTTGAAATGTCTGAAGTAAGAAACCAGAGCGTCATAGAAGTCACTGCTTTCTATTTGCACCAGGCAAATTGTAGGAGCAAGATTGATTCCTTCGATTGCTGCGACTGCTTCGAGCGGTGAAATGATCCACGGTGCATTAACGCGCAATAATAAAAAGCCCCAAAACCAGTCGTCCGTCGATCATTGTTTTCGGTTAAATTCGAATACAGTACTTGACGTGAGCGTATCGAACGCACTATTCGACAATGGGCGGCGACGATCTTGGGAGTGACGACGAATACTTGACGGCTCCTGTCCGAGCGGAATCTTCTTCGGTGGATGAAGAAGACGTTGAAGTCATCGCCAAGCAAACGAAAGCAACCAAACGTGAGATAGGGGAAGAGAAAACAGAATTGGAGGCGGCTCCCTCCAAGAAGCGTCGGAAGCGAGACGAAGGCTTGGGTGAAAGCACCTGCCACAAATCAACGGAAGAGCAAGCCAAACGATTGACAAGTTATGCAGGGGTCGATTTCTATCCGAATCAGATGGCAATTTCCGAAAACCGAGATTCTCCATCATTGACGAAACGAATTCAAGGAATCGTCTCGAAAAAGAAATTGAAAAAGCACAACAAAAAAATGTCACCCCTAGTAATTGTAATCAGTATATCGGCTCGAAGGGCGGTGTCAGTACTGAAAGAATTGTCACCATTCAATGTTCGCGTGGCAAAGTTGTTTCCAAAGCAGGGTAGCATAGAAGAGCAAGCCAGTCTGTTGCAGTCCACATGCATGCCGATTGCTGTCTGCACCCCACATCGACTTTTGGCATTGGTAGAAGAAGAATCTATATCATTGAGCGACACGCAGTTGATTGTCATCGACACTCATCAAGACGCCAAAAAGTTCTCGGTCGACACACTCCCTGATACGGCACCTCATCTAGTTTCATTCCTGAGCAATCATGTTCACCCTCAATGCAAGAAACAAAAAGCGTTACGCCTTGCCTTGCTGTAGACTTGGACAAGCACCACAGGTGGCCTCGGTGGAACTCGAGAACAAGGAGTTGCAACGTTCCAATGGAATGAACGAGGATGAAACGATGGTTCGCGCAATTTGGAACGCACGAAGTATCATTTTGACGTCTGTACAGAAATAAGGAAACATAAGATTCAATTCAGCCATTGTAATGAGTATAGCCAACTACACACAAGCGAGATATTCTAAGTTATTGCAATCTTGGCTAAACAAAACGAAAGGCCATGCGGCTATCGAAATTGGGGCATCGGTCACTGGAAGGGCAATACGAATATTTATTCAACATTGTAGCTAAACTGGGCCTTGCTGGTTAGGGGGCTGTGGTGCTCGATGCGGGGGATACCTGATGTTTCTGATCTGGGAGATACGGACAGACTTGGCTACCAGTTCACCTGCAGCCAACGCGAGACTGACGAACAGTTTGTACGTGCTGATCCCTTCGTAGAGTTTTCACGGCTTCGAAGCCTTTCTTTCAGCTTGCCTGCTCGTCGCAGCCTCAAACCTGTCAACAAAATGATTGTGGGTGACCGCGTTGCATGCTGCTGCGGAATCTTTCATCATTAATCCCACTCGTATAGATTGAATCTGGACATTGCTACAAAGCAGAGAGCGTTGTTGCGGTGTTCCTTTGATCTTTAGAAGACATTCCATTCATCAGCAACAAAGTGCTGAAGACCTCTTGTTCTTGTTCTGGAGGAGGAACTAGAAAACGCTAGGAAACAAGCATGGCGCCCATTTATGCAGCGGCAGCGGGAGTCATCCCCCAGATCATTGATGATGAACGATTGCGGCAGCTGCAATCTCAGCTAGAAGAGGTTGACTTGCAAGTACCTCCCCGCCGAACATACACTGGCCCGGAAGAGGTAGAAGAACCTCAAGGGATCGAGAGCGTCCTTGCATTGTTGGAACCTTGGCAAAAATGGGGTTTTGAAGAGCAGGTAAGAGCTTCATCGGACTGTTTAATTATAGAGCGGCAAATAGATGGTCGAAACCAACTCCAATGATCGACTCAAATGCGGCTTTCACTCGTGGTTTCTACAGGTTGACCTACAAGAATGGATAAAACCTCTGAACAAGATCGATACATGCTTGTCCTACTATCTTCAAAGGTATCCCACTCTTCTACTGATCGGTCCAGTGGAAAGAACGAAGTCGCGTGGTGCAGTCAAAGCTCCAGATCAACTGATATCCAAACCAGCAGAGTCGTTGAGTGATGTGGACGCTGTACCAGTCGAAGTTCGAACCAACATTTGCATTCTCGTCAACTTTCTCTCTGGACTACTCTTGAATTCGACAAATAAGGCAATTTTCAACTCTGTCGAAGAACTAGTTGACTTATTGGCTGCTGCAGATGACACAGTTGCTTCTGCCGCACTCGAGGCACTGTGCAACTTGGCAACAGCTCCCTATTTGCACAAACAACAAGCCCCTGAGGTTCAGCAGCATTCCACAGCGCTGCATAGCTCTAAAACGTCGTCACACAAGCGTCTCATTGCTTTGGCGCGAGGATGGGGAACTCGGGGCTCTGGACTTGGGCTGTACACTTGTTCTACAGCAGATGATTCCGAATTTGGTCAAGGCACATTACCGAAAGAAGCTGGCGAGCTGAACTTTACGTTCTTTCGATCTCCAACGGCAGAAAACGCAGAGGACAAACCCGAAGATGAATTAGAAGTAGACCAAATGGACGAAACATACCTGGTGAAAATATGTCTACATGCTAAGGAAATTCTGAATGACAATGGAAGTACAATAGAGCCCATGACAACGAATGATAAGATTGACGAAGCTAGTCAACAAAAGCGGCGGAGAGTAGCCCCAGCTACTCTCGATGAAAGCAACATCAAGTCAACCGCAGAGTTGTTCTTCTTGTGTCTAGAAAAGGCAGAGGGGAGGAGTAAAATCCCGGCAGACAGGCTCTTTCCACTTTTGGCTGACATACGTCTTACCCGGTCCTTCCATTGCCGGGCCAGTCGAGTTGCGGCTGTGGAACAACGACTACGTGCGCTCATTACCATTTTAAATGCACATCCCTCTCCAGAAATCATGTCTGGCTACTTCCAAGCTCAGCCAGAGCTTTGTGTTGAGTTGATTGATTTGCTTCGACCAACTGTATCCTCCGCTGCTGTCTCGGCAGCCACGTCAGGCTCAAGAGAAGAAGAATCTGAGTTCAATCAAGATGCTATTGCTGCCCTGGCAGACTCGTCAATTGTCCCGTACGGAGTTCGAAGACTTGCTGTGGAGGCACTAACAGCTCTAGTGTCGAGGCGTGACGGAGCTGGAGGGGGGCTCACTGGGGTTGCACGGCATTCAAACGTTTTGAGCGAGCTTGGAGTTGGCAAAGGCCAATATCTTGGACTACTTCCGACTTTGATCCGATTCTCGTTGGCTTCCATCAGCACCTTTTTATCAGCTGGGCAAAAATGCGAGACTGCGGAGTCTTTGCCAGAGATGAATTCCGACGATTTAATCTCTCTTGAGATTGGTTTGGCGTTTGTTGGTGCAACAAGACCGCCCCAAATCCCACGAGAGCAACAGCTGGAAAAGTCATTGGAATTTATTGAATCTGTCTTGACATTAGCTGGCGCAGTCGTTGCTACCCCATCTGGGACATCTGCACTCACTGATTGTGGACTCATACCGACTCTTTTGAACACAGTTGCCACTGATGCAGACATGTTGGAGGAGAGCCGCTTGTCCGTATCTCGAAGAATTGGAGCCTTATTGAGGTTTGTGACTGCACAAGCTGTTCAAATTTTGGAAGGAGCAATTGTGACACATAACAATGCACTTTCCGCGTTTCATGATCTCAATGGAGTTGAAGTGCTCACAAGACGGCTGTCGAAAGAAATATCATTATTCAGCACAGGGAAAGTTGATGCGAAGGCAGAACTAGATTCTGGAGCCATTCCAATGGATTCTGAACCTGCTGAAACAGATGCTGCGGGTCTAATGGAAGTGGATTCTTCTTCCACAACCAGAATCCGATTGCAATCATCCCATAGGGTTCTCCTTTTTAGTATTGTGACATGCTTGACAGTGGTTTTCCACCAGGAGTCAACGTCTTCTTCGGCAACCACACCATCTGGGGGTGCTGAACTGAGGAAACCTTTGGTTACCAACGCGTTGATTGAAATAATAGACAACGTCCAATCCTACGGTGGCAATCTTGTGTCCTTGATAGCCACCCTACTGTCGGATGTGATGAACAGTGATCCCCATGTCGTGCGCCATGTTCACGACAAGGGGCTTGCAAAGTCTTTTATCAAGATGCTAGTTGATACAAAGGACGGTGAGCCTGTCCTGCCTGCTGTACCGGAGCTTATTATGGCTGTTCCGAATGTCATATCCGCCCTTGCGCTAACTGAAGATGGAGCAAATGCCGTAAAAGAGGCAAATCCTTTCCCTGCCATCCTACGAATATTCTACCACTCAAAGTACGCCATGCCACAAAGTCGTTGTCTACTGAATGAAATGACGGCCATTGTAGGGACAGGCTTGGATGAGATTATGCGCCACGTGACTACCCTGAGACCATTAGTTTGTAGGGGCATTGCTGATGCCATGAACGAGGTAGCTGAATTTGGGGAAAGCCTTTTGAACAGAGAGGAGGCCAAAGACAACACGGCTCCACAGATGGAAATGCCTGCATCCCAACTGGAAAATGAACGTTCGTGCCTTATGCAATATGCTCTAAACTTTGGTCAAATCCTGGAACAAATATTACACACAGAAGATCATTGTGAACCCTTTGTGGTGGCGGGAGGATTGGGCGCCCTCTTAAAACTCTATCCCTACATGATGCCAAGTGGCTCTGAATTCTTGTCACATATAAGTTGTCTGAGTTGCCCATCTGTCAGCACACTCACACACTCGACAACAGAGGATTCGTTTTTGCTGGCTTTCAAGTGCATTGCCTTGCGATACAATTCTTTTAAACTGCTTCAGACGATGATCAATACTGTGAACATGCACCTTTCGAAGCTAGAAGAGTACCAAGTGGAGGTGAAAAAGGCATTCCCATCAATCAAGAATCAAGAATCGGACGGTCTTGATGCAACGTGCATTCTAGATGGTGTACCCCTAGAGGCGATCTATACGATATCAAGGGGAACATTTAAGCGTGACGCAAAGATTCTCTCAAGTTATCTCAGGCAGGTTGTGATTGTTCAGTATGTTACAAGTCTGCTGTCAACTGCAATCAAGGCAGCTTGTCAACGCAATCAGGATACAGTCACCGGATGGAGCGGGGTGGAAAAGGAGTGGAAGAAGGAGCTGTCATCTACAGCTTTTGAAGAACTTGTGGCTCGGTTGTCACAGTTTTACCAATCTGCCATTTTTGAAGTGTGTCGAGTGCGCACCCAGAACGATTTCGAATCACGCGAAACGCTGCGATTGACAGGGGTAGCGTCGAAAAAGCTGAGGTATAGGCTCCGCATTGTCTGTCCTGAAGGTGCTGTTGTTCGAGACGGAATCGAAATTGACTCTTGTGCAAGTGTCGGAAATATGGAAATGGGGGAGATCGTCGACGCTTTTGATCGTTGCGTGAATTCCTCCGGCGTGTTGAGATACAGGACAATCAGGGGTTGGGTCTCCGAGCAAACTAGAGGTCATGGCCGAGAACCAATAGCGGAAGTTCTGAATGTTTGGGAGTCGTCATCGGATGACTACTCTGCGAGTTGTGAGTTGATGAAGGCTCCGAAAGGCAGAGTAGAAGCAGGTGTTCAGGATATGCGTAGTACCAGTGCAAATGTCTTGGCCAGGGTGCAAACGAGCTACTCTGAATTATTCTCTGCATTGACAAGAGTGGCGATGCAAGGAGTAAGGTTATTGCCAGTCCGAACGCTCTCGTTTCAGCCAGGAACCATTGGTGCCCACGTCGCTACAATGATGAGAATCTTGAAGTCTGAAATACACAAGGGTTTTAACAGGAGGGAAGTAGTCTCGGCTTATCAGCATTCTACTGGCGCCTCCCCACCGAACCTTATCAACTCATCTGGTCTTGCCATGTACTTTGGATGCCTGCTGAGTCATCTTCATAAGTGTTTGTTTGAGGAAAAGAGAGAGCGGAGGATGGTGAATGTTCCGCTGTTAATTGTTTTGTGGGATGTTCATCAATCGAAAGCAGATTCAGAGGAAAATCCAGAACTGATCAGCTTTCTTGATGCAGTCAGGTTTATTTTCAACCAAACGTTGCTCGATTTTGTGTCACGGGCATTGGGCAATGAAGGCGAGAAGAAAGATCGCCCGCGACAGAGGCTGGCGAGAACAACAGCAGCTTGCTTTCCCCCAGCCTGCACTATTCTCCGACGACTTTTATCCGTTTCATCCATCACAGCTTCACCCGTAGCATCAGTGCTCAATAGGGTCAAGAGCGCCGATCTTGGGCTCCTTTTAGGCGAGAATGATTCTTCTGAATCAAGGAAGCAGATAATTTCCGAAGAGGAGACATTTTCTCCTGAGCGCTTTGCCAGATCGTTGCTGTGCACCATTTCAAAGGTCTTGGAGACGTGTGTGAACTCAAAACTTGTTCATGCACCACCACATGTTGCACATCCCATGGCGTCGCTTGTCGCAGAGCTTATGTCAGGATTGGAAGATGCCACCAAAAAAGGCGGCTCTTTGTCAGCATCCGCACATAATACGCGAGATGAATCTCGCCCTTGGAACAGGGGTCTCACTAGTTCAACGAGAGGGCAGGGGAATAGTTTGGTTGCACAAGCAGCAGACGATTTTGAACCGAGCGAAGAAACCATTACTAGGTTGATGGAAATGGGATTCAGTAGGGATCATGCCTGGGATGCTGTGGACAGCACGAGTTCTAACAGGCTGGAAGTTGTGATGGAACATGCTCTGTCTCACCCACCTCCGAGCCCGAGTGCCATCCAACGACGACGAGAGGAAAGAGAAGCTAGAAGACAGCAGCGAGAGGAAACGGCCGCTGCTCCCGACCAGGGTGCAGAATCTGCCGCAGGGGCTCAAGAAACATTAAACGAAGACGCTACCGACAACACAGCTGGCGCCGATACTTCCGCATCCATGGATGTAGACACCGGTACAGGAGCAGGGGAAAGTGACGAGACTGCAAAAGTCAAAGATGAATCCATGGAAAACGCCGTAGCTTGCCTTTCAGACTGGAAGACAACGGCTCCCGATACTGTTTGTAGTATTTTAGGTGGAATCCAAGACGTTGGCGACGTTTGTCGTCCTGATAGTGGGAAAGGAGAAGGCGATGGTGAAATAGAAGCATTGACCGTTGTCCTGTGTTCGTTTTTGCTGGATCTGTGTCAACGGTACCCAGAAGAGAAAGACAAAATGACAAGAGCTTTGTTTGCCAAACTTAAGGAGCAGCTCATCCATAAGGAGGCCAATGCCAGTATGGGATGCCGTGTCAAGGCCGGGAGAGAAAAGAGTTTTGCTGCGCTCTGTCATGGAGCTGTTCTCTTCACTCGAGCCCTACCAAAAGCACGAAACCTGTTGTTGAGTGAAGATCTTATCCACCCTATCGTTTCCTGTGTGCAGGGTTTCTTGAAGTCAGACGAGATGAATGCAAATGGTCATGGTAGGTGGCCAGAGTGGTTGGCGTCCTCTCTTCTGTTGTTGGACATAATGGCGCAACCTGTGGTGGCCTTTGGTGCTGACGAAGATACCAGCATGGAAAACAGTGAAGGAGAGCTGAGCGTTCTCAAGTCAGAGCACAAAAAGCAAGCTGGCGCTCTTGCAAGTCTTGCCAGTGACATTTTCTCTGCGCTGTATTCACGAGAGATAGTCTCGGACAAAAGCATGGAAAAACAGCCAGAATCGAAAGAACGCGATGAGCCTGGTGGGAGCGGCGAGAATGAGAGCAGCAAGGAAGCCGCTGAAGGCATTCCCGAAACGTCTGGCGTAGCTTCTGTGTTTCAATCTGTTCCGTCCTACTTTCCTTTGCTACCCTCGGATTGCTTCGAACCTTGTGCTGATATCTGCATGCAAATCCTTGATGGTGGTGAATTGGGTCATGCTCCTCCGGGCATTATCCATGGTACACTATTGCTGTTGATGAGATTGGTGCGCTCGCCAAAGCTGTCGACCTACTGCTTAAAAGCAGGAGCAGCTGAAAAAACTTTGTCTTTGCCGAAAGAATGTCGTTTTACTGGGCACTCAGGATTGGTCACGTTGATCATGCGTCGTCTCCTTGAGGACGAGTCGACTCTCCAAACAGCCATGGAGTCCGAGATTCGGGGAACTATTACCAAACTGCACCATGAAAAGGAAAGTGATACCTCGAGTGGCAAGGAAATGCTAAGCGTGCCAAGGCGTGCTTTTGTCCAAGAAATAACTCCGTTGTTATGTCGTGATCCAGTCTCTTTTCTGAAGGCTGTTTCCACCACCGTACGCTTCGAGAACGGTGCACCAGACTCTGGCGACGCCAAGGTTGCACTTCTGTCATCCAACGACCGCTTGAAGCACACAAAGATCATCGGAGAGTTGTTGAAGTCAAAGGAGGCTGTAGCACCATGTCAAAAGCCGAGCCTTGCTCGAAGGTCGAGCTCTGGGGGAAGGCAGAGACGTTCATCTCATTCTGGCTCAAGGAGTAAGACTCCAAGTCGGACTAGTAAACGGGGAGGCACGCCGAAGAAGTCGAAGAAAGAGAAGACTGACCAAAAAGAGAGGATCGAGGAAGATTCGAAGTCATCAACCGTTCATTCGCCAGTTTCGCACATTGTGTCACTCTTGATTACCAGCATTATAGCTCAAAGTTCAAAGCCCACGAACAAGGCTGACTTGTCGACAGGAGATCTCGGTTTTGAAAAGTCTTTCCTGTGGACAGCGAACATGCTCGAAATCCTTGCGGACCTTGTTTTGGCAATTCCCGCTTGTGCTACAGCCATACATAAATTCCGGCCACCTCGATCAAAAGACCGTCAATCCTTGTTTGCCAGCTTCACTCATGCACTGGACTGGTGTCCAATGCCGCCGAAAACCTTTGTCAGCTACATGCTTCACACCCTTTTGCCCCAAGATCGATGGAGCAGCCGGAAGGAACAACATTTTTGGAACAGAGACAGTCGACTTGATGAACAGTCGGAGGATCTGAAATCAAAGAAAAAGGCCGCATTTCGTCGAACGAAAGTTGTCCAGTCAACTGCTCGGCTTCTCATTTCCTTGGTTGCTCGTCCGGGAGAAGGAAGGAGAAGGGTTATATCAGAACTCACGTTTGCTCTAAGCGGTGGGAAGCTAGGACTTCCCACGGCCATTCCACCTCAACCATTCAAAACTTCGCCGTGTTCAAAGGCGCTTCACGCGTTGCTTGCCTGGGGAGAACTCTGCATTGGATTGGCAGTACCACGGAGCAGTGGAAACAACTACGACGGAAATTCAATAATAAGTTTTGAGGTTGTCAAAATCATGCTCGAAAATGGCATGCCACATGCTCTACTTGTTGCAATGCATATGGTCCCGCTGCATCATCCCATGGCTTCAAATACAGTGGGGTCTCTAATTTTGCCTTTTGAGGTTTTGTCGCGTGCAAGTGTTGGTGAAGCTGTGGAAGGTATGGTTGAAAAAGAGCAGCAGTCTAAAGGCTCAAAAGGGCAGAACAAGGCGGCAAAACATACAGCTTCAGAAGAACACAGAGAACAAAGCGACGAAAATGCTCAACGCAGCGATGCTTTTACGGAACGCAGTGATGCATTTGCGGATGATCATATGTTAGAGGATGCATTTGGGATGGACATGGCAAGAAGACAGGGTGATGTTCATGATGGCATGGGAGATGGTTTTGACGATGAAGACGACGATGAAGATGATGACGTTGATCAGATGGACGTCGACGATGGGATCGAAGTTGGAGATCACAGTGAAGACGACGAGATGTCTAGCCATGAAGGATCGGAAGAAACCAGTGATGATGAGGATTCGGAGGATGATGAAGAGGACGAGGGTTCAGAAGAGGACGAAGATGACGAAAACGAACAAGAAGAGGATGATTCGTCAGTGTCGGAAGATGAAGATGATCAGAATGGCGATGATTTTGAACAGGATTTCACTTTCAGTGCTGGTGATTATGGTGAAGACTTGCTTACTGTTGAAAATCAGGAGTTTGATGGAGAAGAAGACAATGGCATAGAGCGTGGCGAAGGGTCACTTGATGATGGCTGGACGAGAATTGAATCCTCGGGTTTTGGAGGGATGGTTCTTGGTTCCCGGAGAGCAGTTGGTCAAGCAGCACCAGGCGGTAACGTCACTGCAAGAACCCGTGGCTTTATTGATGCCGCTGAAGCGATGATCGGGACCCTTCTGCGCACTGGAGGGCTCCAGGGGGATGCATTGGCAGAAATAGAAGGATCTCTAGGAATTCGTATCATGTCTGGGGGGAGAATGCAACGGAATCCGGTCCGTATGTCAGGCAGAGGAAGTCTTGCAGCTGAAGAAGCATTCGGGTCAAGGTTAGGGGGTGTGCGGAGCAATCGAAGCGGTGACAGCAGGAACTTGGAAACCGTCGGAACTCTGCCTCATGTTCACCAAAGAAGTCAGCCCGATGTTGGATACTCTGCTCTTGGTGGTGGTGGTAGATGGAACGAGATCAGTTCAATGGAATATGTATATGGGGGGCCTTCGATCACTGCTGGAAGTAGAAACTACGATCTGGTTTCTCCAATGACCGCAGGTGACGAAGAGAATGAAGTCCCCTCCATGTCACTACTGGATGGAAGATTATTTCCTGGGGGTCCCGCATCAGCTACTCATGCCCAGACACAGCATTCGTCCCATCCTTTGCTCTGTGGGGTGGACCTACCTCCTGTAAATTCCCTTGTTTCTGATCTCCTACCTCACGGGGTCAGGGCAACACGACGTGGGCAAATGACGACGCGTAGCCCTAGTGACTGGACCAGCCCTTCGTTTTCTAATGGAGGGTTCCTGGTGTCGACTTCCAATGGGAGTATTGTTCGTTCAAATCGGCCAAATGGAATAGGGAATACACTGATTAACTCTCGAGGTCCTGGACCTGTTGGATGGACAGACGATGGACTGCCATTTGACTCAACAGTTGAACACTTTAGTTCAGCCTTTGACCACGCACTAGGAGAGTTTATGACCCATATGACATCTTCAGAAGAAGCCACTGGAAACTCAGCCCGAGGTGATGCCGAAGACAATAGTGGTGGTGTCGAACCTGAATCGAATGAGGCTCCCGAAAGCCCTGCAAGCAACAACTCTACTGAACCTACAGGTAGTGCAGATGCTCAAGAAAGCAACGATGGAGATAGGGTAGCATCCTCGCTGGTTGAAGGTTTGCACTTATCACCACTGCGAAGTGAGCAGAGCACGCACCATTTGGCGCGGGAGGATCAGCGGGTTGGAAGTGATACTCAGATGGAAAATGGGCGCGAGGAAGCTGTGGATAGGAGCATTGTCGAACAAGGTGCCATAACTGAGCAACGTAGTAATGCTGATTCGAGTGCTCCCCCGGAGCAAGTTGGGAATGGTGGCGGCGAAGGGAATGAAGCCAACGAGGATGGGCTTGTTTGTCCGCCCGGAATGGATCCAGAAGTCTTCTGCGTTCTTCCTCCTGATATGCAGAGAGAAGTCGTTGCACAAGCCCGAGTACAAGCCGACGTAGCACAGCAGCTTGATGGTGGTTCTTCCCTTGATCCCGAAGCGCTCGCCGCGCTTCCAGAAGCGATGAGACGGGAGGTCATCGAACAGGAGCAACGAGAACGACGACTGCAGGAAGCCCCAGCCGATCCTGCCAATGCTGAGGAGATGGACAACGCCAGTTTTGTGGCCTCCTTGGGTCCAGATCTTCGAAATGAGATTCTGATGACCGCTGATGATGCCTTTCTGCAGAGTCTGCCCCCAGATATCGTCGCGGAGGCACAGCTGTTGAGAGAACGGGCATCCTCTGGTCGACGAGAGCTTCAATCAACTATAGGAAGCGTTCGAGAGCTGGCAGAGCAGAGCTATACTGCAGCAAGATCCTCCCAGCGCAACGGCCAAGGAAGTGGGGACCGAGACCAAGCTGAAACGACCGGATCATCGTCACGACGAAGGCAGCGAGCTGGAAAGATTCGAGTGGAGTGTGATAGAGATGCTGTTGTGTATCTCCCACCTGGTGGTCCCGTCCGTTTATCCACTCCCGTAGCAAGCGCTGATTTGAAAGCGCTTCTCCGTTTCATGTATTTGCTTTCACCTGTGCGTCCACAACGCCTACTGCAGAGATTGTTCCAAAACCTTTGCACAACCGCTAGTTTGAGGCACGCACTTTCGGCAACATTTGTGAAGTTACTCCATGATGATATCAAGGGCGCATTGCAGTCTCTCGATTCACTCCAGAAGACATACAAGGACGACATTGAATGGCGAGCAATCATAGATAGGCAGTTTTCTGATTCATTTAAGGATTTCCCACCCCACTATCTAATTGGTGCAGCCCCAGAAGTGCTGGATACGGATGGCTTAAGCCCCAACATTACTATGCTTCGCAGGAAGCAAACGAGTGATACAGCCGCCTCTATTGCTGCGAACTTACCAATGAGCGCAAGAGGATCACGGCACGAGCAATATCTTCCACCAGTCGTCGCCACACGCATGGTTGATACACTTCAGCAGATGTGCAAAGCGTCTCCTCGATTCTGTATGGATCTACTGATCGAGGGCGTTGTCGATGCAGAACAAGGGTCGAATTCAAATTCGACCGGATTTGAAATGCTCCTTGACCTCCTTGAAAAACCAAGATACTCGAAGAGTTCAGCGAATCTGGAACAGCTCCTCACCTTGCTGGAATCCGCCGTGTCACCGCTATCTTACCTATCAAAGCATGGAGAGGAAGATGCAGAAATATCGCAGCGGGAACTGCAGGCTGCGACGCAGGCAGGAAAAGAATGGGTAGACGTTCCGAGGATAGTTGTTTCACAAGACAGGCTCCAAGCACTTTGCTCCATTCTTAGAATGGAGACTTGCCGAGATTCTGCTTTTGCAAAAGTAAACACTATTGCAAGACGTCTTTGCCGAGTCGAGGCCAACAGGGGCTACGTTCTTGCTGAACTTGCATCAGTTGCTCGCGCTTTAGGTGCTGATGCAATTCGTGACCTCAAGGCACTGGGTATCAGAATGTCCAACGCTGCGAGAACTCAGCTCGAAGCCCGCGAAGTCAGAGATGACGAAAACAGAACCGGCAACCAGGCTGCGAAACCTAGCAATATGCTCGCAGGAAGCGCGTCAAATTCAGTTGCAGTCTCCACCAGCACCAGCGAGTTGAAGTTGTTGCGCGTGCTTCAAACCCTGCAGGCTTTGTGTCTTGATACATCTGAAGATGGTCCTGGCAAGAAGACGGAAGGTGTTTTTGTGACTGAAGAGTTGGTTCATTTATTGCGTGCAATGAATCTGAAGGATCTTTGGGCCGAGCTGACTGCCTGTTTGAAGATTGTTCAAGTGTTGGAAGGTGTCAGTATTGAAGAGGATGCAGATAAGAAGACAGATGACAATGATAACATAGATGGTGACAACGACAACGAAAGTGAAGGAAACGGCAAGAAATTGCAAAACAGTGTGGCTGGATTGCTGACTCGCTTCTTGCCGTCAATTGAGGCGTTTTTCGTTGCTAATGCAAGCTCCACCCGGAGTGTCGAGAAGAGGAAGGATTCCAATAAGGCGGAATCTGATGATTCCAATTTCAGCAATCTCGTGGGTGGACAGAGTCTAATTGAGTTTGTCAGTGCCAACAAGGTACTGTTGAATGCTCTCGTTCGGAACAATTCTAGCCTGTTGGACAAAGGTTTAAGAGCTCTCATTGCAGTCCCACGATGCAGAGTTTTGCTGGACTTTGACGTGAAGCGGCATTGGTTTAAAACGCAGGTTCGGCGTTTACGTCAGCAGGCGTCACGCCGCCACGGTAGCCTCCGCCTCCACATTCGTCGCAAACATGTTTTTGAAGATGCTTACCACCAGCTTCGTTTGAGAAATGCCGACGAAATGCGAGGAAGGCTTCATATCACGTTTCGCAATGAGGACGGTGTTGATGCAGGTGGTCTGTCAAGAGAATTCTTTGGTATCCTGGCGAAGGAAATTTTTAATCCAAACTACGCCTTGTTCACTTCCACAGAAGACGGGAGTACATTTCAACCAAATCCGAATAGCAGTATCAACCCTGACCATCTAAGCTACTTCCGATTTGTTGGACGAATAGTCGGAAAGGCAGTTTCTGATGGGTATCTACTTGATGCCTATTTTACGAGGAGTCTGTATAAGCATATGCTCGGTATCAAAGTAAGTGCGATTGCAACTGGGAGCTTTGTTTATTGCCGACCTGTTGTAGTATCTCACACTCTTGCTCTGTATGAACAGCCCACACACCACGACATGGAGGCAATCGACCCAGACTATTACAAGAATCTTAAGACGATTTTGGAATACAACCTTGGAGATTTAGGACTCGACCTCACATTTTCGACTGAAGATCATTTTCTTGGGCGAACTCGCATGGTCGACCTAATACCAAATGGAAGAAACACACCAGTAACTGAAGAGAATAAGGGGACATTCGTTAGTCTCGTTTGTCAACATCGAATGACAACAGCAATTTCCAGTCAGATTAAAGCTTACCTCGATGGGTTCTATGAACTTGTAAGCCCTGATCTTGTTCAGATCTTCTCACCCAGAGAACTAGAATTGCTTATTTCTGGATTGCCGGACATCGACGTTCATGATTTGAAGAAGAACACCGAGTATCAAGGTTGGCGGGCCGCGGACAAGCAAATTCAGTGGTTTTGGAATATACTCTTTTCTTTAACCCGCAATCAGAAAGCAACGTTTTTGCAATTTGTCACAGGAAGTTCCAAAGTCCCTCTGGCTGGCTTTGGTGAGCTTCCAGGAATGCGTGGTGTCCAAAAGTTCAGTATCCATAAGGCTGGTGGAAGCAATGGTGCTCTTATGTCCGCGCACACATGTTTCAATTCCCTGGATCTCCCAGAATACGGGAGCGAAGAAGAATTGCGAGAGAAGTTGCTCTACGCAATCAACGAAGGAGGCGGTACTTTCTTGCTTGCATGAGTTTATCAAAATGGTCCTCACTGTTGTGTTCATGGATATCCTGCAGTAGTAGCTAATGAACAAAACGAATAGAATATTGTACACTAGATCCAAGTTTTTTAAATGCAGGAGGAAACACTTTACCTGTCGAGAGAAGGAATAGCCCTTGACCAAATGATGGTTCGTTGCAGAATTCCTACGTCTGAAACGTACTTAGCCAAGCGTAGAATCCTTGACAGGTTGGGCGTAGAAATCAAGGAAGCCAAACTACTGCATCCCAATCTGCTTTTTCAATCTTGGCTCATTATCTGGGAATGGTTCTATCGTCCTCCATTTTTTGTTGCCAACTAGAACAGACTCTTCCTTTCTATTGTTGCTGTTGGCAATCCTAACAACGCAATCCAAGATGACGGGTCTTTCTCAGAGCTGTCAAGAAATCTCTACTGCCGTCGCTGTTCCGCGTCCTAACGTTCATTTGTTTTCCTCCCCTGATGACGATTCCTTCTTGTTCCCCCCAGCAGATGATAGCGATTTTTGTGAGCTCTCTAGCAATGATGAAAATCCTCTCTCTTTTACTGCGGAACACGCTTCCCAAGAGCTACACGATATTTGTCAGGACCTTATGAAGCTGTGCCAGCCCGGCCGTCCGCATCCCTTATCCATTCTTTCCCTGTACAGCAAGCTCCAAGATTTCGATGAGAATTCTCTCAAGCTGATGGCCGACGACCTTGTCATTGCGTCGCTCGGGTGTATCAGAAAGTACAGATGGAACCATAATATCATACTCTACGCATTGGATATGCTACAAAAAGTATTTCCAGGAAGCCCGGCCGAAAGCATGATGGCCCTTCTTCTCACCAAGATTACTCTCATGGCCATGAGCTTCCACAAACAAGATTTCGATATCCAAGACATGGGAATGAGTCTCATCCATTACACAGTTATCGCCTATGGCCACAAGGAAGGCCTCTTTCTTGCTTTTTGTCAAGAGGGAGGGGTTGAAATACTACGATATGCCTGGAAAGTATGCCATTTCGAAGCAGCACTCAGTGTCCTGAGTGTACTGCGGTCCATTGCTGTGGTAAACCACAAGAGATTTGGCTCAAACAAGACGAGCTTCACAGATCCAATGTACGTTCACACAAGACTTGTTCTTCTACGACTTCCCAAGGGCTACACTTGAACAGTAGGCCGCTACGAACAAAGTGGGGGCCATTTAGAGATTCATGCTGCGATTGCTGCTAAAGTAACAAGAAGAACGAAGAATCCAAAAAGTTGATAAAATTGTTTTCTTTTGGAAGATTATAGAGATTCATTTCTTCGTCTTGTCCACAGCACCAAACTCCGTCTTCAAAATGTCGACCAGCTCTGGGATCAAATCGTCGAGTGGAATGCCCTCCTTAATGGGATCCATGGACAAATGAGCATCTTCGCCAATTCTTCCACCCACAAAAATTTTGCATCCGGGAACTGCCATCTTCTTGCCGTCAACTTCCACGCGTGCGGGAGCTCCCATGATACCAATATCGGCTGCTTGGACTTGTCCACAACTGTTGGGGCTGTATCATTTTAATAACCATCGGTAGAAACGAATGAGATTTCCAATCCAAAGAGTTTCGCCAAAATAAAAATAAAAGCCGAGTCGTACTTACCATCCAGTCCAATGAATTCGAATAGGTCTTTCAACCTCAACGAGTTCTTCCAACTTCTTCCCCATTTCTTCGGCGTTCATTTTGGTCTCAATCAGAGCCAAGCCACAGAATTGGGCACCAGTACAACTGACAACATTTCCTTCAATCAAACCTGGGCTTGCATTCAGACGGTTGTTTCCCCCAAGGCAACTTTCTTTCAACAACTCTGGTACCTTGTCCTCGTCGACATTTGGCAAAATGACGTTTTGCTCCACGGTCAACCGAATCTCACTGCCAGAATACTTGTCCGCGAGATCGGCCAGATCTCTACATTCGGTAGGACTCAACCGTCCGGTCGGAACATGGATACCAACTCGCATTTTGCCTTCTTGTTTTTGTGGGTGAACTCCCAATAGTTTGCGACGCTCAAAGGGTTCCGTTGCAGCTGGCTGTGCACCTTCTATCCTGACGTCTCTCTGGTAGCTTTCCACCTCCTTAATAACAGCTTTCTTGAAGTCCTCTGCACCGTACTTCTCAATAAGCCACATAAGGCGGGCTTTTTGCCTATTCTTGCGTTCACTTTCGTCACGGAAAATTCGGAGGATGGCCTCGCAAAGAGTGACGACCGAGTTCCGGTCGGCAGGGATCCACATGTCCGCGTCAATCGATTCCGCGACTCGCTTGATGGACATATATCCACCCAGAACGACGTTGAAACCCATTTCCCCAGTTTTGGCATGTGCCACTGGTTGAAGGCCGATATCATTGATATGCGTGTGAGCAAAATCATCCCTGGAACCACTAACAGCCATGTTGAATTTGCGAGGCAGATTTCCCCACGCTGGGTTTCCCCGAGTTTCGGTGACAGGATCCAAGCTCACTAGATCATTCAAGGCATTGCATAGCTCTCGAGTATCGACCAGTTCCTTGTCGTCGATACCAGCCAGTGGGGATCCAACCATATTGCGCACATTGTCCAGAGCAGATTGGAATGACGTTTGGTTTCTGGCATGGAGGCCATCAATGATATCTGGTGCATCCTCGATCGTTACTCCACGGAGTTGGATATTGGCTCGAGTAGTGATGTCAACGACGCCCCCTTCGCCGTACTTTTCGACACTGTCGGCATAGAATCTCATATGATCAGAATTGACAATTCCATTTGGGACTTTGAGCCGCATCATAAATTTTCCAGGAGTACGCTTTGCTCTGTGAAGCATACCGACATATTTGAAACGCTGGTGTTGCAATGTATTTTTTTTGTTAGATGCAATGCTTGAAATGTCGTACGAACACGACCAGTCTCCATACTTACATCATCAATGTCAGCCTTTTCGACTTCCTCCCATGTCATTTCACCTTCCCTGATTTTTCGTGCATATTCATAAACATCTACCCAAGAAGAAGTAGCATCTTTTTTTAACTTGACTTTTTCAAGTGGACTACCAGCCTTGGCTCGTTCGATTGTTTCCTCAGGAAGGAACGATGTGCCGGTAGGTTTTCCGGTTCGAGCAGAAACCTCATCTTCGGTTTCCGTGGCAACATTTCTGGAGGTCACACCACCACTACGCTGTAGATTCAAAGGGACGAATGCATTCGTGAAGGACAATGTGGCGAACGTTGCGATGGCTGAACAAACTCCGAGCTTCATTGTTGCAATCTCTTTTGTACAGAACAATTCTAATTTTAATGGCAGAACCGGAGAGGATTCTTAGCCATGAAGATTTTAGTTCCCGAATTTGGTTGTCCACGTCAGTCACGGATCCTGAAGATCCGAGAATAAAATGCCGGAAGCAGTTTTGGAATACAGAATTTCAGCTTGACGGAATACTACCTAGCTAGTATGAAAGAACTGAATTCTAGCCAATCCGTTTCGTGCGACATGGCTGCCGTCGTCCCCCAAATGATCTCCTCCCTCCCTGTCTTTGGGATCTTGGTTTGTTACAATAGGCTATGGGAAAACTGCTTCAGAACACTGGCAACGGGAAGGGTCGACTTGGCATAGCACTCACGAGCTGCGATTGATAATATTGGATAATGGATTAAGAGCACGAACTAGTCTATGGTGTGGAATTAACTGATGGTCCAGGCCTATTCTGTCTAAGTGAATCTGCTACTAGACGCATAAACTTGGTGGGACCGGCATGTCTTGTCGAGAGGACAATACTGACATTTTCAACTCCAGTACTTAAACACTTCAATCGTCTCCGAGTAAACCTTTGCACAGAAGGGCCATTAACAAGAATATTAATTTATTCGTGCTGCTAGATAGTTGTGGCAATGGCAAAACAATGTCTTTCAAACTCTTTTGCCGCTATAACACTACATCGCTTACCAGACGACGCCAACTCCTTCAACTTCATGGTATTCTCGCTTCAATATTTTGGAGTAAGTTTCCAAAATGCCGCTCTTGGTAACTTCGTCGTTAGTAGCAACCTTTCCAGTTCCAGTAGGAATGCCTTTCGAATCCAATTTCAATTCTCCCAACAAAGGTGTTGATCCATCCACTTTGAATCCATCCAAGTGATCGTCTAGATTCTCGGAAGGAACCAACATGTGTTTGAAAAGTAGCATACCCCACTTATCATCTTGATCAAATCCGGTATGAATGGGTAGCCTTAAGTGAGGGAACCGGGGAGTCACGAATGGCTTTCCTTCCGCAAAGTCAAAGATTCTCAACTCTGGAATGACTTGTTCGGTGAGACGAACATAGTTCACATCGGATCCAGCTTCTTGTGTAATCAGAACGTTCGCCTTTGTAAGAGTCAACGCTTGACTAAGAGCTTCCTTGGCCGCTTCAGGGTCGGAGGTAGCCAGCGAAGGATCCAAGTTGTACAAGACCAAACCAGATTTGCTGCAAGCGAATTGGAGCACCATCTATTGTAGAATCCAGGAGAAAGAGACAAGAACCAGCAACAAAGATAGAGTCAAGTCAGAACATCGCCATATGCATTTAGTATCAAGCATGACACGCATCACGTGTTGGATCAACTTACCGACTCCGAAAAATGTGAAGGCAACCAAGAGAGGACAACATCCCCTGGTTGCAATCCGTTCTCCAAGAGGCCGATGGCCAGGGCCTCCGAGTAGAAATCCACATGCTGTAGGTTCCATTTTCTGTTCTTGTGTTCGTACCTGACAATCTCCTTGTAAGGATTCTCCTTGGCCAATTGTGTCAACATGCTTCCGCCGGTTTGCGTCGATAGAAACATACGGGAGCTTGGGGCAACAGCCGCTGAGGAGCGGGCCATGCGCAAGCTGGGGCGGGAAACAGCTGCCCGAAGGATGCGAGATGGAAGGGACATGACGTTCACAACTATGATCCAGAGGTAAAATGGATTACCAATTGACTAGGAAACGTCCAGCGTGGAAGTAAACTTGTAGGCAAGATGTCGACAACAATAACAACAAGAGGGACGACAAACAAGAACGACAACGGATGCATCCGCACGTGCGGATTGACGTTTTGCTGTTGGGTTTCTGGAGATGGCCAGAACATAGAGGGGAAGCGGCGACTCGTTTGACCGCAATGCTTCACTTTCGGACGACTCATTCGATTGCAAAGGCCTAACCGTGTGCTGCCGTCCCTTGTTTCGTGAGCGGTCACCACACAGTAGCAAACCTACAAGAGAAATAAGATTCTTCGCCGTCTGTGATAAGAAACTTCTTGTGCTGAGCACAATTTTGTTGCTGTTACACTATCAACAACAAAAACACCCCTAAATTCCCAAACAAAAGTTTCACCATGAACACTTCTAGTAGTAGCCGATTGGCATCGAAGGTCGCCTTGGTCGTTGGAAAGCCTGGCGTCAGATCGATGTCATCTACGGCCAATGTTTGGGTGGACAAAAACACCAAAGCCATTTGCCAGGGATTTACCGGGAAACAGGTACATACCTTCAATAATAGGATATCTGGGGAGAAGAGTGAACGGATTCTCGATTGTGCTAACTATGAGAATATTTTTTCTTTTTAGGGAACCTTTCATTCCACACAAGCCATTGAATATGGAACCAAGATGGTCGGTGGTGTGACGCCAGGAAAAGGAGGGCAAACACATCTCGGTTTGCCTGTCTTTAACACAGTCCAAGAAGCAGTAGATGAAGTGAAGCCTGACGCCAGTGTCATATATGTTCCACCGCCGTTCTGTGCCCAAGCCATTATGGACGCTTTGGAAGCTGAGATTCCTTTGATCGTGGCAATTACTGAGGGCATCCCACAACAGGACATGGCCCGGGTCAAGAGTGCCTTGAAAACGCAGACCAAGACACGTATGATTGGGCCCAATTGTCCTGGAATCATCAAACCAGGGGAGTGCAAATTAGGAATTATGCCTGGATACATTCATAAGCCCGGAAAGATCGGCGTTGTTTCTAGAAGTGGGACTCTGACCTATGAAGCTGTCCATCAAACAACCGTGGCTGGTTTGGGTCAGAGTACATGTGTCGGTATTGGAGGAGATCCCTTCTCTGGAACTGACTTTATCGCCTGTTTGGAAAGGTTCACCAATGATCCACAAACGGAAGGTATCATCATGATTGGAGAAATTGGTGGGTCCGCGGAAGAGGATGCTGCCGAATGGTTGAAGGAATATGGAGATCCAAACAAGCCAGTCGTTGGGTTCATTGCTGGGACCACGGCACCTCCAGGGCGTCGCATGGGTCACGCTGGTGCCATTGTTGACGGAGGAAAGGGTGGAGCCGCAGAAAAGTTTGCTGCATTGGAAAGTGCTGGAGTCCATGTTTCCAGATCTCCCGCCCAATTGGGAAAGACCATGCTTGAGGCGATGGGACTGCCACCAATGGAGTAGTAATGTTGTTATAGTACTTTACATATCCGCTGGAATTGCAACTCGGTGCTGTCCGTACGAATAATCTGTTTGCAGCCATGATCAACGAAGAGTACCAATGAAATCTGCTCATCCAAGACTAATAGGCCACAATCGACTGGTTTTTTCAAGCTGTAATCTTTTGGATTTCAGAACGATATCTCGTTAGCAACCTTTCACGGTTGAATAAGACTTAATCCTGCCTGAGATTCTTGGCACAACTCATGACACAACCCTAACAACACATCGCACTAAGCCTACTTGACAATCGGATTTAGTTTTATCATCTCTGCACCCCACAATCACTCTCTTCTGCAGCAACGTACATATATATTCTCATACATATCAGACCAGCGCGACATCGGTGTACAAATAAATGGATGTGACAACAATTCAATACAGGGCCGTTTCGGAAGGAAACAAAGCATTCTTCTCGCTTAGTCAGTGGGAGGAGTATTTTTGGAAGCTTCGATCCGAACCCTTCGTCTATATTCGGCCTTGTTGTTCATATACAAGTTGTAAGCTTCAGATTGCGCTGGACTGTTCGGGTTCGGATCGTCCAGTAAATCCTGAATGCCAATGAGGACTTGCTTCAGAGTAATCGCAGGCCGCCATCCTTCTTCTTCGTTTAGAATCGATAGACAAATAGTGCCGGAAGGATACACATTCGGGTGAAACAGAGGAGGAACAAACTTGCCTGTGGTGGCAACAAGTGATGCAGGAGACAATGGCATTAAGGGACACCGGCTCAAACCGGGGAAAGGCAAATTTCTAAAAGCCACTGCTACTTACACTTGGGCGGCTTTGAAGGATAATCTTCACTGAACTCCATAGAGACCTTGAATACACCTCCTTCCCAGTCTGTTCCTTCTTTTCCAGGAATCCCAGCAGTCCATTTCATAATGTTGCTAGAACCGTCCCCCTTCGACTCTGGCCGTGCAAAAAAACCGTAAGGATGGTCTCGTCTCCACGCTTTGCGCTCTTCTATTAATCTCCCTCTTGCGATTCCCGCTGACATGATTCTCTTATATACGGTCTATGAAGAAACTGTTGCTGCACCCAGGTCTATAATATTTCGCAATGCTGGTTTGCTTGGAAACTCTCGCAGCTTTGAAAATCACGTAACGGTAGTACAAATTCAACAGAAAGCAACTTCGGCGTACTCTTGGAAGCTCCACCAGCAAATGGAAGTGTGTTTCCCTCAAATTGTTCCCCTTAATAGTGAATCATGGACATCACAGCATTTCTTGCATACGTCAGCTATCTTATTGGAGCGTATCTTTCGAACGACGATCTTCTACCAGCAGTACATTTGGACGTAGAGTTCTACAGCCATCAACCTCCAATAAATTGGTTCGCTGGGCTGGATCAGAAACCAGATCCAGGATGATCGATACGCTTCTTATATCACATTGACAATATCAAAGACAATCATGAAGCTCGCTATCTCTTCTCTTCTTGTCGGCTCTGCCGCTGCCTTTTCTATGAACATGAAGGCAGGTAAGGATTCTAATCTGTTCGGAAATTTTTCTCTCTTTGTTGCTGAAGATGCCCAGTGATTTCCGTCGGCATAATTTGTTGGATGTGCCATGCCAGCCTGATGTTTCGATCAATTGCGGAGTGAATTGAAGTCTAATCATGGCAGGAGCTCGATGTTTTGTTGAAACTATCTTGCTTTCTACTGTTTGTTGGAAACATCGTCGTCTGACTTGTGCCATGCCAGCCTGATGTTTCGATCAATTGCGGAGTTGAATTGAAGTCTAATCATGGCAGGAGCTCGATGTTTTGTTGAAACTATCTTGCTTTCTACTGTTTGTTGGAAACATCGTCGTCTGACTTGTGCCCTTCTTTGTTCCAGACTCCAGTTCTAGCCGCCGTGATGTCCTCGGAAAGACCCTTGCTGCAGGTGCTGCTCTCGCTGCTCCAGCCGCCGCCAACGCCTACTTTGTGCCAGACCTTCCGTATGCCTTTGAAGCTCTTGAACCTTACATTGATGCACCCACCATGAAGCTCCACCATGATAAGCATCATGCTACATATGTCGCCAATATCAACAAGGCCACTGAAGGCAAAGAAGACGTTCCAATCCTAGACCTTATGGCCGACGCTTTGGAAGCTGGTCCGGTTCGCAACAACGGTGGTGGTCACTACAACCACGCATTCTTCTGGGATGAGATGGCACCAGCAGATGAAGCCAAGAAGACCAAGCCTTCGGCCCAATTGGAAGGCTTGATTGAAAAGTCGTTTGGATCCATGGACGATATGAAGGCCAAGTTCGAGGCGCAAGCTGCCCCAGGTGCCGTCTTTGGATCTGGATGGGTCTGGGTTTGCGTCAACAAAGCTGGCGATAAGCTCGAGATTGTTGGAACTCCAAACCAAGACAACCCGCTCATGAAGGGAGTCACGGATGAAGTCATGTTCCCCATTCTTGGACTAGATGTCTGGGAGCACGCTTACTACTTGAAATACCAAAACCGCAGACCCGAATATGTTTCCAACTGGTGGAACGTTGTCAACTGGGATAAGGTGTCGAAGAACTGTGCTTATGTTGTTGAGAAGCACGCTGGTGTTCCCGTCATCGGTTAAGTCGGCAACATTGCCAACATTGTGTAGCTAGCTAGACTACCTAAGTTGAATTATTCTTGTCATCATTCATGTCTGGTTTCCTTTGACTCTCACTTCCAGCAGAAAAGTTGGTCAAGTATAGCTTGACTCATCTTGACTCACTCTACAAGGAAAACAAGCGAGGTGTCTAATGACCTTTTCTTAAGTCCATTTAACGGTCTATTTAGTTTCTTGAGGAGTGGATTTGGTGGATGCTTGAGTCATTTCAACGATGACATTCTTGACATCTTTTCGTTCCGTAACTGGCCGGGGGAATGGAAGTCGAAGCTTGAACTGCTGCGGTTGCCCTGGCAAGCGGTCTTCATTTTCAGGATCGCGAGTTACCTTGACATACATACCCAGCATATCGACTGATGTAATGTATGCTTCTTGCACATAGTTGTCCCCAGCTAATCCAGGAACGTAGTGTTCTACCATGGCGATCGTTGAGCTCATGTGGTCGTCATTCATGTGCTGGGCAATGTGACCGCCAAAGGCCATGATTGGATCTGGCTTTGCTTCTTTATACTCTTCAGCTGTAATACTTCCTGCCCTAGCGAAACCTCCAACAAATCTAATGTGCTCGACATCCATAGTGAACCAGTTGAAATCACCGAAATCAATCCAGAAAGCTCCTGGGTGTTTTGCTCGGTAAATTTCTTTCGCCTTGGCAATCTCTTCTTCGCCACGGATACGTCGGCATGTGCCCATCAAGTTTACGCGGCCATCGGCGGCCCCCTTAAATTCCTTCGAAGCAACGGTCAAACTACATTTTGGATTGGCCAAGATGTCTTGTGTGTGCGATGACATCCCAGAGAAAATAAAAAGTGGTCGTCCTTCTTCATCCGGTGCAAAACCAACTACGCTTCCACCTGGATAACCCTCGTGTCTTCAAACATAGTTGAAGAAAATCGAGTAAGAAACAAAGAAACAGTATAACTCTAAAGAGTCTGTGCGCCGAAGCTGTTCTTGACGACTTACGCCTTCGAAAATGTCGACATGACCGCAAATCCATGGTTATATTGGACTAGGGAACGAACATCAACCGGAAAACCTGGCTTAGGAACGCTTTCTTGATGCTCCATGTAAGCCTTTACTCTCTCTTGTTGTTCGGGAGTGAGGTGGCTCATCGCACTATCTCCTCCAACGTCGTGCTTCGGTGCATTCTTGGGTGCATGGTGCAAAGGATTTAGACGATTCGGAAGTGGAGCAGATTTGCTTGTAAAGCTGTCTGCAGCTGCGGCAAGCGACGCCAGGAAAACGAAAGCAAACTTCATTCTTTAATGGAAGAAAGATAACAATTTGGTTTTTGAGAGTTCGTTGTCGTGCTTTTTGCTTCGTTTTTGTTTGCATCATGAGAATGCCACAGGATCAAGCAGACCGTTTCTTCAGATGAGCTGGCACGTACTAAAGGCGTGCGTAGACTTCCGTAGCAACACGTCACGGTATCTTCTCGACCGAAACCGAAGCCAACATCACACATCACCACCCATACCAATCCCTTTGCTGTCTTCCCATGCCACAATCCCATCTATTTGCAAAGACAAGTCTCACTATCGAAGATAAAAATTGTTCATGGCGTCAAGATGCACCGGACTTTGCGATCCATCATACTTCTACTGTTCTTCGTTCACAACATTCATTCCTTAAACTTGAATCGGAGAACCTTTGTCGCTGGAGTATCAGCGTTGCCGTCAGCATATCTTGGATCGTTGCAGGAGGCCCATGCAGCTGCATTCTTTGAGAAAAGAGAAAGGCGGCAACTAGAATTGTGCCTAGTCAATATTCTCAGGGTCCAATACTGGGCAAGGAATATTGCGGACACGCTTCAAAATGCCGACACTGAAGACAAACGAAAAAAGGCCTATTTGGAAGCGAGACTAGGAGCGAAGGCGATGGCAGCTGATAAGAAAGTTAAGGTGGGCGGGGGTGGTTCTCTTTTTGTTATCACGCTTAAAGGACTGCAGATGAAAGAGGTCTTGGATGACCTTAGGTATTATGCGAAATCAAAGAAAATGGATCAATACAAAGACGATTTGATTGAATCCTTGGCCTCCCTCGTAGAATTTGACGGGTTGGAGACAACGCAAGACCCATCCCCGAGATCTACCTTGACCCTGGGAATGTATACCGACGACAAAAGAATGTTTGTTCAGCGTATGCTTTCTGAACAGATTATACCGATGACGGATGACATTGTGAATCTCTTTGGCAAAGACAACAAACTGCAGTGCGCAAGCTATGTGGAGCAGTATTATCCCAATGAATTACCGCGAAAACGAAACTCAGCGTCAGAATCAATCGGGGATACCACAACAATCGAAGAAAGCAAGAAACTAGAAACTTAGATATCTCTTTGTACATTTATCCTATCGTCTAATATATCGCATAAAACCTTTGCCTCCTTGTATCACATCCTTCAATCGTTTCAGTTTCAGCTGCTGCTCTGGTTCGCTCATGTACTTTCTTGTTATCTGCTTTATTCTGAGCAATTTTTCCGGGTCCGTGACGTCAATCGGGAATTCATCTGGGAGCCCTAGAATTGGATTGAATCTTGCATACAGGGTATTGGAAACTCTTGACCGACCTAGCTGGGCTGTTCCACCCTCACCAAGAATATCTTCCATGATGTGGTGAACCTGTTCTGCATCTGTCGCGCTATTGACGATCTGGCCAATGATACCATCCCAGCCAATCCGAGGGGCGCTTTTCTGCTCAATGAAACCTCCAGTGCCGAGGGATACAACACATTCAATAGGAACATCGGGGAACACGCTGCGTGCTTCATGGATAGCGATTGCAGTAGGATTGCTGGCTACGATTCCACCGTCACAATACATTTCACCTCCCTGATCGACAAGCAAAACATTAGGGCCAATATCTCATTGCAAACCGAGCATCTCGTTTTTCTTACCATCAAAACTGGCTTAAACACCGTTGGAGCCGCTGTTGAAGCTCGAAGTGCATATCTTTGTAGAACTCGAAAGGACCCTACAGTGACAGAAAAAGGATTCATCAGATACCTCGTGGTGTACATTCTGCCGAAAAGATTAACTTTCTTACCTGGGTGGCGCGATGCATCGGTTTGCTTCACTTTAGGAATGTCCCCTGGCATGTTATCATAGTCGTACAATCGAATCATGTCATCTTCAATGTCCAACGTTAGTCCAAGGGCTTTCCGTGCGTCATCTGGCTTGACCATGAATGGATCTGGATACTCTCCACCATTGTAGTTGTAGTTTCGAAGCAATGCTACGTGTGTTGGATTCGATGACATTTTGGATGTGACTCCGAAAACGAACGGAACTGATGGGTCCGCTCTGCTATCGAGCAATGTATTCTCGCCCAAAATCTCGCTCAGGACGTTCATAAAAGGCGATTCATCATATGTTGCTGTAGTAAAGAGCATAAGGGGGGTGCTCATGGCACTTTTGATAAATATTCTCTCAATGAGATAATCGTAGCGTGCAAGCGCCTCTTTGCTCGTCTCTCGTCGCAATCCAATCAAGAACGCAATGATGGCTCCTGTGCTAGTCCCAATAATGAAATCAAAGCAGTCTGAAACCTCCAATCCGCCCAGTGATTCTACCAGGCAATCTACAGCTGTAACAGCAGTCATTCCTCTCGAGCCACCACCATCCAAGCAGAGGATTCTTAGTCCTTTCTGGCCGGGTTGTTTTGGCACCCATTGATTGTAGCCAATAGCAGCCAATATTTGATTGGACGTACCCAAAATCTTTCCGTTTAAATCATCGGTCGGTGAAGCTGCTTCAATAAATGGTCGTCGACGGCGTTCTGTCATCGGCATTCCTTTGCGTTTCGATCGCCAACTTTTGATCATTTCGATAGGGAGTCGAAGCCATCGCCTGGTCTTTTGCGTTCGAGCATACGATGAGCAAACTAAAACAGCTTCTTTGAGTCCTACTGTTTTTCGAAAGGCATCTACTGCCCCATCACTAGCGCACACCATGGCCAAGAGCAACTGAGTAACATAAAGCTTGCATTGTTGCCGAGTTTCTGTGACAAGCAAAATGCGGAAGACAAACGATTAGAAGAAGCTGGCAATACTCAACGAACATTCCATTACCTGCATACTACCTTTCCGGCTCCGGCGTGGTTTTCTGGGCCTTCTCTTTCTTCTCCCCAGAGTCAGTAGTTGTCGCCGCCGCGACGTTTGCACAATTTCCGTATTGTCATGGGCATACTGAAGCAGTGTGACCAAGTCACTTAGCAGCGAAGAACCCTCTTTCGCACAAGCAGTATTGGCCCGCAACAAACTATCGGTGATCACTGCCGCCAAGTCCATATTCAAGGCACATAAATCTCGTAAAGCCCGACAAGCGGTGGACGCGGCAATGAACGTCTCTTCATACTTGCTTTCCACCAAGTCTGACATCTGGGCATCGTCGCGGTTTTTCCGAATGGCAGTCGCACCTTCTCGAATGCATTGAATCAGTGGTACCATTCCTCCAGTCGGTTGAAACTCGTTGCATACATTCACCCAATCCGAAACATCGTCCACACAGGAAGCAATGGACACTGCCAAATGCCGCATGTCCCTTCCGATTCGTTCATCGTAGTGTTCTGGTTTGCTAAGTGGTGGCAATTCAGTCCCTTCGTCTTTCTCGATTCCGTCCTCAAGCAGCACTTTGTACAGCGGTGACAACTCCAACAGCTCTACTTCACTACCTACAGAGGAGGTTAATCGAATTTTCACGGCATCGTCTAGCTCCTTTGCAGTTTCTCTGTCCAGTTTGTTCGATTCTTTGGGTTCTTGAATAGGTGATGGCGCCTTCTCCTGTGCTGATGATGATAACGTGTTATTATGAGCATCTAAGTCCAGCACTTGTTCTTTATCCAGCAAAGTCTTGTTCAACCGTTTCATTTCTTCTTCCTTTTTCTGCATCTGCATCAGTAAGGATCCGATCGAAGAACCATACTCAGAAATGTTCCAATCTAGCAACGGCGTTGACGATGTTTCTTCGTCGGTCACTGGAGAAGCCCGAACATTGTTCGGTTTTTGTTTGGCATTGAACAGTTGATTGAAGCCAGTGACATGTTTTGGTATTGTAATCAACAGAATGAATGCAAGCAGATTCATTTGCAGGTGAAAGGTTAGCAGTGCCATCTAAATGATGGCTTTTCTTCCGAAGACACCTCGGAACAAAGATTTCGTTCCCCTGTGATGGTCTCACAGTATGATTGGTTAATTCGGACAGGGATTTGCTGCTTCTGGAGTGATTCTCAACGCAAGAAATGAGGCAAGGTTGTTGTGTACTAGCTAAATCTGTGTTCTCTTTTCAGAATCTTGCGTGTGTTGTTGTCATCTTTCTGTCAAGCTTTTCTGCAAATTTGATCAGCACGACTAAACTTCGATTTTTAGGACGTCCTACCGACACAGGAATGCGTGTCATGGAACTGTATCCTACGACATTGTTCCCGTACACACTTCAAGAAGAGTTGGCATGACGTAGTTTTCCGTTATCTATGTACCAACTCCAGTATGTGGAGTCGCATGCTTTTTAATCCATTCGCGAATTCCTGATGCTACCTGTCCGTTGTTATCCGAGGTGCGGTGATGGGATAGCAATAGCACCCTTCTTGTTGCACTTTTGCAAGAAAAGACCTTGTTGGCTCCCTAGAAATCGTGTGCCGTACTTGCATCAATTCATATTGGCTATCACAGACGACCGACTTCCCAGAGGATTGATCTGAGAGACGGGATTTTTTCCTCGGCAGGCGCCATCACAGACAACAAAACCACCATCAAGAAGATGTCAAACAATCAAAATGCCAAGTTTCCGGATGGAAACCAGAAGAAACGAAAAATGGGGCGAAATCCCTCTCCCCGAACTCTGAGTCCAGAAACAGCAGCCAGGTTTATACAGCAGGCCAAAGGAAGAAAGGATGTCAAGATTACCTTTGGGCCATCAAGGCCGCCGGCGACGGGCAACAATAGCGGCGACAACAACAATTTAAATCGAGCGGTAAATTATGGGTCGTTTGACTTGCAAACGTTGAAAGAAACAGCGGCTGCAGCCGCTGCGACCAAGCCAGCAAGCTCGACCAACGGAGGAAATGGAAACAACAAGGACGGACTTCCATGTAGTGAAGGTGAAATGAAAGCGTTGATGAATATGTTTCTAGAGATTATGGGGATGGCAGCGGATTCGGAAAATAATGCAGAAGCATGCAATAGCAGCGACAACAACTATCGCGGCGATGACAAGACAGGACAACTTTTCATGTTTGGCAACTCAAGTGCTGGAGTTCCGTCTCCGCCTGGGGGATGGACTGGGGAAGCTGCTGAAAAGATGGCTGCAGCAACGGCTCGATTTTTTGCAGATGGAGGGTCGTGGGACACAATTCGAAGAACGTATGGTGCCGTCGACGGAGTGTATGACGACTATGACGAGGATGATGATTCAATACCTGATCTGGATGAGATGAGAGAATTGTTCAAATCACAGCAAAAGGCACATTTGGCGTCGATGAAACAAACAAACGAGATGTCCAGCGATTGGGGGTCCATAGAACAGGCTGCGATGGAAGGCGTGATGGAAGCAGAACATCAAGCACAAAAGGCGGCCAAGAAACGGGAAAAGAAACAGCGCAAGAAGGATAGGCAAAAGGAGGAGGCAGCCCAAAAAGCAGCACAAGCTGCGGCGAAGAAGCGAGAAAAGGCAATTTTGTCCTGGAGAAGCCGGGTCGTGTCCGCATGTCAGTCAAACGAAATTAGCAAGCTAGAGGCTCTGTTGCTGGAGTCACCGTTGCACAAGACACCAGACGAGGAAGAAGCGGCAAGATCTGTGATTCTACCTCACCTGGAGTTCCTCCTCCCGAATTGTGTTGCCAAGAACGTTTCACAGTTGGAGCGAGGCAAGGAAGCGCGGAAGCGACTGGCCGAATACGTCCTTTCCTCAGATGTACCAGTTGTATTCAAACCATTGCGGAGTGGCCGGGCAGCACTCCACACAGCGTGTTTTCACGGAGATGTTCAGTTCTTACGCCTAGTGTTGGACAGCGTGACAACTCTTGAAGATACAGAAGCCCTTGCTCCAAAGTCTTGCCTGAATCTTAGATGTTGTGAATCTGGTTGGACTCCGCTGCACTATGCCGCTGTCTCTGGATCAAAAGAAGTTCTAGAAACGCTGCTGGCAGCAGGTTGTGATACTGCTGCTGTTACAGATGATACACATACATGGAGGAAGCGGTATGTATGAATGCAAACGTGGTTATTGCTGTTTGTGCTTTGTTTGCTCACCCACTGACTTTGTTGTTCTTCGCAGGGATGGCAAAGGTGTAAACGCGCGGGAGTTGGTTCAATATATTACCAAAGAAGAACACGAAAAGGCCATTGAAACTCATGGCATTGCGCTCCAGGAAATGACAAGTACTTTTTACTCACAACATTCAGAAAGGAAATCGTTTCTAAAAAATCTGGAGCATGTATTCAAACGGTTGATAGATGTTGAGAACAATGGATATTCGTCGCCAAAAGACTTGAATATCACTATGGCAGAAGCTGAGTCTAACGGTGCTAAGGAAAGCCAAACGGAGAGTGCCAGCACTAGAAAGCGAAAGAAGAAAAAGAAGAAGAAGCAAGCCCAGAAGGCTGCTAATTCTGGATCCAATCCGACTGATAAGAAAAAAGCTGCACCGTCGCAGTCGCCAGCGCAAGAGAAACAGGAAGAAATCGATCCCCTTGTGGCAGCGCTCTTCGGGATGGGGTTTTCCGAAGAACAAGTCAATGCTGCTGTAAAGGCGTGCGGTGGAACAAGCCGTGCTACTGCAGATGATCTCGTCACATGGATACTTGGACAAGACGCGGATGGCAATGTCAGGGACAATGCGAATGAAGAATCTGGTAGCACAAGTGAGCATCGGCGCCAAGCCGTTGTCAAAGAGACTTTGGAGGCACCTGCGACATCACCAATCGCGATTGAAGAAGTGAAAAAGGCCGAAGCGGCTGCTAGGGAGGAGGCTGCAGTGGCTCGGCGACTGGCTGCGAAGCGGGAAGAACAACGGCGCAGAAATCGTGCTTGGAATGATCGGGAACAAATTCGCCAAAAGGAAGCGGCAAAAGCAAGATTGAAGAAGGCATCGGCAGTTCCAACCCTAACTCCTCCTCCACAGCTGGACTTGTCCACATCGGCATATCCTTCCTTGCAATCCAGTATTAGCAACGAACCGAGCACCGGCTTGCAGCCTCGGATACAAGCAGGAGCAAAGAACGGTCAATTTGCTTCCAAGGTGATGCCACCTCCCAAATCGAAGGCGGTACTTTCAACAGAAAGCGCAGGTTCTTTTAGCAGATCTGCGAATGCTGCGAATAAATCAAATCCATCGACCTTGGCACAACGACTCCCACTTCCACAAGAACCGGTTTCTGGTTCGCGGGCTTCAACCGGTTTGCAGCCTGGGATACATACAGGAGCTAACGAGGGACAGCATACCTCCAAGGTGATGCCACCTATGAAAGCAGTGCTACCAATGCAGGGCACAGGAGCGTTTGATAACCCAGCGAAGCCGGCAAATAGAACGAATCCATCGACCTCGGCACCAGAATCGGATTCTTCTGTTCATCGTTCATTGGTACCCCTGCCAACTGATCAAACCACTACTGATACAGCCAAATCACCACTAGAAACTAGGCGACCCTCATCTACAAATGGCATCTACGGGTTGTCCTCAATAGGGGATGACGAGAGGACTGTTTCTTCTCTTGGAAGTAATCGCGGGCTTTCAGTGTCATCTCATTCAGTTGTTCCTTCTTCGACGCCAAGTCAACCTTCCACAGTGCCAGTACCGCCTCCAGGGTTCATGCCGACAACTGTGACAGCTTCATCTCATGTGCAGTCCCTGTATAGTTTTGACAAAGTGGATCCTTCCAAAGCGAGCGCCAGTGATCCGGCTGGCTTCTCGCCGGGGCATCTCCAGGTTGGAGGAATTCGTGCAACAGCAAAAGCATTTGTACCGACAAGTTTCAATCAGCCAATTGCTGATTCCGGAAGCATACCGCCTTTGTCTGGGCCTTTTGCTAGTTCTGAGCCTAGCATTCATGCCCCGCCTGGACCCACAGGACTTGAACCCTATCCAACGATGGGATCATTTGACATGTCACAGTCTTTGCCGCCATCCCTTCTGGCAACTCGAATCGGGGGACAAACTACCATGGCTTCTGGGCACCTTGAATCAAACTCTCCGGATTCTTCATCGTTTGTCACATCAACGACAGCAGCACCTGGAAATGGAGAATCTAGTTTGGCTGGGATTCCTCTTGGGTTTGGAACACGCACCCCTGTCTCATCGCTTCTGAGCTCGATTTCATCCGATCCGCCAGTCGGAGCTTCATCGATCTGGGGAAGTACCCAAGGTGCTTCATCATTTGGAGGACTCACATCACTGCCTTCTGAAGATAGCGACAGCCGCAATGGAGAATCTCGTAGTGGCGGCTTCTCTGGATGGGGTGCTGGTATCCAAACAAACCTTCACACAGGGGAGCACCGGTCGATTTGGTAGCGCAATTGAAATCATGTCACTGGCAGTATAAATCCTAATCTAATTCCGTGTTCATCAGAATAATTCAAACAGAAGCTTTGGTTCCCCCATGAATGATGATGGGGGCGATTGATATGTTCTTATTTTAGTAATGAAACCTAGGGTAAAGTGTTACTGAGCTGCCGGTGTTGGTGGTATTCTGATTTGAGAAACCACTACAGCAATATCATCACGGTAGCGACCCTGTTTTGATTGTTCCCATCCTTGTGCCGCCATATATATCAGTTGTTCAAGTGCAGTAAACAAATGTGGCCCATCTTCGTCGTACAAACTGATAGCCACCGTTTCAGCCACAATTTCAGGCGTTGCAAAGTCCATCATACCATCGGTGGCGGATACTGCAAAGATATAGACATCGTCCTTATCAGAATCGCACTCTGCATCTACAAAGATCTCTCCATCAGGATCGGAAGCCTTACAACCCATTTGCGCTTCTACTAATGAGGGGATATCAATAACTTCCACAAGTGGATCAGGGATGACCCCTAGCTTTCCGGCTTCCCAATCCCCAAGGCTTCGACTCATTGCCAAGCCACTCTGCATGCCAGTTTCAGGATCCACGTAGAGAACTCGAGAGGTCCCTCTGATCGGTAGGTACACCTGCCCTCCCATTCTTTCGACACGCTCTTTCTCGTCGGCCAAGGATGGCTTGTCTTCGCGGGTGATGTGCACGACTTCTGCCTTTTGACTTGAAGCTCTATAAACAACCAAGAAAGAACGACTGTCCCCGGCATTTGCAAAGTAGACTTTTCGTCCCTTTTGCAAGATGACAGAGGCCGTGCAACCTCCTGATATCTCCGCTGGAGCTGTCTTGTCGATTTCAACAAACGTTTCAATTAATGCAGTCATCACAGACTCATCTCCTCCATCTATTTCTTTCAGTTTCGATCTAAGCAACTTTGGGAGTTCTGTCACTGCGTATTGAGAGACCCTTTCTCCAAGGTTTGCATGACCGTCAAAAACACCCAATAATTGACTGTCTTCTGACGATTTGTCTCCAATTATGTATGGGGATACACAAAAGGCTCTATCTTGGTTGATTTGATTTTCCAATGGCCCCCCTTTGTAACCAACCAATGTCAGCGTCGCCGTGTCACTACTCCCTGAACTTTCAAGGTCCTTTAAGTCTTCTTCTGAAACATCGTCTCGTTTCTTTAAACGCAGTGCAGTTAGCGCCGCCTTGACGGGCTCTTTATAGTACACATCCTGCGGGAGAATGGGGCAGCCGTAAGCAGGACATTTTTTGGCTTCTTCCATCATTGTTGACACAGGTCGAAGGGAGACGGCGGCGGAAAGAGCAAACGCCAGCGCTGGAACACGGCGACGGAATCGATATCGAACGGCGGGACGCCGGATTGCGGAACTTGATGCTTGCCTCCACATGATTCAATATAAGATTCTAATGGACAATCTGGATGCAAAGCAGTGTGAAACCTGTTTTCTTTTCTGACAAAAGCTGAACCAGATGTCTTGAAAGAGTCTTATTGTTCATTTGGCTTCGACAGGATCAGAAACTCTATTCCCCTTCCACATGCGCCAACCACAGCCGCGCCTCATCATTCTTCCAACTGGTGTCTGGTAGGTACCATTCTGTGCGTTGTACGTGGTGGAGACGTCACCACTACTCATGCGCAAGAGCCACCATTCTGCATTTCCGTCTGGATATGGTTCGGGAGATAGAGCGAACTTGCCCTCCCCAATACCCAAAACCTGCTCCATACAAGTTCTGGTTAGTCGCGGCCAAGAAAAAGTCATCGGGCAAATTCCTCGGACATGTCCGTAACTTCCTTTGCAATCACATGCCTGGCGCGGACAACAGTGGGATTTCGCTCCAAATAACATACTTATTATGTCTTTCTACATATGTGTTATAAAAAAACGAGAGCGGTCATCAGACAAGACACAAACCGCATCCTACTCGCCATGAACACTAACGATGCAGCGGGACATGACACGACAATAGTTGATCCAATATATAAGACGGAGAAATATAACCTTCTCGAGTGGTGCATTTTTCACGATCAGCTGAACCACTACACACAGTGGTTTTGCCTTTTCTCCGTCCTATAATTACAAAACCTATTCGGACAGGATCCGTACGCAACCGTACTGAAGGGGCATATCAAGCAAGCCACGACTGTGGTCATTATGGATGTCGGCATACCTATCGTCGTGATTTTCACCACATCGATCAGCAGGGAACGAATCGAACCTTGCTTCCACTTTCTTGACAACCACTCTAAAGGAGCACCGAAGCAATGACTGCCAACGCTGGAATAATTGCACATTTGCGATCTGGAGGAGGGCCCACCAGATTGCCTGACACACAGTTTCCTGTTGGTTCTTCCGATAATGGGGGCTCTTCGATAAGCGCATTCTTACGCCAGCGAAGTTCCACACAGAGCACATCTCCACCTCCACATCAGGCTAGACTAGCCACCTACAAACCAACGCTGGAACAACTTGGATTAAAGGCACCATTCCTACCTGCTGGGCGAGTGACGCAGCATAGTAGCATTGCGTGGATGGACAAATCCTTTCTAAGCAACCTTCGAAGAATGCTACGGGATGTTGAGTTGGCTGGTGGTGACGCCGTTTCATGGGAACCAACTGGAGACAGATTCATGATAAGAGACAAGACATTCTTTGCTACTAACATTGCGCCTCAATACTTTAGTATTTTCAGCAATTCCACCTTCCGATTGGTGGCCCAATCCTGGGGATTTGACGTAGAAACAGACCCCAATACTGGCTTCCTGACGTTTCACCATCCTGGCTTTCTTCGAGATGATCCTTCAAAATGTGAAAATCTAAGTATGCAAGAAATGAAGGACTTTGCAAGAATCGCTGAAGCAGACGCCACACACAAGGCAACAAGCAGCAGCAGCAGTAACAACTCCACATCAGATGACCCCCTGCTGCTTCTGGCGGCCACTGCTTCCTCCCACCATGACGCGACCCCGACTAGTAGTCCTCAAGTGACCGCAAAGGATGGGACGAAGAAGCATAACAATCAAAAGAAATCTTCACTTGGCCCCAAGAAATCATCCGTCATCAAAGCTCGTCGTGCAAGTTCCCTGCCTCTGGGTGCAGGGCGTCGAAGCTCTGCCAATAACAATGGCCTGGGTAACTCTTACCATGGCTCTGGTCTCAACAACAACACCAACAATAACAAGAGCAACAACAATGGTGCACTCTCATTCGCGTCACCGCGTCGAAGCTCGTTCTCGCCGAACACTCTGACCCTTCGAGGTTCGAGCAGCGGCTCCCCATCCAAGCCATCGTTGACACTTGCACTGCTCCAGTCCCGACGCCACCGTAGTGCAACACTTCCCCTGGAGACTTCTGTCATTGCACCATTTGCAGGGTTGCACATGAGTCCCTCAGGAAGTAGTCCTGCTGCTGGACGGAAAGTAGCATCCTCTTCCAAGGCATCCATTGGTGTGACCTTTATGATGCAAAACGGATCCACCATGCTAACTGGTGGTGGTGGTAGTGGTACTAGCACCAACAGGGTCAACAATGTTTCGGATCATTTCCGAAATAGGATGAGATAGAAACATGCTGGGACAAGAAACGAGATGATATTGGCACACACTTTTCGATGTGATATAGAGTTATTTACTTGCAACTGTATCTTTATGGATTGTCTAGTAGTATAGTAGTAACAAGTTCTCAGGATACGTATCCGGAGTATGAAACTTGTTCAAATCTCAAGTCGACTGCCACCATCAAATTGAGAAGAATGATCACTGGTGGGTCGTATGGGTGGCACCAATGAATGCAATCCTCTCGAAAGCTCTCGTCGTAGGACCGGCCGACCATTCCGCTGTTGGTGTTGGTGTTGGTGTTGGCGTTGCTGCTGTTGTTGCTGTTTTCGTTGGGAAACAGAGGAGTCCATTTCGTCGAGTAGTTGACGTGGCGATTTCCGAACGGGCAAAGAACTTGCTCGATCTTGCGGTTTGGGCCATGCCAGTGGCACATGATCGATACCAGTGGTATCGCCTCGAGAGTAGTCTCCTGCCGTCATAGGACCTGGAACAGACTTGGCTTTTTGCATCGGTGGTATAGATGGCTGCGCCCGTCGTTCTATCTTTCGGTAGAACCAAATAACGTCGGGAATAGAACAGCCCTCGTCGTCATTCGTAGAGCATGAAATAGCGAGACTATCGTTCGTTTCGATTTCGTCGCGAGTCGACAGAGTAGAGTAACTACAACGACGATCTCGAGGCTTACATGGAGCATCCTTGTACAGGTTGGCGTTCTTGTCGTTGTTGAACGCAGGCTTTTCTACTCGCGTTCGATGTAGCTCATCCTCGTTGGACGTGCCTGTTCTTGTAAAAGTGTTCGTCTTGAACGGACTTCTCCTGGTCTTGTCCTGCTTGATGGCTGTGTGATTCCTAAAGAGTGTGTACATGGTGATGTCTTTCCAAGCAGTGAGTATGGATGTTATCTACGACACTTTGCCACAAACGAATGGAGAAAGCAGGATCATCAGATCCATGACGGAAAACATGAGCAATACCGTTTGAATAGTTTTTTTGGGAGAAGGAAATGCACGACCAAATGTACGGGACAAGGGCTGTACAATCTTACGCCACAATGCATGGAATCGGTCAAAAGATCCGATATAGAAACATTCTACATCGCTTTGGCGTAGATTTTTGTCAAACGTCAATATGTACTGCGGTTCTGTGTATTCTCCCCCTCCCTAGTAGTACTGTGCATTCAACACCCGAGAGCGTAGCAGCTATGGACGTGTCAACCAGATGCTTGCGAAGGGATGAAGAAAGATTCGCTCCTTTGTCTGGAATGGAGGCGAGCAAAGACGAATGCCAGCAAGATCGGATCTCTGCACCAACGATAATCCAATCGACTCGTCCTCTACAAACCATTGATTTTCAAAGTTTCCAAAAAAAAGAAAATGAGGGTGCTCACATTACCCTATTCTTCAGGAGTTTTCACTCAACTAGCTCCTCGGCTCATTTTCTGTTTGACAACAGCATGGTCTATATCCTTGTCCTCCGCTGAGAAATGTCCTACCCATGGTTGTCCCGTACTTCCATTGGAAGTCAATGACCCTGGAATACGGGATGCTCTGGACGCCCTTCGGTCCGATCATGAATCATCTGAGGAAGACTTGGAGAAGTCGGAAGACTTGGAGAAGTCGTCGTTGTTGAGTGCTGCAGGGGATTCCGACAAAACAACGTTGACGATGACATCCTACAAGGGAGGTCCATTGAGTCGCCAGATCAATCAAGATGCGGCGGTCATTTTTTCTCCCTATCACATCAAGGGCCAACAACAACAATCACCAAACACCAGAACTCCAGATGCTCAATTTATGGGCGTCTTTGATGGTCACGGAACAAAGGGAGAAATCACATCAGAATACGCAGCCACTGTCATTCCACGACTCCTATCGATGAAACTTGGAGAAATTGATTTGCAGAACACGGATGCTGTATCTCAGGCTCTCAAGGAAACGTTCATTGAAGTGGACAGGACGGAGAAAACTGGAGGTAAAGCTGGTTGTACAGCAACTGTTGTCCTCCAATTGGATGATCACCTGTATGTTGCGAACGCTGGTGACAGCCAAACGATGATTGGTGTGTATTTCGGTGGTAAAGCTTTTCTAGTATATGAAAGCAGAGAGGACAAACCGGATCTTCCGGATGAAGAGGCACGCATAGTAGCAGCTGGGGGCTATGTCCACGTCGAAGCTGATGGATCGGATGTGGCCAGAGCTTATGAAGTTCTATCGGACGGGAGATTGGGTCAAGGTTTGGCGATGAGTCGGTGTATCGGAGATTGGGAAAACCAAGGAGTTATCGCTGAGCCTATTGTCGATTTCATTACCGTCCAAGAAGTTTTCTCTGTTGCAATGAAACATCTCCGCGAAGAGTGTGCCAAAGATAATAATGCTGTGAAGGATTGCGACTCAATTGAAGTGACTGATTTTAAGATCTTTGCAGTATCCATTTCTGATGGAATAATTGATTTCCTCTACAACCAAGAAGTTATTGACGTCTTGGCACCGTCATTCTTCGAAGAGGGGGCCGCCCATCCTCTTCTGGCTGCTGAAAAGCTCATACGGAAAGCAGGCATGCTATGGGATAGAGAATACGACAATACATACCGAGACGATATCACCATTGCTGCGTTCAAAGTTGCTGTTGACGACCGGTTGCTTGCAAATAATAATCAGAAAACTGAATTATGATCGATGGCCTGACAGCGTAGTTTTCATGGAAAGTAAATGATTCCTGTAATCTCTTAATAGCCTGTTATATGATCAGTCTATGGACAGCGATAGAAATGTCGTCTCGATATAGCATCATATTGTGGATGGTACTCTCGTCAAACCATCTATACGACGACTTTAGAATGAGCTGTTCCGTCGCTTCAGCCAAACCCAGCGGAGTTGGCTTGGCAATGCTCTTTGCGATATGCATTGCGACTTCCGCCATGGCTATTTGATCAAAAATGCCGTCCGTTGCTGCCACTACAACGTAGTTCAAATCTTTGGAGAGAGATCTTAAATCCAGCACCTCAGTCGTTGGCTCACTGATGACACCAACTTTATTTCCCTCCGCATCTCCAAGCGAACGGCTCATTGCCAGAGCCATAGCCTCAAATTGATTAATGGGAATGACGACTCGAGCAGAGGCACCGGGAAAAGGGGAGAGCTCGACCTGCCCTCCAGCTGCTTCTATTCTGGCTCGTTCTCCTGGCAGATCTGGCTTGTGCGGTTCAGTCGTTTGAATGAGTTCGACGTTGTTGCCGTTGTTGTCAAAACTCGCTACAAATGCCTGTGAATCTCCAAGATTTGATATATATATAAGATCCCCTGTTTTCCATATGCTAATTGCTGTACTTCCACCAACGTTGACGTTGGTTGGTAATTCCCTATCAATATCTTCAAATATCTTCTTCAGTCCATCCTTTATTTCCTCCTGGCTCATCTGCGATTGTTTCGATGAAAGGGCTTGGATTCGGTTTGGAAATTCCACGCTTGCATAATGGGATGTGGCGTGACCAAGATCTCCATGGCCGTCAAACAGTCCCATCCACCATTCGTCCTCCCGGTCGGGATATGTCATAATGACAACTCGATCCTGATTGACGCTAGTTTCAATACCAATCGGGTTTGGCTTGTACCCCTTTCTTGTTAGAGAAAAGCACGTGTGCTTATCAGGAATTGCTATATTAGCTCCTTTGAGGGCAACAGCCGGAGGATAACCATCGCCAACAAAGGAGCCACGTGTTTGCTTTGGTCTTTGCTCCTGTCGGGCGCCATAGAATTGATCCAGATCCACGTATGGAAAATGAAGCAAGGCCGTGTTCTGGTATTTAAATGAACCCATCGGAGAATCCATAGCCCAGAAATTCCATTCTGCTATTCCTCCTTTAATCGGTGCTGACTTTGTTGGGAAATCTGGAAGTGCATCAACAGACATGGGCGAAGATTTTGCTCGAAGAACAGGCCTCGCTTCATACCCTAGCTTGTTTTGAGCGCGTAGAAACGTGAAGTTGAAAACGGCAGCCATTGGCACAAAACAAAACAGAAAAAGGAACACCATAACCTTGCTGAGGCCCCACCGCTTCCTGAGCTTGGTATGATTGTCCAAAGAAAAACGGGGGTGCGATTGTTGTGGCAGTTTTGGTCTCGCCATGACGTTTACACGTATAGTGGACTTCGGAACAGCAAGTGTAGCTACGATTCACTTTTCTCTTGATGACAAGGGGTCGAATTTGTTGCGTATCAAATGCCAGTCTAGGAACGATACCCCGATCATCTGTGCTGTCTGATGCCAGTAAATGTGTTCTCGAAAATAGAGGGAACATATTTTTGTTTGAATCCCGTCACAGTGATTAGTCACTAGTGAGTCAAGAGGGCACCAGATATTCGAAGAAGTGATCTGGGAACCTTAGAGATCTAGACGACAGGATAAAGCTCAGCACACGATATACATTCTCACCGGAATAAGACAATCTTGCCTGCAGTATTCGGGATTTCGACGCCGCAACGGATACAGTACCGTCATCCAATCCTATGGTAGGAGCTAACCTGTATTGATCGGCCTTTCGTGGACTTCAACACCAACCAAAAGAACTGAAACAATAAGTTTTAAAAAAGTAAATTGTCATCTGCAAAATTAATCCGACTCTATAATGATATGGAAGCATACATGCCTGTATTCCTATCGAAAATCTACTGCCCCGGCATTGGTATCAGGAAAGTATGCTTGCATAAACTTTCCGCCAACCATACCACCCAACAGAGAGCAAAAGATTCGCATCCCTGGCATGGCATGGCCCAAGAGGCCGAAAGTTAACAAGACATTCGGGCAGAAGGCACTGGCTGCTCCATAAGAGTCCACTCCATAATTGAAGACCGGGAAGAAAAGCCATATCATGGACCACCGTGGGAAAGAATTTAGCTGAAAGAAAACTGGCAAGACTTGGATTCCGACGGTAAAAACAAATGTGATGAATAGTTCGCTGCAAAAGTCCTATTCACAAGAAGCAAACAGAACGAGAGTTAACATGAAATACATTGGCTGGTTGGCAGCAACAAAATTAATCCTACCACAATCCATGGATTCTCTCCATCTGCATACTGAATAGGATCTAATGCAAGTGAAGCAATGTCATCTGGTAGAACCGTCCGTAGAAAAACGGATAGAGATAATGTGACAGCAGGGTAAACCGGCACGATTGTGGCAAAATCAACGAGTCTAAAATTGAGCAAAAGAGAATTGTCAATCGTCGACGAAGAAAACATGCAGATAGGAGTCGCTTTATTCAGCATACCGAATTCGTCCCAGCGTATAATCACAAGCTCGCGCTGGTAAACTGGGGATGATTCTTGTCTTGTCTTGGACCCACAGAAGTACGCTGAAATGGAAGGAAAAGAGGAACTATGTCAATATGATTTCATCCATATATGCGCGAGATAAGCTTTCCCTAAAACTTACAGCGGATTCCCAAAAATGAAACCTGGGGCCTGCTTTGTGACGATTTTCGACGGCATGAATGACAGAATCCAAGTCGCGACGGCCGATATTGTCTTCACGACTTCGTGCTGGACTGCAGAAAGATTGCCCTCCCCATCAACCATCAAGGGCCAGAAGTACTTCGGTAAATGTTTCGTTTCTTTGTAAGAACTGAGATCAAGTAGAACACCGATCAAAATGCGAAGTGACATGGCGATGCAAGACCACAATGATACTGCCCTCGCTTCTCGAACCCACAAGAAAAGCGTACGTTCCCACCATTCCTGCTCTTCTTCCACAGAACTTTCCTTCAGCCTAACTTTTTTAGTTTTGAAAAAGTTTTTGTTGAAAACCATCTCAGCAGATACAGTTCGTCCATCCAACACTGGTAGGATTTGTGTTGGTGATGACGAAACATCCAGTTGTGACTTGCATGGAGGGAGCATAATAAAACTGCGAGAAAAGCAATCGGACATGCTATTGAACTGTCCGACTATATTGTTCGAAATGGAGCTTCATGGCTGTCCTGCACATGTCCCAGCGACAAGGGTATTCAGCTATGTTATCCAACAAGTCTGTGCAAGATATTTCTTCTTCACGATGTCGTTCCGTTGTCAGAACTCCTACGATGCGAAGGTCTTTCTTGTTTATTGTACGAATGTGGTACGTGGCACTTCCTTAAGAATCAGAGAACCAAGACTCATACAACGCAAAAACCTACGATACGAACTGGAGAACAAATTTTGAAGGTGATATGACAGCAGCTCATAGACCAGCCATCTCAATAGATTCTGAGGCCTTCTCTGCTGTAGAGGAACGAAAACAAAGCAACAACTCTCTCCTTTCTTAACCAAACAATGGACGATTACCCAGCTGCAGATCCGATCCCGGATCCAAGTAATACTAGGATGCAACACGAGGAGCTGATGGATTTCTTGCAGAATTCGAGTGACATGCGAAAAGCAGCAAAATCGAGCATGAAGCAAGCCTTGTATGCTGGTGGAGCAGCCTTGATGGGAGGGTTTTTACTGGGTCCTATCGGTGGGATGGTAGGCGGAGTTGCTGGATCAATCGTTGGATATTTCAAGGCCGACAACTACGATGGCGCTGTTATGTGTTTGAACGAGTTAGAGCCTGAACAGAAGAAGTTGCTTGTGAAGAGAGTTGGACAAGTATTGGTTGCAGCCGGAGCCACAACGTCGCAATTGAGCACGCAGACAGCTTTTCGGGATACGTTGGTTAATTTGTGTTCTAGTCCTGGAGTGCGAGACGACGTTTGGAATGCATGTGTTCAAACCTTGCAAGAATAGAGTTTTCAATTCTGTTGTGTATGTTCTTAAATAATAAATATCCTGAATGACCTGGTTACAAACTACAACGTATATCTATCCACAGCGTTGCCAGAGCCCTCTATAGTTCCAGAGCAGCGGAAATGGTCCTACTGAGTATTTTGCGCTGAGAAAAATCTGAGTATAACATCTCTTATCGAGTATTCAAAATTGAGTTTTGCATCTTGCATGGTGTCCACTATGAATGCTGCTATTTCCCTGATATTCTTTTAGTCAGTAGAAATCAATGTATACAACATTACATGGCCCGAGTTCCAGGATCACCTAACGACCACTAAAGCTTGAATCATCCAAGATTAAGCTAGGGGTGTTAGTCCCACCTTGTGAAGACCCTTTCTTTTGGGAGTGTGCCATCTGATGAAGCAAGCCCGCAGCATGTGCTTGGGAAGTGTAATTGTCGTTTGCACCCATCTTCTTTAGAAGAGACTCGGGAAGGACCAGATTGGGCAGAGCTGATGGGCGTTGTTGTGCAAAGTTGTGTGGGCTCGCCATGTTTTGCCGCTTGGAAAGCTGAGCATTCCTCAGGAACTCGCTTGGGGTAATGGATGGACGCTTTTGGGAAGACAGAGTCCGGTGAAACGGGGCATCAGGATATACAAGCTTCCGAGCAGCGGCCAAAGCCTGGGAAGAAATTTGGCTGTTCGTGCTCGCCATGTGTTGTCGATTGGCGAAAGATCCTCCATCTTTGTTGAAAGAAAATGTTGAAGATGTCATGTTGTTTGTAGACGAAACCCTTGAAGCCATTGCTCGGAGACGATCCATTTGTTCTTGAAGAACAGAAGGGTTCTTCAGGGTCAACAAATTTGTTTGGGAAGGTGGTGTCATTAGAGAGTGAGATTTCGATTTAAATAGGTCGGTAAGTGCGCTTCCAGAAGAAGGCGTGGCCGTTGAAGTTTGACTTTGCTGGCTTGACAGAGTGCTCTGACCAGGAGGGCACATCATGGTGATGGATCTTGACTTTATCAGCTCTTCAAGTGTGCTGCTAGGTTCAGCAGTTGCTGTCAGACTTGGTGCTCCCCGGGTAGCACTCATTTGCTGCCTGTCAGATTGCGTGTAGTTGACTTGCTCAGATTTATCAGTGGGCAGGAGGGGAGGAGACTTGATGGTGACACTACCATGATAGCTACTCGTCTTCTCAAGCGAGCTCGCCTCCTTCGAAACCTGGGATTCGTTGGACTTTTCCCTGGCTTTCTTCCTGGACGTGAGAGCGGCAATTGCCCTGCGAGTACCAGCAGCTGTAACACTTCTCATGTCTGACATAAGAGCCTTATTGTCTCGCTGAAAGTGCTCATGCCCAAAGACCATTTCTCTGTTCTTCTTGTCACCTCCCTTGGGAACACAGATTTGCCTGAAGCCCCACCGATAGAGCTTCCGCGTGAACGACGAGAATTTCCCCCCGCGAAAGAAAAGAGGCATCAGAAAATCCACTAGTTCTTTCCTATCTCTGATGATGAAAGTGTGACCATCACGGGCCCATGAAATGCAATCAATGTGTCTACCATTGTTGTTTTCTTGCTCGACATAGGTCAACATGAGCATGAGCTGGCAAGTGCAGAAAGGAGTTAGTAACCAGATGACGGCAGTGTTGCACTTTATTCTTTATCATCATCTACCTTTTGTGGGAAATTCAATGTAGCATTATGATCTTTCACGAATGTTAGGAGGTCACCATTCCTTTTTTCGTCCGGACCGAGGAGCAGATTCCCCAGTGAATTGCCAGCAGTGTTTGAAGGAATCTGAAACACCATCCTGTTCTGCCCTTGCACTCCGCCATTCGTATTGAAGATTGATTGATTATGAGAGAACATAGCTTTTGCAATGCAAGTTCCATAAGGCCATGTGAAAAGGACTTTTGAGATTATATCGGGCACTAGAGATTTGTTCCGATGCATTGTTGGTGGGGAGAAGAATCTACGATCTGAAGCAACCATCTACCTATCGACATCCATGTAACGAAAGTACTAAGAAAAGGGGGATCAATTTGACCGTCTTCAACTGCTTTACTGACACACATCTATAATGTAGGGATTAAACTTCCGCGGATGTTTAAGGGTAGTCATGTTTTGTTAATAAGGGAACATCCGCGTTTCTATTGGAGGGACACTCAGGGGTGTTTATTTCAAGAACCTTTTATCAGTTCTGATCTCTGGTAAGAGGATCATATATAGCATCTGTTCTTTCCGGGGAACCTAAAACTGAGGAAGGCATTTGTGTACCTGTTGGAAAGCTGCATATCACTCGAAAATGGCTGGAATACTGGAGAAGAACAAGAGTGCCTTCACCACAATTCTCCATGACACATAAAGACCACACACATCATACGTATATCACTGAGAAATACCGGGAAAGAACAATAGTCAGCCTTCATTACTTCAACAAGAAATGATCTCATATCACTCACAGCCGTAAATAGCTGCAGGTGATGGTGGGGCTCATTTTCACGAACTACAGTCTTCGGGTTCCTCACCGGTTGTGATTGTACGCTGCAGGCGCGAAGGTTGGCGGCGCTGTGATCATGCTTTGGACATCGAGTTTCACCTATTGCATCTACAGCAAGCTTCTGATCAGGCCGACAACTGCCAATCATATTTATCTTTGGACACTGCGTTTTTCACAGTTACAAACAGTACACCGTAGCCAAAGAGAATTTGGACTCTCTAGATTCCACTGAAACTAGTTCTTTGCGCCATCACTTGAACATTTACCGGCGATGGCATGCACTCAAACCCAACAGAGTACCAACCACCATGGCTTGGAAATCAAAGGATCCTCCACATCACATGGTACTGTCTAGCTATATGATATAATAACGGTGTGAATCAGATTTTTGACAATACTACTAGCAAGAGGTATCTGTCCTGAATTGCTTTACCAATCAACGCTCTCAGCTTCCAGCATGTGCATTCATCCTTCCTGCGTCAAGAGTTTCTTCGAATCCCGAGAATTACTGCCATCTGTCAGGAAATAGTCTACCATCGTCTTCTCGGACGCTGTCATGAAAAGAGAGTGATCCTGTTTTTCGTACTTTTTCCAAGACGGGATTGCATCCAAAATCATTTTGAACTTCATGCCGTATCCTGGATCCCTCGTCAAAAGCTTCAGCAGCTCCACAGCATGAACCTTTGCAGCTGCTGGATCCTTAATACTGGATAGTTTCGGGTTTTCTAAAACATCTTCGACGAGGAACTTCGGGAGATCGCATGCTATCGCAGACTGAAGAAGCGCCACGCGTCCGTCCGCGGCGCCCGGAGCTGCTGGACAAGTTGCCGTCTTCATCTCTGCTTCTTCCTTTGGATCCATCTTCGTTCTAGCATCAATCCCTGAACCTTCATTATTTCGAGGTTGTTGAGAACTGCTGAATTGCAATGTACCATTCCCACCAGTGCCATGCGTTTCCATTGTACCCATCCTAGAATCATCGCCAGCATCGAATTGATTTGAACTTGCAGCTGCCATGGGTTGTTCGTCGTATTGCGGAGGTGGCGGCGGAGGTTGTCTTGGAGGCGGTGGCCGCACCTGGTTCGGGTGCATTCCTTGTGAAGATTGCACATGATCAGATTGGGCATGCGAGGTTTGTTGTGATAACGGTTGCTGGAACCTATGGTCAACATTGCCTTGCTGAAAATGCTCTTGGCGCATTCTCCTATCACTGGCTTTTGCGGGCGGAGTTTGGACGCGAATTGGTGTTGCAGGTTGCTGTTGCGCCTGATATGAGCTCACGTGCTGATGTCCTCGAGACGCTCCAGGATTTTGATGTTGGGAGTATTGGGACGAAGATTGCTGTTGTTGAGAAAGCGGGGCAGATGCTGGTTCCTGGTGCGAAGGATGTGCAGAATCGTAAACGTTCGTCTGCTGTGGCAATGACTGGCGAGGTGGCAAGCGTTGGTGCTGCTGAGTGTTATTACCGTGTGTTCGCGGCGTTGGCTGTGGAGCATACTGGGAATTTTGAAGAGGGTTGACATAAGGCTGCTGAAATCGCGATGTTGTTGGGCTAGTAGCCTGCTGATGATAACCTTGCCCGGCAGCATTTCTTCCCTGGTACACAGCTTGGGGCTGATATTGAAGTTGACTATGTGAAGTTGGAACACCGGAGAATTGCTGATAGGGCCGAGATGATGCATTTGGGAATCTCTGTTGGTGTCCCATATGAAAGTCTGGGTGGTTTTGATTCGACCCATGGCCTTGATTCGAGACATAGCCTACATTCGAGCCAAAGTCTTGATTGGATGTATAGCCTTGGGTAGAGCCATACCTTTGATTGGATCCATAACGCTGGTTCGACCCATATTCTTGATTGGAGTTATACCCTTGATTGGAGCCATACCCAAGCGGTGGACGAGCTCCAGCAGTAGAAGCGCCTCCGTGCTGGTGATTAGTCAAAGGAGGTGCCCCGTATGTAGTTCCTGCGTTTTGAATAGGTGCTTGATACTGTATTGTCTGAGGCTGAAATGACCCGCTGTTGGACGCAGGTGCAGGAGCTAAAGAAAGAGGGTCGTCCAATGGGTTCCCAGTGGCAACTCGATTCCTGGACACTGGTCCCTCGCCAGGAGCCGGAGAAGGTGCCATATATGCATGTGACATATCGAGGGAAGATTGATGCTGTGACGCCATAGTTGCCGGACGACAATCTTTGGAATTCGATGCACTTTCCAAATCTCCAAGCGCTTCAATGAATAGTCGTCGCAACATATCCGTCATGAACGCAACATCAGGGTGGAGCCCATCGTATTCAGCAGCCTTTTTGGTAAAGGCAACAATTCCATGCAATCGATCGTTCTGACCTGAACTGATAAGCGCCTCGACGTTTGGTCTTCTACTCACTGCCACATGAAGAATTCGAACAACACTTAGAAGAGGAGTGCCGAACAACTCTTGTGTCAAAATATCGTCAAGAAAACCAAGGCATCGTGCCATATAGCCCCAACGGGCCAGCTTGTCACACAAGTTTGTTCTAACCTTGCACAGATAGACACTGGCATCAGTTACAGACTGAAGAGACTCCTTCCCTCCAATTGCCAAATCAGTCGCGGTAGAATTGTGCGATCCAAGGCCCTGCGCCGTATACAGCTTCAATTCATGAGCCCAGCGTTGAAGTAGCATCTCGAGGAACGCTGTCGGATCTCTTATATTGTATGTGGGTTCTTTCAGGAATCTAGAAACATACACTCCTCCCACAAAAAGCTCATTTTCCAAGTTCTTATACTTCACATGAATCTCTGGGGACAAGTGGAAGCTTTCGTCTCCAGCACCAAGTTCCCGCCGTTTCTCAATGCAGGCATCAAGTTGTTCTGCCAGTATATGCCTAAGCTCGGCCCGCATTGAACCATTCCAAATCAACTCTGGTGTATCGCTTTCGCCATCAAACAGATTCAGCATGGTGTCTGGGCCCTCTTCTTTAAGCACGACTGCTAAGGTCGCAGGAAGAAATCGTTGCAATCCCGGTCCTGCAGGAAAGTGCGGAAAATTAGTTTGTTTGACTTAAAGCCTGAACGAATGAACAGGCAGCCTTATAAGCCTTACCAAGCATCGGGCCAGTCTTTGGGTCCCACAACAGCCTTGAAAGCGTCTTTGCCGCACCAATTCGTGCAATCCATACTTTTGTGAAGCCACTATATCCAACCAAAATACCAAGAAGTTCCAACCAGGCTGTTGATTCGATCAACTTCAACGCAATTGAAGGAGAAGATGAAAGGGATTCCAGAAGAGCCCACCCACGCTGCTTCCGCAGAATGTCAACTTGTCTTCCTGTTTCCGTTTCCATTTCAGGCTCTTTGCCCTCTGGAGAACTAGACCTTTCTAGCACAAAGAGCAATCTCCAAAGCGACCCTTGCCTGGCAACGGCATCCGCAAACTGTTGTTTCGGACTGAGAATTGATAGAATATCACAACCTATTTCAAAAGCCTTAACGCAAAAAGGTTAACGAATAGACGCATGCTCAAAATCTATAGGCCAAGAATCTTACCTCCGTGTCCTGTGGAAGCTCCAACAACGAAAGCAGAACAGAAGATATATTGGTGGCGGAGTCACAGAGGACGTCGTCGACAAGCCCATCGGACCTCACAAGGTGTCGAAGAGCTGTGACTGTGGCTACGAATCTTCTGTCTGAAATTGGGACGCACTCAAGTTCAGGTTCAATGAATTCCGATTCATCTATGATTGCCCCAGGAACCTGTAATCCTACCCAACCTTTTGGGAATTTATCGCTGTCGTTTAGACACCTTGCGACAAAACTCGTGAGCTGACGTGCAAAGAGTCCAGGGTTGCCGATACCCCGCAATCCTCCATTTTCCACGCCAATCTGATTGAAAATGCGGACATAGACGCCACTAATGCGAAGCTCGTCTTTCAGTGTGCGGTACTCGAAAGTGCCAAAGCCTTTAAGCTCTTGTTCGACCGCTAGAACTTCACCCTCTGGGTGCATTTCTTCCATTTTATCAAGGAATCTCAATAGATCGTTGCGCATTTCCACATTCCAAATTCTTGACGGTGTTTGGACATTTGTGTTCAAAGTTCGTAGGATCTCTCCTGTACGCTTATTTCGAAGTAGTAAAGCCACTGGCTTCGTGAGCATTGCATTGACCGCTCTTTGTAAGTCGACGTTCTTTGGTGTCGAATAGGCTTTGTCATGAAGGGCACCACACAGCATCCCGAAAGCTCTCACAGCCAATCGAGCATGAGAATTGCTAGCAGCTTGTGAGATACCAATGTCGTCTTCCGTACTATCGCGTGGCATCGCAGCTTCGTCGAGAGTTGGATCAAACCCGAGTAGGTAGCGACCCAGAGGCCAAACAATTCCAGCCCCTATTAACTTGCATTGCAACTTCTCGTGCCGGGCCATGCTTGCAACTCCTTCAAGTGCGAACTTCTTGATCAACGAATCGCCTACTTGCCTCAACCCAGACCCTAAGGATTTTCCGTCGAGACATCTTCTCCAATTCACGCAGAAGCGGTCACAATTTTCAAGTGATGCAATTGCATTGCGTCCACTGTCGTAATATGCGATGCCAGACAGAGTGTGCACGACATTCGACAGAATATCGGCGACTGTCTTGTCTGGTGCACTTGATGCACCAGCTACAGAATGACCGTCGAGGAATTTTGAAACAAGCACATAAAAGTCGAGCAACGACTCAAGAACGCCGACTCCTCCTTCCGCAACGAGCTCTTCGGCATTCAAGGGCGAGACTAGACAAGTGCGAAAGAGAAGCTCAACTGCATCGCGGACAAATTCTGCTCTCTTGGCGTTCATGAGAGACGAGCGCCGGGCTGACTCGATATCTCCCACAGTGCACACCCCTTCACACGAGGCGGGCAAACGTAAGCATGTCAAAAGAATATGATAGGCAGGGTACTTGTATTGGCTCATTTCGTTTTCGAAACGTCTGCAAATCAGTGACTGAGTTCGAATGAGGACCTTCATCGCGTCCATCTGTTCTACTCCACCAACAAAACCTTCAGCAACGTTGGGATCTTGGTCATTGCCATCGTTTGTCTTAAACCCATCACCACGAATTGCTTCAATTTTTTGGCCGCTCTCGATGAATGGCAATAAATACTCATACGCCTCTTGGATTGCTTCGAACATTTCCCTTCCGGCAGGATTCTGAAAGAAACATGGACGCAAGCAGATGAGACTATACTAGATAGCAGCCGCAACGTTTGTCCCAATCTGAAAGCACTTACCTTGTCAGGGTGATACTTTCGCGCCAGGGCCCTATACGACTTTCGCAACGCGCGACTCCCATCGCCAGCCTTTAGATTCAGGACTTTACTCGCATTTTCAAGAGCTTTCTCTTCCTTTGATTCGTCACGATTCATCTGGTTCTTAAATTCTTCTAAGCATGACTTGAAGACTTGGACGGGCTCAGCAATAGGCCAATCAGGAAACCGCACCTCGTCGCAAAGATTTCGAAGATAGTAGTTGTGGCAAAACATCTCTTTCTCCAGTCTCTTGTAAGCCACACCGGGCATCGGGCAGTATTCATATCTCGTGGTCGTATTTTGCCACAGACGTTTTGGAAAGTCGCCAAGATGTTGCAAAACCATTTCTATAAGGTGCTTTCGCATCTCAAAATTCCAAATAACTTCAGGCGTGTCGAAATTCCCAACGAAAATATCATTAAAACGGTCGGCGCCATAGTTGAAAAGCATGAAGAGAACACCCTCTGGCAGCATACTTCCTAGAATACTTCTTTCCTTTATGGACAATTCGCTGTCATCCGCGGCAGCAGCAAACCCTGACCTAAAATGTTGTTTCAAATGGGTGGAATGAAGTAGCTTTGCAAGAGACTTGAAGTTGCTTCCAGTGTAGCAAGCTATGAAGAAGTATACTCCGGTCAAGTAAAACTTCGATGTCGCTTCTTCATTGTACTGCGTGAGTTTGAATAACAATTCTGCAGCCTGGTCGACGAGTTGTGTATCATTGCATAAAATTGATTGAGCGATGATTGATAGGAAAGAATCAAGGTTGGCGGCTCCATCCGACTTTGCTGGTTCTCGTGTAAGCCCACACATTATTCGTTTGGCGATCGGAATTGGGTAGTATGGAAGTCCCCTCGAATCTAGACTCTTGTGCAAGTCCACTAGTCGTGTCAACGAGCGCATCGCTCGAATCGAAACTTCTGCTGGCGAGAAGATACCCGTACCACTTCCGTCTGTGCAAAGTTGCCACCGAAGTTGCCACACTTCATCCAATCGGTTCCACTTTCCAGTATCAATGTGGGCTTCGTTCACGCCTCCTGAATCCTCCCCATCATCGTCGTCGTAGCTTTCTACGTGGGACGCTGTGACCAACGTAAAAGGAGATATTTCCCCAACTTCTATCATCCGTTGCAGTTCTGAAACTCGAAAAGGACCACGGACAGAATCAGCAGGTGGAGGCATACGCCCCGATGAGGAGACGAACCAAAGAGGCGGACACTTTGCATCAAGAGTAGCAGAGCCAGCATCCACTTTGCCACCTCCCCCGTCTGGATTCGTGCTATTTCCATCTGTGAGCATTGCCAGGCCAGAATGGGAGTAGCCATTTCCGAGAACACGAGTCATTAGGTTCCCAGCTTGAACGCCATTTATGTGCCCCCATGCAACAAAGTGGCACATCTGTTTGATGCTTTCAGCATTGAGCAGCTGCTCAGCATTTTCTGGTATGTTGGTTCGACTTTCGTCCCCGTTTTCTTCGTCTTGGACACCCAAGACAGTTGCTAGAAGGCTGAGGAGTCTGTGCTGGGTTTCGATGCTTCTAGTGGCGACCATTGACCGAATTAGGATCATAACATCTGGAAAAGGACCAATTGTGGAGCCATGAACTGCGTACAATCTTTCAAGACAACGGATGCACATAATTGTCACCTTCGCATCTCTATCCATTTCACACAGAAAACGCCGAAATAACAACTCGAAGAGGCGAAGCGGTTCATCCCACGATTTGATAAAGCCTTCGCCAGCTTGAAGCCAAAGTCGCATGTAGATACTGCCCACACGGAGCTCCTCCTTCAAGGATGGATACTCAATCCGGAATTGTTGATGGTTCCAAGCAATTTGTTGCAGTCCTCGTGCTTCCGTCTCACGGTTAATGTACTGGATTTCGCTCTCTAGACCAATCCGAAGCTCACGTCTCGTCTGTTGATTCCAAATTAGATCTGGGAGAGCGTGATTCTGGGTCAGCACGTGGAAGAATATTCGAAAATTCTCTAGTGGCTGTTTGTGATCCTGTGTAACTTTGGATGATACATAACTAAGGCCCATTCGGGATCTCAGCCTGGCTGTGTTAGTGCCTGCGGCTCCAGAAACAGTAGCCGGTCTTGAAATTGCGGCTGTTTGTTCCTTGCTTTCCTCGGGTATATTTTCCTCAATGGTATCTCGTTCAAGTTGATCCAATTGTTCTACTTCCTCGCGACTCAACAAAGGCATCTTGAGATACCCCATGAATCCGCTTGGAACCATTCGTTTCAACAGCCTTTTCTCATCACAATCATTAGGACCTGCCAGCCACAACATGCAAAGATACCGCGACAAAAACCTTTCACCCTCTAGCGGGCTAAAAATCGCCGCATGAAAGTGATGCAGCACAAGTGCAGTGGATAGGGCAGATTCTCGAATCGATGCCATAACTTCTGGCGCATGAGTCGACAAGAGCTGCAACAGGAGGGCAGAATTCTCAATCACAAACGGTGTCTGTTGATACAGAGTATTCAAGAGAGCCTGGTACCCGCCACCCAAAGCCTGGATGAAAGCGGCAAAGTCCTCTGGAGTAGTTGTATCAGCAAAGGAGCACAGTACGCTCTGTAGGATATCACTCATCACCATGCGAATCAAATCAGAGGCATCACCGCTCAGAAGAGACGAGACAATACCGGTGATCAATCTACTTCCTCCAGTTTTAAAAATGACAGATTTGTTGACGTATTCTACCTCTTTGTCACGCGGTTTGTCACTCGGAAGAGCGGACAACAAGACCGAAAGAGCACGAAAGGCCCAGAATTTGCAAAAAGTGTCTTCAATGGTCCAGATCAAATGGAGACAATCTAAAAACGTGGCAAGCTCGATCGAATTTTTGTACCCCGCCGGGGTCTTAGACAACCGGTGCAACGTTTGAAACATGGGCCCGGCAGTCTGTTCCGCCAAGTATCGATCCCTCTTCATTTCCAGCAAATCCGCTGCCAACCCCCAAAGTGCGCCAATGGAGCCTAAAATGTACTTGTCTTTCTCCCCAGTTGGAAGACCTTCTGCTGTGGGCAATACGCTGGCATTGAATTCCCGACAGAGCTCCATGACATTTCGGCATTCTTCAATCGGATTCAGCGGGGCTCCTTCTTGAGTCGATGATTCAGCGCTGGAATTGACGTAGGAAAACGCAGAGGTTGCCACGGTGTGCACCCGCTTCAAACAGTGGATGGGTATAGAGATAGGTTGAAACAAGCCACCGCTCTTTTCTGGCACTGCAGAAGTTGCGAAACTTGCCAAGCAATAACCACCCGATGGGACATCTGACACGTGGACCTGTGGATTTTTCCCCAATGTGGAAGCATTGTCAATCAGTGACACAAGTAGAGAATCTCTGGACTGTGCCGAATATGTACGAGAATGTCCATCTGCAAACTCCAAAACAATCGTGTCCCCCGCATTGGAAGGTCGAACCAGGGCATACAGATCCGATAATGGCCGGCTGGATACAATCATTCCAGCGGCATCTTTTTCCAAGATTCGACCAGAACCAGTAATGCACAACTTCCGGTTGACAGTTCCCCCCGGCCAGCCATTGGCACTCCCGACCACGGCAGCATCATGGCGTTTGGAATTCTTGGCAACCTTGTATTCGGTGGCAACAATGTCGGCCTGTTTCTGTTGCCCAAGTTTTTTCTCCTTCCATTGTGGAATTGTACAGGAATCTGTCATCCTCAAGTCCAATCCGATGCGATCGCACCCTTGCCGCATCCAATTGACCACATCCGCGCGTGAAGTTGACGTAATGGAAAAAAGCCGCATTTTCTTGGAAGACAGATATAGAATCAAGCCCGAAGAATCGTCCGTGGTGAAAGAAATGCACACTATGTCCACAAATCGATATTCTTGAATCGGTTCCTTCGACATCGGATGAATTTCGACGACGGCATAGGAATTGACTTTCAAGGCAGATGGAATGACCGTCCCATGGCGAGTGAAACGATTGCACGACACTGCTGGAAATTGTGTACCTGCTAGACCTCCTTTGATGTGCCCCTCATGACATTGAAGCAAAGCCGTCAGCACCATGGACCGTTCCACATTGTGACATTGAAACTTGAGCTTGTCTCCATTGACTTGCAACAGAATCTGATCCTTGTCTATGGCACAAAAATCCTTGAGTGCATCATAGTTCCAAGTGTTCGTAACTTGGTGACTATCCGGATCGAATGTTGAAAAGTGGTCGTTGTACAGACAAAGCAAGCGAACGTAACCAGTCCGCCAAGACCGCAACTTGGTGACCTGAAACTGAAACCTGGGCCGTTTGCCGCTGACGAGGGCTTCTTCGTGGCGCTGCGCCATGGCTGCGGTTGGTTGAAATCCCAATTTCGGCCCGTGATCTTCTTTGTGAAAGAATGTCTTGATCTTATCAAACCCAAATTTCTCGCCCGGCGTTTCTGCATGCGCATCGTCTTCCTGGTGCATGTGCTGTTGCTGCGGTGGTGAAGCCATTCCAGCAGGTGTCTGAGGCTGCTCTTGCTGCTGATACATGTTAGGATTGGGCATTGGCGATCCTTGTCCATGCTGCGTTGGTGTCGCCATGTTTGCAGGTTGGTTCATCTGCTGAGGGGTCATCATGCGTGGATGATTGGAAGGCCGTTGCTGAGGTGTCTGCGGCGGCTGATTCTGGTATATCGGTTGTTGTTGTTGATGTTGGTATGGTTGTTGCTGCGGTTGCTGTTGTACATGTTGATGACCCATTGGCATTTGCTGAGGCTGCTGCTGCATTTGGTGTTGCTGATGATGGTATTGTTGATTCTGCTGCTGCTGCATTGCCTGTTGTCCATGAGGCGGCTGCTGCTGATGTGGATACATTCCGCCGCCCTGGTCGTTCATCATGCCAGTTTACCAAGCAACTTGCAATAGCTTTCTCTCTATCTCTCTGTCACAAACTAGTCTATTATTTTCTCTAACAAGGGTTAAAAAGAGACGCACTTGACTGCTAAAAGAACCTGTCAATAGCATCCAAGAGCACAAGTGACTTTGCTGCTTTGATCCAATTCGTTTGATTTGATGCTTTCTTGCCACACGCCGTTTGGGTTCGGTCGCGTGTTTTTTTGGAGCCGTCTTGGTTCGTAACCGTACTGGAGCTACGGACGACACAGACGACCGTTGAAGACTTAGTCGAAGCAGTCATTGAGGAAGGAGTCACACTAGTCAAAGATCGAATGTCTTGCCACATGGCCCCGCCTACGTAAAATGTGACGACAAGGTGACGTGGCGCAGTTTCATGACTACACGAACAACAAAAATGTGCGAAAAGCTTGAAAAACACAAATTCTTTGCAGCTGTTTGGGTATTCTTCCAGTCTTCAACGATTTCCCATAATCTTCTTGTCAAAGATCAATACGTTGAACATGAAGTCTTTCTTTGCGGCAGCAGCACTATGTGTTTCACTTCATTCTGACACGGTTGAATCCTTTATGAATCGGCACAATAGACGGTCGTCTTGTCCTGTCGGTACAACGTCGTTGAATTCAATGCCCATGCCATTTTCAGAGGGAGCAGGAGTTGGAGTAAGAGATCACCCAACGGATCTGCCTGAGGGTGTCGGACCATTGCCTGGTTCACCAATGGTCCCGTATGGTCCAAATGGTCCTACTAGTAGTAGTATGCAACCCGATTCCAGAGGATTTGGAGGACAGTATGAAGACGATTATTGGTACGAGAGTCCCGCCAACAATTGGAATTCCAATAATAATGGATGGAACAACCATCAAGGATCCTCTTCGAAATGGTGGCAATCTGGTGTGCATCAATCGAATTCGTTGCAGGGAAATTCTCGCAAAACATGGTCCTCCCAAGACCCTTGGAATCAGCGTTCCTCACACGTTCATTTGCAATCCGAACGTCCCTATTCTCCACTCACTGCCACGGTGGATTTCTTACAAGGTCCAGGCAATACTGCACGTGCCATGCGAGTGTACAGCGAAGATGGCTACGCTCGTCCCCTTCGTGCCAACTTTGCCAATCCCTCTCGAGGATATTCCAACACGATTGATGTCAAGAATACAGGGCCCATGGAATTCCCCCTGGCGGCTGGCGTATCCCAATCGCCACAACCCATGATGTATGGTGGGGGCGGTCACCAAGCAGCTGGACCACAACAACAACAACGAATGGGAGGAGGAATGGCCGGAGCAGGTTACAAGCAAATGAAAACGGTGCAAGGTGGATCCCTCAAGACGTATAGTTTCGATCCGTACGTAAATTATGTCCAGGTGGACATTGAAACCGATGGTATGCCGTGCTATGCCAAGATCGAAGTATCACAAGGACCGGGCGATGCCCGACAAACCTATGACGTGTATTCGGACGACGGAACACCCTGGCAAGGTATTGTGGAGACTCCAGGTTATGGATCCACTATTTTGATCAAGAACGAGGGGCCCATGGCATACCCCATCAAAGCCAGCTGCGAACCCATTGGCTAGTAATCTATTTTTCCTTTCTGTCCTCGACGAGCTATAGAAACTATAGACAATTTCATTTTTTGCATTAACTGGTTTGGCCTACTGCATTATTACCTCTCTTAGATCCTGTGCCAACCCCCAAAACTGTCGTCAGAAGGAGAGTTTGGCCAGTAATGCTTTCTTCTTTTCCTGCAACAGTAAATTTGTGATTTCCTCTTGTGACGGAACATTCAAGTATTCTTCATCCGAGTCGCTACTAGAGTCAGCCTCCTCTTCTTCCATTCTTTGTCGTTTGTTTCTCTGATGTGCAGCTTCCTCCAGTTCTAGCAATACTCCATCCTCTTCATCTCGCCACCCATAATAAGATGGTGTAAGATGTTTCACAATTTCCCCGCGTTTTCTGGTCTGCCGCTTCTGAGCCTGCTTTTCAAAGAGCTCCTTCACTCCAGGTAGGTCTTTTGCAGCTCCAAAATATCGATATCCACCAGGTCCTTCCAAGGACTGCACATCCCCTTCTTCTATTTGGCGCTGCCGCTCAATGGCATTGAAGTCTAACCCTCCTAATTGCTTAATGCGCTTGTTCCAATGAAACTTCTCTCTCATTTTCTGGTTGATCTCATCGTTCAAATCTCGAATGGTATGTTCTCCCAATGCAGGGTTTTGAATCTTGGCAATTCCTCCGGTAATCTCTCGAACGATCTGATTGCGATAATATTCGGCATCTCCCAAATGGTTGCATTCGGAGGCAAATCCGGGTCGTCTCCCACGAACGGGAGCCGTGCTGTTCCCCTCCTCTCGCATTTTCACCCACTTGTTGAGCATGCCTCGTGCTTTTTCGGCTGGCCGGGCCATGATGAATTGAGTTACAGTGGTTGTTGCTTCTTTTGAGAATGACAAATGTCAAAGAAAGAAATACTATATTGCGAGTCTCTCAAGAATCCACAATGTCAGTTGAAGCAGGGATGTCAACAATGTGATGATTGTTAAAACCGGCCACTAGCTCCGTGGCTTCTTGTTGTAGCTCCGTAGTGCTTGTTCGGCTACAAAATGGACGATTAACTCGACCGCCAGTCAGAACACCGAGATGGAACCACACAGCATTACAAATCCGAAACATCACAACGTCATCGATCTTCGCGTTCCAATGTTGTTCATCTAATGCATCTCCCCCCCGCTCGTTGCAAGACCTATTTGATTGAAGCTTACTGAATAATGCTATCTGCAAATGGTCTTATTTCATTTTCTATCATCATTTCAATTGCTCTCGGTGACTGGGGAAATGTTCTTTCATTGTCGTTAAACCCTTCATCCATTCATTCTTCGGCGGCACCAACCCAACAAGGGAATGTTGGTAGCGAACAACATGGCAGTGGCTCCACTGTGAAAAAAGAAGGGAACTTAAACGAGCATCCGCTAGGGCCACCCGGATTTCTTCGTTCGATGCCACTGAACCAGCAATCGGGATCTTGGTTGTATCGCTATGATACCTTTGGATCGATTCAAGAATTTGAGGTCCTCCATGTATCCAGCACCCCCGAAATGTTCCTTCTGCGCAATTACGTGTCCACGGCCGAACGATATACCCTTCAATGGAACGCTCGAAATCACCCAAGAGAACTTACAATGTATAGCGACAACAATGACAAGGAAAGTGGTCGTTCAAAATCCATTGTTTCATGGTTGCCTCCGCAGGCTGCAAGTGGTATTCCTCTCCAACTAGCACGCTGCTCTTCCAAGCTTTTGCTTAGCCCAACAATACAAAAGAAGGGGTTCGTTGAGGGAGCTGGAATGTGCGAGCCCATGCAACTCGTTCGATACGATACCTCTGGGGAATTCGTCCTGCATCAAGATGGACTTGGTAGGGTTGTGACAGTGCTGTGCTATCTAAATGGTGTCGCAGGAACCTGGTTTCCACTTGCAAATTTTGATGGACAAAAGTACGACCAACCAAGGAACAAAGAACAAGCCCTGAGACTTATCCATGAGAACGATATGCAACCTGGAACAGACGGTCTTCTGATTGCCACTGACAGGAAAGAAGAAGAGGGATCTGGTGATACAAATGGCGCGGTTCTGCATGTCGGCCCAGGGGATGCCATTGTCTTCTACAACTATGACTGCTGCTGTAATACAAATCACGGCAATTCTAGAACGTCACCAGAATTGGATTGGAGGGCGATCCATGCCGGATTGCCAGCAACAGAAGAGAAACTTATCGCCACACTGTGGTTTCAAGGAGGATCGCTAACCAAGGATTGAGATGGGGTGATTGCACAGGTGTAAGAAAAATATGATTAGTCCGATAGTTGTGAAACACGGCAATGTGCATGGCTCCAGCCTTCACAGCCTCTCAAATGAGCCAGTATTAGTTTTCAGGAAGCTCGTGGATTGTTCAAGCAATGCCTAAAAGTAATAGTAGTAAGAAAGCATCAAAGGACATATCTGGGCTGCCTCTAGTTTATCAAATGCACCAGGCGATGGACGAACAATGTGCGTACGAAGGACGGACTTCCTTCTCATAGTTTGTATGTTGCAACCCGTTGTCCCAGTCATATTTTGAATCTGCTGGTTGTTGCAAGCTTTCAGTGACACACATTCCATCATTTAAAGTTTCAACTCGACTTTATGCAAAGATCTTTCAACGGTTACGTTCTCAAGCGATGGTGCGACGCCAAAATGGGGCCGCATCGAACAGAACGCTGATCAGGTTGATATTATTAGTGATTGCAGTTTCGACGGTCAGGTTCATCCTTGATCATGGACGAAACCTGGGGCAAGGACCACTACTACAACTCGGAATAGAGAACAGCAGCAGTTATTCACTTCGAGAATCACTAAAGCTTCGATTTGAAAATCTACCGCTGAATAATGACAGGCGGATACGACCCTTCATTCTGCAGAACATCATCCCTCGCCGACGAGGAGGTCTCAAAAAACAGGAGATTGTCTTGGCAACACATTTGTCAACTTTGAAATTCGAAAATTTATTGACACAACTCAAGTACTGGAATGGGCCAGCATCAGTTGCGATTTATATCAGCAGCATCGAAGACATCAATCGACTGGTGGACTTCACAGAACACAATGAACAAGTTCTACACGAAACATCGATTCACCTCGTTCTGGAAAGAACATCAGAGCTCCCATACCCTTTCAACATGCTTCGAAAGTTAGCAATGGAATCGATTGAAAGCGACTACTTTTTAGCACTGGACGTGGATTTTGTACCCTTCCCCTTGAACTGTCATGATCAACTGTTGTCCACCCTTTCCAGAATCAGTATTCTCAACAAGGAGAAGACTCTTTTTATCCTTCCTGCATTCTCGGTTTTCCCACGGAAAAAAGAGCAATACGCTACGGCAGATATGTTTCCTTTGTCAAAACAACATGTAGTTGATTTGGTAGCGAAGAAGAAAATGGGTCAATTTCGGAAGAGCGTGTACAAACCAGGACATGCGGCTACACAGTATCATATATGGCTAAGAAATACGAATGAAGATGGTGATATCTACCATGTTTCTGTTGGCTTGAAGCAAGCGGAATTTTTTGAGCCATACGTGTTGGGCTACAAACCAGGCATACCGAGATATTGGGAGGGTAAGGGCAAGCTGCTAATTTAGTTCAATTGTTGGACTTGAACTCACTCCACTTTTGGTGTCTCTCTTTCAGAGTTTAGGGGATTTGGATGGGACAAGATTAGCTTCTTCCGGGAGTGCCGTGCGGCCGGATATCGATACGCTGTTCTCAATGAATTTTATTGTGTCCATTTGGACCACCCCCTAGCAGAACGAAGGGCAGAAGAGGAAATTGAAAATGAACCTCTATGGACACATTTCCTCAACTACGTAAATTCAAAATATGTTTCATGATTGGAAAGATGAAGACATCTTTTTCCCCAGGCATGGTCTGTACGAGGCTCATCTCCTTCTTAAATGTATGCAGACGATACATCCTATTCCTATTGCGCAAATGCTACGGTTCGCCTTCAAATTCCGCAATAAGAATCATTTTCAATTAGCCACTCGTACTACTCTAGAGCTGCCATCTAGGATTTCTCTCAAACTTTTTGGGAAATGCTGGGCCAGAGCTGCCACTGGGCATGGATAGATGGCATGACCTGCAGTTGGATTGATCACGGCTCCTGCGGTAGCAAAACTCAATTCTAAAATCAACCGCATAATAATCTCGAGTTGCCACAGCAATATTCCTATACGGCGAAGGAAGGGTGGCCAAGCTGACTATACCCCCAGCAGCCAGCAGACTATACAGAAATGAGTGAGTGTTGTAATTCTGCGACTACATTAGGCCCCATCCAGTCGACTCGTCGACTCGACTAGATTCATCCCCCTATCAAAACGCACACTCCAGAACTCTTACAACAGCCTGTCAGTGATCATGATCGTGACTATCTGAGGCATTATGACTATATCACAACTATGATTACGACTACAGCAAGAGTTTCCAGTGAAGTTCGCTAAACAACCACATAGGGTACGAGCAATTCAAGGCATTCAATCCCGTAAGTTCTTGAATCCCTAGTTGCCTCTGAGAACGATCGTCATTTTTGGAAGGAGGTAGGCGAAGTTGGCATGAAAAAACCTGTTTTCGGTCTCTCACTTTCAATCTCAACTGCTTCTTTAGCAGAACAGAGACAAATACCGAAAGTCTCTAGCAGGAAAAGATCTTCAAAAGGTACTTTTCTTTGATGTGAAGTGACTTTATCTCCCACTCCCTTATACTCGCAGCTCACCTTTCGGTTTTTTTCGGTTTTGCTATTGCACTGTTGGCAAGAATAGCTCTGAAAAGTCCAATCGATCATGGCCCAATCGTCTGCTGCAAGAACAAACTTAACCTCGTACGACGTTCGAATCAGCAGCAGCAAACTTGGAGAGGGCCATTTCCGCGTTTGTGTGGCGGGGACATTTGTGGGCGGAAATCGGAACGGCCAAGCTGCTGCATGCAAGCGCTTCAAACCGATTTTCCGGGGTATGGAACGAGAGTTCTTTGCCAAAGATTTTCAAATTGCCGATCGAGCCATACGCTCAGCGGAGAAATGGAATACATTGTGTGATATTGGAAAAGAAATTGTGATCAGCAGAGGATCTCTTCAACGCTCGAGATCTGGTATCCAATATTTGGTGGAACCTCTCATTCGAGATTTTAGAAAGTTCACTTCCAACGGTGGTTGGATAGGGGATACGAGTAACTGGCGTGTCCAATGCATGGAGGCGTTCACTCACTTCACTTATGCAGAATCTAGAGGTCAGTTGATCGTTTGTGACCTTCAAGGCAGATACAAATTGAACCGCTATAGCAGAGGAAAAAGTCGCTTCGAACTAGGTGATCCTGCTATTTGCTCGCGTAGGCGAGTATATGGGCCAACGGATCTAGGCGAGAAAGGAATTGATTCGTTCTTTGCCAATCATGTATGCAGTTCTTATTGCAAGAGCCACTGGCCACGTCCCCGCAACCCTACACAATGGTTTCCACGAAGCCAGGGAACGTCGATGGTTTCCTCTGAGCTCAGCAGCCACTTGTTGCTGAAGAGCAGGACAACTTTTCTCACTGGTTTGCCCACTCCCATCATTGAGGAAGATAGTGATGACAGTGACTCGTGGTGACGAGAGGAGAGAATGAAAGCTGTTGTTGGAGCCTCAATTGTTTATAATAAGGTTGCTAGCACGACTAGTAACATCTATAAGAACACAGCAATGAGTCTTCTATAAAAATTGTCGAAGACTGCAACGGTTCTGGGCTCAACTTGGGCATTACAGTATAGCATCTTGCGCCCCTCTTCATCGCATCATTGCCCCTTTTTTGGTTGCTAGCGTCTGAATCCTGCCGTATGTGAGTGAATCACTAGTTGAACTCTCTAACCAAAAAAATAGCAACGATCTCCAAGTTTCCTTTTTCTGGATTGGAAGTTCTTGTCATTTGCCCTTGTTGCAGCTGCTCCTTTTGGCTTCCAAAGAGTAAAAGAGTCATCACACTCATTAGCAAAGCCACTATAGCTTCGAAACGCCCCGGTTGATCATGTCGTACTCGTCTGCTGCAAGAACAAACTTAACTTCTTACGACGTGCGAATTGGGAACTACAAACTGGGTGAGGGGAAGTTTCGTGTGTGCCTGGAAGGGACATTTGTGGGCGGCAATCGCAACGGCCAAGAGGCGGCATGCAAGCGATTCAAGCCGATGTTCCGAGCTATGGAACAAGAGTACTTTGAAAAAGACTTTGAAATTGCCGATCGAGCCATACAGTGTGCGGAGAATTGGAATTCGTTTTGTGCTCAAGGGAAAGAAATCTTAATCAGCCGAGGGACGCTTCACCGGTCGAGATCCGGAATTCAATATTTGGTGGAGCCTCTCATTCGGGATTATGAAAAGTTTACTTCCAACAGCGGTTGGATAGGAGATACGAGTGACTGGCGTGTCCAGTGCATGGAGGCGTTCACACACTATACCTATGAAGAATCAGGAGGTGAGTTGATCGTTTGCGACATTCAAGGCAGGTACAGATACAACCGTTTCAACACATCCAAAAGTCGATTTGAGTTGGGCGACCCTGCCATATGCTCGCGTCGGCGACTCTATGGGCCAACGGATCTAGGCGAGAAAGGAATTGATTCGTTCTTTGCCAATCATGAGTGCAATCAGTTCTGTGAGTATCACTGGGACCGTCCCCAAATGCCAACGCAATGGTTTGAACGCACCCATGGAACGTCTATGATTTCCTCTCGGCTCAGCGGCCACTTGTATCTGTCGAGCAGGACAATTTTTCGTGGTGCATATGCCAATGCGATCGCCGAGGCAATTGATGAGGATGAAGATGACTATTGGTGATAAGAATGAAAAAACGAAGTTTCTTTTCGTAATAATGACTTGAGCTCGCACTTTGAGCTCTCTGAAGAAGTACTAGTACATCTAGTACTATACACTAGGTAGTTTGATGACTTAGCACTCACTTTTTACCACATAGTAGATATTACAATGTGACAAATCACAGCTAAATTCGATACAGATCTCAAGAGCGGGCTCAAGTTATTGCACACTCTTTCAAAGAGTCCATTCGTTGCATTTACATCCAAGTATGCTGCAGCAACTTTTTGGCATCGTTTTATTCCATGCTACTCTTCTTCAGCATGCATAGACATATCAACGGCTTGCATTTTCGGTTTCAGTTTTCTTCTTCTTCGTCTTTTTCCCATATTTTTGCAGAAGATAGTAGTCCAGCCAAAAAGAAAAGAAGAAAGGTTGATAGATACAGACCATGTATGTATATGGGTATCTCAGATACTCTACTGATATGCGGTTCATAATACTGCGGCGACAATGCGACAACATGACGTCAGCGAGGTCAGTAGGAAGCTAAGGAAGTCCAATGATCTCAGTATCAACGGATGCATTGTCCAGTACAGAATCTACGTACAGGATGCCCGTATGTAGGCAGACTCACTCCTCCGCACCTGCACTACTTTCCCACAGTGCCAATGCGAGAATGTTGAGTAGGTTACAAAAAGAGGATAGGAGAGAGCACGTCCCATCACCATCATCTTCATTCCCACCTCATTATCACTCACCAACGCGTTGGATTCTATTCCACCAGTACCATCACTAGCAAACGAACCATTGCAACATTCCTTCTCTGACAAGGGACCAAAGAAAGAGTGTGTATTTGTGTGAGAGAGAGAAAAAGAAAGAAAGATGTTTGGAGGCTTGGAGTTAAAAGGAAACGACTCCAAAGATGAGGAGACGATGGCAACGCCGACGAGTGGCTTTGGATTCTTGAATGCAACCAATGGTGTTGAAGCAGCAGCAAAAACAGCTGAGGCAGCGGAACCTTCCAGTGGCTTTTCCTTTTTAAATTCTTCCACTGCACCGAAAGCTCCTGAACCAGAACCAGCTGTGGTTGCCAGCAGTGGGTTCTCCTTTATGCAACCAGCAACAACGACATCAGCAGCAGAACCTATCGCCGCCAGCGAAGCTGCACCAGAACCATCAGCGGTCCCTGCAGGCGAAGCAGCAACAGCAACACCTGCGGTAGAAGGAGGATCGGCATTTAATTTCTTAATGCCCAACAGCAGTGGAGCTGCAGCCACACCAGCACCCGCCGTTTCGGAACCTCCGGCTGCAGCTGCTCCCTCATCGGGATTTGGTTTTCTAATGACCACCACCGATACTACGACCGCCAAGGAAATACCGGCAGTGCCTATTGACGCTAACGAAGATAAGGCCCCTGTTCCACTCCCAACACCGAACACTTCCGCTGCCGCCGCATCACGCAGTGTCAGTGTCGGCTCTACATCGGTGGCTTCCAGTGTCACTACGCCATCTGTTATGATGATGGAGACAGCGGCGACGGCGGCGGTTGTGGCACCCTCCTCTTCAGCATTACCCGCTGGTACCGGAATTACCTTTGGAACTGCCGCCAAACGAGGTGGCGTCAAGAAGAAAAAGTCTAGGGCAGCTCGTGTCGGTATGGGAACTGCGGCAGTCACAAATCCTCCTCCTCCTCCTACCAGCAGCAGCAACAATAACGAGAACAAACGAACGGATACTGCTGCCAGCAAGGCAGCTTCGTCGGCCCGAGAGGAAGCGGAAGCTGCAGCTCGACGGGCAGAACAGTTCATGGCGCAAATGGCCAAGAACGAGCAAGAAAAAGAAGCAGAGGGACCACCGGAGATTCATGCGGCTCCTTCTTCCGATTCGGTTTTGCAAGCGGCGGAAAAGGCTGCTGTGGAAGCCAAAAGTCTGGCCCAACAACAACAAAAACATCAACGGCAGCAAAAGGGGAGTGGATTCATGGGGACCTTTTTCAAGGGATTTGGAGCATCGTCATCCAACCAGCAACGTCTCTCTGGATCGTCATCCAATATCAATGGTGGTAGCAATCATAGCATCGATCGATTGGCCAGCAAACAAAAGGATATGAACCGGGCTGCAGCCGAACGACAAATGAAAATGCAACAACAACAACAGGACGATACACCTCCATCCCAACAGGACAAGAAAAATGATGATGACGATGATGTAGTAGGCGTATCCAGCAAAGTTGGTTCATACGCTCCCGAACCTATCCTGGACTCTTCTGCTGTCACTACGGATTTTCCAATTTCGTCACATTTCCAGCCCACCAAAGTACCGGTAGTGGTTCAAGAACTCAAGCCCAAACCAGTAGTCGCAGCAGCACCGCCACCAAATGCTGTCAAAAAGAAAAAGACGGCGAACGATGTCTTTGAAGAGTACCAAGCCATATTTGCGGAATCGGTACACAGGGCCATGGAAAGTGTCGAGAATGTCCGCAGCACCCAAAAAATGCTGTTGGAAGAACGATTTGTCGCCCTGGCCAAACAAAACTTGTCCACGCAGCAGATTCAGCAAACGGAAGCGCAATTGCAGGTGGCGGTCGAACAGGAAGATTACGAATTGGCAGATCAGTTGGGAGAAGTCGCCGAAGCGCACAAGAGGGAAAAGCAAGAAGTCACGTTGATGCTGGATGCCAATCGGAAAGCTTTGGAACATTTGGATTCGCAAAAGGATTTGGTGGTGCAAGGCGTCGCAACCTGCTTTGACAATCTGGCCGTCCGGTTGAAAGAATTGCAAGTGAAGGAATCGGCCAATGACCATACTCCCGATTCAGAATCCTTTCGACAATTTGAAGTTATTGCCAAACAGCTTTCGGCGGAAAAGGAACGGTTGCAGTCCGATGCCAAACACTTGGAACGGGATGAACAATTGGTTGCCGAAGAGCGGAAGGAACTGGAATCGGCCATTTCCGAACAGTCGGGTGCGCTGGAGCAGCAGCGCGACGATGTCAAACAAAAATTGTCGGATGTGGAGCAAGAGATTGAGGATTTGCGGAAACTTCTCGACCAGAAACAGAAGATTGCCGCCGGTCTGAGAACGGAAATGCACGGATTCGAAGATTCGATTGACAAGGTCCGGGTGAAGTTTTCCCGGCAACTTAACCGTGTCGACAAGAAGGAACGAGCGCTGAAAGAAAACAGGAACGAATTCGAACTTGAACAGGCAACGTTTGAACGTCAAAAGAAGGCTCACGAGACGAAGGTCCAATCACATTCAGAGGCCATGCTTTTGCATGATGAATTGATGAAGTCGTTGGAAGCCGAATTGGAATTCAGCAAACAATTTGCAGAGATGATCCCCTCAAAGGTCGGATTTTTTGAAGACATTTCCCAATCGCTGGAAGGTGACACGAACGATACCGAAGCAGGAGATCTGGCGCAATTGCAAGCGGATGTCGTGAAATGCGAAGCCGCTGTCAGTGAAGCCAATATCGTTCTCAAGGCTGCCAGCTCTGCTATCATCAACCTGGAATCCGAACTCGGAGTGTTGGCCGCCAGGATACCACAGTTGGAAGCCAAGAAGAAAACAGCGGCTGCGTCCCGAGATTTCAAGGCGGCGAGCAAGGCGTCGAAAGAAATCAAGGATGCAACGGCGCGCCTCAAGGAATGCCAGGAAGAGCTGGTCGGTGAAGCTGCTAGTCGCAAGGCCGCAGCCGAAGAGGAGGTGGAGCGTTTGAATGCAGAGTTGGTCCAGAGACGCAAAATCACTGATGGCAAAGAAAAGGTATCAGCCCAACGAAAGATGGAAGTGTTGGCCGAAAAGATCAAACACTTATTGGAGACGAAGAAAGACTTATGTGGGGAAGCGAGTTCGTCCGAGAATAGTGTCCGTGGAGTCGGATCCATGGTGTTGGAGGGTCAAATTAAGTCACTGAGAAAGGAGGGCGAGAGTCTTGGCGAAAAGTATGGTGGATGGAAGGAACTCATGGGTGGAAGCGACGACGACAATGTGAAAGGAGAAGCGGCGTTAGAGGAGGAAACTCCAGCCCCTGGTCCTGTTGCGGACGGGCTTTCTAGTAGACAGCGCATCCTGAAGGTCCGAGATCTGCTGAAGCGCATCCAAGATGCGGAAGAATCGCTGGAGGCAGCCGCTGCTGCTGAAGATTTTGACCGGGCCGCAGAGCTACACGAAGTCTTCCAAATCTTGCAATCTGAATTGGAAAACATCGACTTGACCGAAGAAGAAACAGAAATCGCCATGGGCGATGGGGAATTGCCAGAAGAGCCTCCTGCACCTGCCGAGGAACCCTCGGGTGATGTAGATGACAAAGAAGAGAAAGTTGCAGAAGCTGATACAGCAGAAACAGAAAAAGCTGAAAATGATGGAGACGCTCCTGCCGAAGAGGATCCTCCGTCACCGGAAGAGCCTACGGAAGAGACTGAACCAGGGCCAGAAATTGAGGCCTCTGAAGAAAAGGAAACCCCTGAAGAAGAGGAAGATGCGGAGGAAGGTGGAGATGGCGAGGAAGAAAAAGAAGGAGACGACGACGGAAACAACGAAGATGGGCCTCCGCGAATAATTGAATCCACACCCTCAGAGGATTCTGACATGACTGACGAAGAGGCTCCTCTTGAAGCGTAGCATGCCGTTCTACCATCAGCTTGTAACTGCTAACGAATAGTGTTAAACCTGAAATGCAATAGTCGACGATGTCGCTGACAACGAATGTCGAATTTTGGGGACTACTTGTTTTGTTTCATTACTTGGATAAGTCATCGTGATCATCTAGGCGGATTTCTACACTTGAAAAAGCACAAAGTCGTTTTTGCTCCCCACCACCTGCTGGTACCTCCAACAAGGACCAACCCATATCCAAGTCAAAACAATAAATGTTGTCATCCTGTCGATGTCTCGTTTTTAGGACTTTGGATCGGTACGAACGCACAGAATCGTTGCTCTCAATCTTGTTGGGAAACAAACGCTCCGCCGTGGAAGCATTCCGCTCAAGGCGATTCTTTCGCTCCGTCCAGTCGTCCCGATATCGATTCGAGTAGTTGATTTGGCTCACCTTTTGCAAGGCCCCGAACAGAGCCAACCGCTGTGCCGGCGGATGATCCGAAGACGATGGATGTATGAATTGTTCCAATAGCCTATCTTTTTCTTCTTTGGACAAACTGTTCGAGGATGTTGTCATGGACGCCAAATCGGCAGGGGGTCGACCTGTTTCGGGACCTTCTACTTTCCGACGCTTGGCGGGAGGTGGCATGGATGGATTGTCTCCTTGTTCGGTGGTTGCCAGTTTACTCGAGTTTCTTTTTTGTTGTTTCTCTCGTTTCGCAGCCACCTCAATGAGTTTCCAATCGAGGGGCCAGTACGACTCTCCACGGCGTCCCATGTCTTGAAAGATTGGCAATGGATTTTCGGGAAGCTTCTCTTCAAGATGGGTCTTTCGTTCCAATCTTCTGAGTTTGCAATAGGGAATCAATGTCTCCGTATTTCTGGAAGTAGTGGAGGTGGTGATGGAAGTAGAGGTGGTTTCCTGTGAATCGGTGCCTCCCGGAAGAGTTGTGGCAGGTTCCTCACGTTCCAAGGTCGGCGACTGGTTCAACTGTTGAAATTCTATTGCCTGAGAATTCCACAACGTTGATTTGCCCATGGAAAATACTTCCTCTACCCATTCGGAAACACGTTCGTGTTGGGCTTGCTGCAGTTTCATCTTCCATGCATTGACAACATCTTCCACGAAGGATAAGCATTGTTGGTATCCTTCTTGAGTAACCTCAATTTGTGCAACAGCAGCACCATCGTCGTTGGATGAACAAATCCAGATATTTTTCAATGCCTGCAAAAAGGCTTCTCGCAACGCAGCCCGAATCCAACTCTTAGCAGCTTCTTTGGCGGCCTGTTCGGATTCTTCCAACAACAAGAAGGAATCGTCGCTACCATACACCGAGACGGAAGAGCTCATCTTCTTTGCTGTGTGCAACACCTAGCTACCCTTCACGATACGTATCATCTTGCAAGTGCGTCCACCCATGTTGAGTGGAGTGTGAATATAACCTGCTAACTATTCAACCTCCTTCATGGTGGAATGAAAGATATATGGATTTGACGCTTTTATTAATTAAAATCAGATGGATCGGACAGCATACAGACCGGACGGCAGAAGCACAGACGATGCGACAAACCAACCCTGCCTCTCTTTCATTGGTGGATTACAATCCTCAGAGCGCCTTCGAATTCAACCGAGAGATTTATTGCAAGAGTGATAAAAGAACCAGACAGGTACATGGCACATGACTGTACAAGAGCTAGTACAAAGGGTAGGTACTGCCACAGGCACCACGGACATATATGCCATTCTGACACTCTCCGCGAACTCTTGGAATGGCCCAAAATTATTGTTATTTAGTCGTGAATACATACGTCACTCTGGTTGAGGGAGATCTTTCCGAAGATCCTCGTAGATAGTAAGTACGACGCCATTTTTCGGAGCTCGGGGAGTGTTCTGATTTCTGGTTCTTCCCCTGTTCTTCGTGGCTTCTCTGGTTCTTTGATGTCAAGAGGTCGGTGGGTTGCGAAGCCCCAATCAAACTTTCTTGGGTGTCAAAACACACAAAAAAGTTGACAGGCATACCCATCAACCGACGAAAAAGGAATTATCATCGTGCAATATGACTGCAAACAAATGGCGTGATACCGTTTTCGTGTGGGATGGTATTCTAGAAGTCAACGATGAGGAATCCAAGGATGCTGTTGCCATGAAATGGGAAGGCGCATGGGTCGCTTGTGAAAACTGCCCCGATGCCAGGAAGGCGGAAGCTCCGAGGCGTGTGGGTGCGGCCCGAGATGTGGAATCTGTCAATCACTTTGCCGTGACCGGAACGGCCAAACAAACGTCCATGACAACCGATCTCGCCGATTCCACCGCCGTCCCGCACGAAGGATCGTTGGCGATGGGCGAAGGTTGGGATATGGTCGAAGGCGACGAGAAGAAGAAGCACAAGGATGCGAGCCACGAAGTCTTGCTGTCCAACGTTCGATGGATGGGAAATATGAGGGACCAACGGGACAATCTTGTCTTTGCCAAGGGAAAGAACGAGTTTGGAAGTTTTATTTCCGTTGGCTGGATGCGCCCTGGATGCAGGCTCACCCTAGGACGTCGGTACGTGGATGACAACGATGCCAGGTCCAAGTGGGATTTGAGAACATTGCAGGAGCATGTCGTTGGAGATATCTTTGATGAAGCGTCTGGCGAAGTCAGGATCCCGCCGTGGCAATGCGATGTCATGCACAGCGATGTTCAGAAAGTTGGAAAACGCAAGCAATAATTTCAAGAACTGAATGACAGCAACCCCAAAAAGAAATTGGTCACTCGAAACATGCATGCATCAAAGCCAGTCTCTACCGAGAAGCAGCCACAAGTAGTGGTGCAATCTGTTTATTTTAGGACAATAACATTAATAATATCACACACAATTGCGATCGTCCTCCATCAATTGCTGTGTCCACTGATTGACTGGTTGTGTTTGTCTACAATGGAATACTGGTAGTATGTTCGCAAGGAAGATCCCTGTAATTGTAGCGTCTTTTGGAAAATTGGTGTCAAACATACATTGAAAAAGCCTTACAGTATGGACTTTCCTCTCACGATAGGAAGCGATTAAGATGTTTTTCTGGTGAGATGCTGCTTTCAAAGTTTACTAAAAGGATACAAGTGCAAAACTCGTGACTCGGCGATTTGGACCGAAATCAAAATAGATCGCAATGCACAACAGTTGAGCACTTTCGTCTTGGATGAGATGATCCGGATCTAGCTATGTGTTGCCGCCCTGTTTGTGTATGGGTATCTCCTTTCCGAATTTTTTTGACATGTCTTCTTCTATTTTCCCTCAAAGATGCATTCCATAAAACATTTCCTGGCTGACGTCCTGAATCCGAAGGCTTTTCGAAGGGCTCTCATGCTTGCGGAAACAACCGTTAAAGTTATGTGGAGATTTATACCGCTGCAAAACTCGCGACTGACCGTAATCAATAAGTGATGACCAGGTACTACTACGTATGCCACTTTTTTCCACACAGGATACACAAGATGCAAGTGAGCAGCATGCGCAATAAGGAGAGGTTGTTACTAGAACAGGAGAAGTGCTCAGCTCAAGCGTTGCGACTTTTCGTCTTCTTGATTTTTCTCGTCCCCATATGTGGAAATCCTGCTCATATTGCGAAACTCGCAACTGATCCAGTTACATATGCCACTTTTTATCCAAAAGATACACACAACATGCAAATGAGCAGCATATGAAACACTAAGGAGAGGACTGAAAGTTCGAGCAGCAGAAAGCAATCTGCTGATCGATCAACACCCGTTACAAAGCACGCATGGGTATCCTGTTGAGCAAATCCAACGCTCCGATTGGTTCGCTTGTGACTATGGTATGGTGGTCGACTCTTTCCACTTTTTTGTTCCTTCAGTCACCAACCCTTGATCAGCAACTCTCAGCATCTCTGCCCAGTGATATTGGTGGTCTAGACAATGGAGAGTTTGTGTTTTGGGACCACAAAAAAACTTACTTCCACCACTGCCGTAAAGATCTCCTAGGGAATGAAGCTTGGGGAAAATCTGTGGCTCCTTTAGTGGATAAAGTGATTGCGAAGGGAATCGTAGGAAGGTGGAGTCCATCTGTGGAAATAGTGCCTACCTATGCATTCGTTGATCAATCCAATGTTACTGCTATTACAGGGCATTTTCTGAAGAGTCTACCACAGCCATACGTTTTCAAAGGTACCCATGCTGCTGGCTTTGTCTTTCAGGTGCAGGCCGACGTATGCAAGTGCATCAAGCCGTTCAAAGGAAAATGTAGAAAAGACCTTTCAATTGATGGTCGCAATTCTATCACCAAAATCCAGAAGTTTTCAATGAGAGATTTGAAACGCAATCACACGAAGGAACGGAACGAACCGCAATATGCATCCCTTACTCCCAAGATTGTCTTCGAGAAAAGCTTAAACATGTCAGAGTTTCAGGAAGTGGCCCATTGGTATGCAGCTGGAGGCGTTCCAGTCTTTGCCAGTTTGGAGCATGGGACACGATCTGAAGATTATCGCCGCTACTACACGACTGATTTCCAGGCATTGCCCACATTGAAGCTCCTGAGCCCACCGTACACAGGTGACCCCATTGAGAAACCGAAATCATGGGACATGATGCTCAGAATAGCATCGGACATTGCCAAAAAACTTCCTGATCAAGTTGTTCGAGTTGACTTGTATTTCAGCGATCACCGTGTCGTCTTTTCCGAGCTTACCATGACCAACGCTGCTTGCCATTGCAATACTAATCCCATGGTTGCAGACGCAATTCTGTTTGCATTGAAACACAAGCAACTGGATGCTACAAGAGTATCCCCCAAGTTTGTGGAGCAAACAATCAATGGACAGGGTTGGGTACATGTGAACATGGATCCAGCTACCCGACGCCCCACAGCCGGTCGTGGACACCCTTCACCTGTTGATTGCTGCATGGATTGGACCAAAGTACTACGCTATGACCCCGACAAAGCTCGGCCGCCTGGACGTAGTTATGGTGAGCTGCTGCCCGGTGCCGTGGACGGACAATGCATGACAGCTGCTCGTTCCATAGAGCAAAGACGAGATTCTGCGGCAACGATGGATGCTATACCGCTGCGGTGTCTGGTGTCAAACAACGGGTCGTTTCAGAATGGAATAGCTGTTCCGAAAGCGGTATCTTGGGCCAAAGTATTCTGGGACCATGTGGCTATTGATCGAGTGTTTGTTCTTGTATGTTTAATCTGTGTCCTCTGGATGTTTCCAGGAGCCGATAGTCGCATACGGAAGCCAAACCGAGTTGTCAAGTTTTTCTTCTGCCTTGCAGGAGTGGCTTGCTTCATGTATATTGGTGGAAGCGATCATGATGGGTTTGCATCTGGACATTCCTTACGAAAGACGGTTGACGATAGCTTTTTTGTCTTCCAAGCCGTCCATCCAATGGTCTCGACTGGGACTATCCTTTGTCACTTTGCCACCTACTGGTTTCCAGTGGTTGGTTGGTTCTCCAAAGATCTCAAGACAACTCTGGTCTGCATGGTTCTTTACGAGACTGTAACGATTGCTGTAGGGGAGTTCATGCATCATCGAGAAGAGGACAACTCAATTCATTGTGTGCGAGCAGTCTTTGTCGACACAATGAGCGCTTTCGTCTTGGATGATTTGATCCGGATCTATGTATTGCCACCCTTTTTTGTGTATGGGTATCTCCTTCCGAAATTTCTTTGGCATATCATCTTCTAGGAACAGTTATCAGCTCTAGTTTTCCTCGAAGATACATGCCATACAACAACCAAAGTATGTGGGTTCCTTTGGCATAGGGCATATCGTTGTCTAGGAACAGCCACAACAACGGAAGAATATAGGTTCGAAGTGCAAATAGATATCACCGCATTGTGTTGCGATCCGTTATTTGGTAGGATCTGTAAGATATGTAGTACACTGGTGGTCAGAGTTGAAGATCTTGCGAGCGGCTACCGACAGAGCAAAACACCTTTGAGGAGATGCTTTATATTGATTCAAAGGATTCGATGCTGATGATTCCCAGTGGTACTAGTGGGCGTACAATGGTGGACGAAGGTCCTCTTTGAATCTGACGAGGAGGAAGTGCTGATATCTTGTGCTGACTCTCGATAGGAGTGGGGAATAATTGTCGCTCCTTGACTCAGAATCCCTTGAGTGCTCATCAGGAAGCGAAGCTTCGATCTGAAAGTACGCTTTCGTCATGCGCGAGGCTCTTGCCCTTTGATGAATTCATCAGCCGTGGAATTCCAGCCGCCGACGCCGTCACGAACACAACCCACACGGGTATTTCAGAGAAGTGGTCCCCACCAAACACAATGAGCGACCCTCCAAGAACAACAACCGCAACTCCCAAAGGTGAGCCGTCTTCTGCTTTCGCATGTTCTGGAGACTCGTTTTCTTGCCAATTGTAAATCGAGTTTCTAGCCACAACATCGCATGTGGAGGCTAGGTGGCGCGGTCACATTATATGACATGCGAAAAGCGAAACTCGTGACTCGAGTTTGACCGAAAGTAGACAAGCGAAACTCGTGACTCGAGTTTGACCGAACAGAAAAGGTTGACGATCTTTTGGTACAGAGCAAAGTACTGTACCACGCACAGCCTAGGATAGCAAGGAAATCTGATGTCCTTGTCTAAAAGTGCTAGAAGGTTTTTTTGTTGTCTTCGCAGAGATCCATGTCATCATCCTGGTAATGGTTTTTTTGTCAAATCTACCACCTTTCATCTATAGACGTAGAGATGCCCAACACAATAAAACAGAAGGCTGAAGGTTCGAGCAGTAAGCAACAATCTGTTGTTCAGGCAACTTCCGTTACAAAACAAGCATGGGCATCCTATTCAAAAAATCCAAAGACGATATTGGATTGTTTGTGATGATCATTTTCTGGTCAATCCTTTCCACTGGTTGGTTCCTTCAGTCACCAGTCCTTGACCATCTGTTCTCTGCGCCTCGCGTCGAGGCTATTGGTGTTCCAGACAACGGAGAGTTTGTGTTTTGGGACCACAAAAAAACTTACTTCCAGCACTGCCGTAAGGACCTCCTAAGGAATGAAGTTTGGGGAAAATCTATGGCTCCTTTCGTGGATAAAGTGACTGCGAAGGAAATCGTAGGAACGTGGAGTCCATCTGTGGAAATAGTGCCTACCTATGCATTCGTTGATCAATCCAATGTTACTGCTATTACAGGGCATTTTCTGAAGAGTCTACCACAGCCATACGTTTTCAAAGGTACCCATGCTGCTGGCTTTGTCTTTCAGGTGCAGGCCGACATATGCAAGTGCATCAAGCCGTTCAAAGGAAAATGTAGAAAAGACCTTTCAATTGATGGTCGCAATTCTATCAGCAAAATCCAGAAGTTTTCAATGAGAGATTTGAAACGCAATCACACAAAGGAACGGGGCGAACCACAATACGCATCGCTTACTCCCAAGATTATCTTCGAGAAAAGCTTAAACATGTCAGAGTTTCAGGATGTGGCCCATTGGTATGTAGCTGGAGGCGTTCCAGTCTTTGCCAGTTTGGAGCATGACAAGATACAGGATGTACATTTTCGCCGCTATTACACCAATGACTACCAGCCTTTGCCCACATTGAAACTTATGAGCCCGGCGTACGAGGGTGACCCCATTAGAAAACCGAAGTCATGGGACATGATGCTCAGAATAGCATCGGACATTGCCAAAAAACTTCCCGACCAAGTTGTTCGAGTTGACTTGTATTTCAGCGATCACCGTGTCGTCTTTTCCGAGCTTACCATGTCCACTTCGGCTTGCCAATACAATTTTAATCCCATGGTTGCAGACGCAATTCTGTTCGCATTGAAACACAAGCAACTGGATGCTACAAGAGTATCCCCCAAGTTTGTGGAGCAAACCATCAATGGACAGGCTTGGGTACAGGTGAACATGGATCCAGCTACCCGACGCCCCACAGCCGGTCGTGGACACCCTTCACCTGTTGATTGCTGCATGGATTGGACCAAAGTACTACGCTTTGACCCCGACAAAGCTCGGCCGCCTGGACGTAGTTATGGTGAGCTGCTGCCCGGTGCCGTGGACGGACAATGCATGACAGCTGCTCGTTCCATAGAGCAAAGACGAGATTCTGCGGCAACGATGGATGTTATACCGCTGCGGTGTCTGGTGTCAAATAACGGGTCGTTTCAGAATGGAATAGCTGTTCCGAAAGCGGTATCTTGGGCCAAAGTATTCTGGGACCATGTGGCTATTGATCGAGTGTTTGTTCTTGTATGTTTAATCTGTGTCCTCTGGATGTTTCCAGGAGCCGATAGTCGCATACGGAAGCCAAACCGAGTTGTCAAGGTTTTCTTCTGCCTTGCAGGAGTGGCTTGCTTCATGTATATTGGTGGAAGCGATCATGATGGGTTTGCATCTGGACATTCCTTACGAAAGACGGTTGACGATAGCTTTTTTGTCTTCCAAGCCGTCCATCCAATGGTCTCGACTGGGACTATCCTTTGTCACTTTGCCACCTACTGGTTTCCAGTGGTCGGTTGGTTCTCCAAAGATCTCAAGACAACTCTGGTCTGTATGGTTCTTTACGAGACGGTAACGATTGCTGTAGGTGAGTTCATGCATCATCGAGAAGAGGACAACTCAATTCATTGTGTGCGAGCAGTCTTTGTTGACACAATGAGCGCGTTCGTCTTGGATGATTTGATCCGGATCTATGTATTGCCGCCCTTTTTTGTGTATGGGTATCTCCTTCCGAAATTTCTTTGGCATATCGTCTTCTAGGAACAGTTGTTAGCTCTAGTTTTCCTCGAAGATACATGCGATACAACTAAAGTATATAGTTCGAAGTGCAAACAGATAGCACCGCATTGGGCTGTGATCCGATATTTGGAAGGGTCTGTAAGATTTGTAGTACAATGGTCGTCAGTGTTGAAGAACTTTCGAGCGCCTAGGGACGTAGCAAGACACGTTTGAGGAGATGCTTTATATTGATTCAACGAATTCGATGCTGATGATTCCCAGTGGTAGTGGCGGACGTACAATGGTGGACAAAGGCCCTCTGTGAAACTGACGAGGAGTTTGTGTTGATATCTTGTGCTGACTCTGGATAGGAGTTGGGAGTACTTGCCACTTCACTCAGGAACAGCGATGTTCCTCGAGGTGTTCAATAGGAAGCTTCGATCTGAAGTACGCTTTCGTCATGCGCGAGGCTCTTTCCCTTTGAAGCATTCAGTTGTTTCTTTGCGATCTGACCAGCCGTGAAATTCCAGCCGCTGCCGACGCTGTCACGAACACAACCCACACCGGTATTTCAGAGAAGTTGTCCCCACCAAACACAATGAGCGACCCTCCAAGAACAACGACCGCAACTCCCAGAGGCGAGCCATCTTCTACTTTCGTATATTTTGCAGACTCGTTCTCATCCTTTTTCTTGCCATATTGTAATCGAGTGTTCCGAACAACTGAAAGAGACGAAGCCAGTGTTCCTCTAGTGTATGCAATGGCTGATGGTTTGAACGGTGGATGCTTTGAAAAGGCAATTACTGTAGGATCCACGGCCACAAAGGTTGCCCAGATAGCGAAAAGAAAGTTTAAGAAAGCTGACATTTCATCACTTTATTACTATGGGATAGACCCTATTCTAGCATTGTTTTTCCAATCATTGCAGCATTGCTGTTGGGGGGTAGAAATTTTTCGATTTTCAATTCCGCGGGAACTTTTCTGGCCATGTAACAGCTTTCGTAGTTTGGTCCCATAACTGGAAGATCCGCAACGGTGGGATACTGGCTTGATCTGTGTGGCTCAAAATAATCGCTTCCGTTGAGTAGCGAGGCATGGTTGCTTCCACATACATTTGTTAGTACGCGTTCCTTTAAATAAGATCGATTGAAAAGCGAGTTTTTAGCGATTTTCTCTAAGTGTGGTCACGAGATGCATTCCCATCGTTTTCTATATAGGCGGCGTACAAGTCAGCCTTCGCCCAACGTCTATGTATATCGGTTGGATGGCATGAGGACTTGGCGCACTTCCAGACGTTTGCGCGTCGGCTGCAGTAAAGCAGACATTTCGCTACTTTTTCCATAGTGTGGGACTTGACATCAACGTTACCGGCATCGAAGCAACTATAGACTGTACAACACATCCGTTGTACACCGTCCTCCGTCCAGAAGATCCCCTGATCATCCATGAAAGATAGGAAAATGCCGCATTTAGAAACTCAAATGGAAACTGAGGACAAGAGTCCACCCGGCCAGGAAAAGACGATGCAGCAAGAAAAGGCGGGACTTCCGATCTTGGCGGCAACGCAAAAGCAATCGCAAGCTATGGAGAAAGAATCCTTCGATTCTGACGAGAGTGGGGAGTCGAGCTCAAGGAAGCAGGTCATCACTCCATCGCCACATGGTGGTAGTGCATCTCCTGCCTCTCCCATCGGAAAGAAAGGGCCCGTCTTGTCCATCTTTGGCATGACTCGTCTGTTTTCTTCCCCAATCCGAGTAAAGAAGCGCGTATCAATCGACGACAACGACGAAAAGAAAGCTCTCCAAGATGGTGACGAGGTGTCTGGAAATCCTCAGGAAGAAAGCCAAGAGAAGAGCTTGAGAGGTGGCAGAAAACCTTCCCTTCCAACTTTGAAGAGCCTTTCTTCAGAAAAAGTGCAGAAACGGAAACTGGAACAATCCGAATCCACCGAGACGACGGAAACGCCCAAGAGAGCAAAGGCAGAGACGTCCGAACCAACAAGTACCCCTCTGCCAAAGAAGAAGCCCATAATCTCTCCTGCCTCCTCTGCAGAAAGGATAGAGGACGATGAAAGCACTGGAACCCGATCAAGTGCTGCTGCGGCAGCTGCTGCTGCCCATGCATTCCATGGAGTTCCCAGCCCTCCGTTCCATCATCGCTATCCAAACTACCCTCCTCTCCATCATCACGCGTATGGTGGACTCTATTCTCCATATGCTCCGGCGTATCCTCCCATGTATGGCTACGTTGCTCCCCATCATCCTCACGCCCACTATGGTGCACCTCCTCCAAGCATGTATTATCCCCCTTACCCTCCTCGCCCCAATATGATGGCTCAATTCCACACTCCTCGCCGTGGCGCCGCCCCAAAGAAAATGGGCATGGCACCCATCAAGAAGGAACCAGCACCTGCAGGACGCCAAGCGACCCAGAGTCCTTCGCCTCCTCCCACAGCCGAAGCAAAGGACACGACAATTGCATCTGTTGCCGACTGGCAGCGAGCTGCTGTGGCCGACGGTAGTCCTCCCAGCACAAATCGTTGTGTACAATTGGCGGAACCCATCCCATCGAAGTTCTGGGGGTAAGTTTTTTTCGCCGTTTCTCGTCGTTGTTTGTTTGTATTGTGTTTTTGTCATCTCATTGAATTGTGATCCTTGCTATATTCTGTAGTGAATCTAATAAGGCAGTCGACGTCAAACTACCAGACTTTCATCGTCTAGTGAACTTTCCGGACTATTTGGCCAAGTCACGCTCTTCTTCCGATGCGAACAGTTCTGCTCCTGCGACTCCTCCTGAGGGCAAAAAGAACTGTGTCATGTGTGGAAAGCAAAGATACTGCTCTGTGTCTAGCTTGGTTAACAAGGGTCGCTTCATTAAGCGAGAGGGTGAAGATGATGGCCCAGACCACATCATTCCCCGACAGAACAAGGGTTTGTGCACTGCTTGCGATGTTGCTGTATGGGTCGTTACGGATGAAAACTTGGAAATCAAATGGTGCAAGGGTTGCAAGAACTTTCGACCATGGGCTGCTTTTGGGGACAAGGGATCTGCCACCAAGTGCGTCCGATGCCGAGATCGTCAGCGGGAGAAATATGCCCTGCAAAAAGACGAGGCGCGGCGTCGTCGGTGGGAGAATGTACCGAACTCATCATCATCATCAAAGGTATCCAAATCGGCACCAACAGCAGAAGGAAACGCTTGGGACGAAAAGACTATGGAAGAGCATTTGGCCGCAGCAAATGGACTACGAAATTTGATCCATGCTGCCGCTACGAACTAGACTGATACAGGGAAGTTTTTGGTTTTGTCTTTTGCATGATTTGGTGTTAGTTGGCAGGGAAGTCAATACGCTGTAACACATTTCAACACTTCAATGTCACCAGAGAGTTGTTGTTTCTGCCTCTTGTCTTTTCCTAGTTTCCTACGATATTCACTCTTGTCTATTTCGTGGTGATTATTGGCTGTAGTCAATCATCGCTGCATACTTCCGTTCCTCAACAAAGAAGTATATGCAGTGGCACATACACTCGACAGTCGTTTACACTTCCGTTTCTCAACAAAGAAGAATATGTAGTGGCGCATAACTCGACAGCCGTTCCAACTTGTACAGCACACTTGTTCATCGGCAACCGACGAGGCAACTCAACAGTAGTGGGGTTGAATTCGCGAGTTCGTGTGTTTATTAAATAATCACAGCGAATTCGAACCTGATCTGTGACGGTTCTCTTTCTTCTGTGACGAAGTCGACAATGCATGTGATTCATTCGGGGAGGAGGTTGCTATAATCGGGGAATTAGCTTTTCCAGTGAATCTTTAGGAATCTTTGTGTAGCATCAACAGTACAGTATAAGTTTACTTGAAATTACACTGACATAATTTGCAATTTCGTCACCAGTCATTTAAGTCAATTGTATTACTCCGATGAAAATGAAACGCGGATGAGAATATCAGTACGTACTACATTGACATCAGTACTGGACTACACACAATTTGTACGCCATCTGTGCATTGGAAACAGTAGAGGGTCGGCGTTTGCAATTGCGATTTTGTGGTCCATGCAATTGCGATGACACGACCGAACACTTCAAGAACAAACTCAAATACACACACCCACGATCGATCGATTAACACTATTGAGCAAGGACTGAGAATAGAGAGATACGCAACAAACAAGCAATCCTTAGCAAGGCTAGGCTGATTGAAGATGGTCTGGAAAATAAAGCGCAAAAGCAAGGAGATCCAATGCCCTTCATGCAGCCCTCCGAGAGACACAAATACCGTTCCCCTCAAAAGTTGCCTTAGACATACCAATACCGTCCCCCTGAAAAGCTGCCTCAAGCGCAACAGCGTAGGCGTGGTTTCCGGCCAGGACACTAGTTTGAGGTCTGGAAGTTCTAGTGGTCATACCAATGTTCTTAATATTTCTTCATCTGGGAGGAGTTCGGGAATTGGAAGCAGCGGCCATTCAGGTTCATCCTCGAGGTTCCAACAATCGCTGGACTCTGAGAGGCATTCCAAGCTAAGTGGAACTTCTGGCTCAGACTCATCATCATGGAGGAAGGCTGTACGCTTCTACCTGATATATATTAGAGAGTATGAAAGGACACTAGGAGACAATCCATCTTGCAGTTCGGGTCCACCGGTTGGGTAAGTTTCAAGCTTGATGCCTTGGTTCTATTGTGTCTTGTGTCCTAATAATGGTATTTGATCAGAATTGGATGGGGATATGGACCTACTAGAGTTGTTACTGTAAATCAATATGAATGCGACAACCCCTATCGATGTTCACAGGAAGAGATGGTGCTTCCCAAAGAAGAAAGAGTAGCTATTCTGCAGGAATGGACCGTTTCTCATGATGAAATGGTTCAGGCAACTCGCGATAACCTCAAAGCGAAATTTCAACGGAGAAGGACTGTCCGCAACGCGCGGAAGGTTGAGAAGCTTGAAGCTGCATTCGAGGGCGCAGCCAAGACGTTGAAGCGTGCGCTGCATTTGAAGAAACGGCCATCGGATGAAGTGAAGGACTTACAAGATGAGGCACACCGAGCATCTGAAGCGCTAGATGCAGTGCGAGTTGCAGAATATCACGATTTTAGACTGCCAGAACCTGACGATGGACCGGTTGGCATTAGCGAGCCTGGTGATGAGGACGATTCGTTGCAGAAGCTTGCAGCGGCATCCTCGAGCCCCAGGAAGTCGATGTCCGGTGCTAATCGCAGTGTTTCGGTTTCAGTCGATGAAACAGCTACTGCTGTAAGTGGTATCACACTTGAAAGCACAAACTCTTCAGAGAAGGAAATGGAACAATTCTACAGAGAGCTAGAACTTGAAATGTTTGGGCTGGAGAACCCCGAATTGTCAGCGTCATCACCAATTCCAACAACATTGGAGGTACCAGATTGGACCAAGTCAGAAGACACTATCCATTCTGCGGGGGTAACTGAAGTATCATCTTCGGAAAGCAGTGTACCTTCGTTCTCTTCATTCGTAAGCAGCACGGAAGATGAAAGGCTTTGTCATTACTTACAGATGGGATGCTCCCCAACCCTTCCCCAGCTGCCGCAACAAGTGCCTCCAAGCTTCCAAGACGCACGCCTCATGTACTCTCCAAATCATCGTTTACAGTATAACCCATATACTCGAACAGCCGCATACCGCGGATATTCTTTACGAGATGCCTACCGCAACAATCAATGCTCTGCATTCAACATGGCGAATCGCATGGTACCTCTCTCCGATATGTATGCTTCGGAACGCGAGCAACAAAAAGAACAGTCATTCCCTTCGCACAACCCTCTGTTGCCGCGGGATGACCAGCTCAACGTCAGGTCCAGCGGAGACATGAATGATGGTCCCAGAATCAAACACCTCCCATACTCCACTGCTCACACAACTGAATCTAGGTGGGTGGAAGATCTGGACCATCATGGACCTGTCACAATCACAGAGGACCGAATCTACTATGACTCCGGCCCTGAGCTTGTTTATCCAGTTCCACCGCCTATGTGGTAGCCGTAATGCAAATGTAACAACTAGACTACAATCAATTACCGCATCACCTTTTGGCTATTTACTGACATGTTTATTGCACTTTCATTTGATTTCTTCCTTTCATAGCTCCAATAGGTTTTGTTGCTTTTTGTATTGGTCTCTACGTTCTCTGCGGCTAATTTGATAGCAATTGGCTCCCAACTCTCAATTCTTGTTTCGTCTTTTTTCTAGCTCCTCCGCAAGTGACGCCCCTCGATTTTGATAGTCAGAATCGAAATCCTGCATATCTTCGTCTAAAGATTTCTTCAACTCCTCCATCTTGTCCCAGTCTGACTTTCGCTCTTCGAGGAACTTTCGAAGCTCAAGTGCATTTTCAGCTCGTGCTATCGCATCCTTCGCAAGTTGTTCGCTATCGATTCGCTCTTTGGACCGGGTGACATCATACCCCTCTGCACCTTGAAGATCCCCTGTGACTTCATTGTCGATACCTTCTCCTCCCCTTTTCAGAGGCTTCAACGCAGCGTTGGCGAGTGGAGACCCTAGCAAAATATCCACAAGCACTCCAAACGTCACAAGAGGAAAGACATACTGACGCCAGGATTCATCAGCTAGTATAAGCGACGTTGACGAATCAAAAGTCGATGGATCAAAAGCATACCGGACTGCTTCCCCCTTTTGACCTCCTAGTTTGGCACAGTTGCTCACGGCAAACCCATAAGCCATGTGGACTGATGCAAACGCTACCAACCAGCAAATACCACTTTTGCTGATAGCAATCATACTCGATTATATTCAGAGGGTATTTTTAACAGGTACGTGGAATTCGAGGCAACGATGTGTAATCGAAAAGAGCTCGAAGGGAAATGCTAAGTGTGGTTGTGTTGGTCGGTATTGCGGCGTGTGGTGACGATTCTTGAAGTTTGTTTGTGTTGAACAAGTGACATGATGAGATGTCAGAGTGTGTCGTCTGTCATTGCTTCATTTCTCACAAGAACGCGCGACATGCTCGACAATAGGAGTGGGAGATCCCCTACAAGATATAATAATTGGAAAGGATGAGCTTTTGGAGAGGCCCCAATGGCCTTCTGCACATCATTAAATCACTAGTTTCCGATGCATGAACAACGCTACGAGACGACAATACATAGAGGATAGATAGATACTTCCCCTAAATAGACAACTTGTTGACCTCTCCTTTCCTTTCACATAAAATACTAATGCAGGCGAATGTCCTTTATGACCAATCCCATAGATCCCTTCTCTCGGCTGAAGCGAATTGTTTCATCACCTGACAAATCAACTTTGATTGGTTTTGTTTTTCCCCATTCCCCAACTGTGTACGGAACCTCGATTGGAATTGGTTCACCATCATCAATTGTTAGAAGAAGCGGAGTTTGCTTTGCATGAACGGTGCAAACTTTCAGTTCAAGATTTGTCTTCCCCTTGGCGGATTCAGGAACTAAGAAATCGATTTTTGCTTCTCCTCCAAGCAAATTGAGTTGTTTCCCACCTTTAAAGCAATCAACGATCTTCATTGGTCCATCTGTAAACTCATGACTCGTTACCGGAATGATGAGTGTTCCACGCTTGACTCGTTCCTTTTCGTCTGGTTGTTCAACTTCAAACATTTCAAGGTACTTCTCGAGCCGCGTCTTGACACCTCCTGGGCCACTTCTCTCGAATTTCTCTGGCCCAGCTGGTTCCAGCATCAATGCTTTCTGGACAATCGATAGGGAGCGCCATACTCTCAAAGGATGGAGAATGGACTTCTCCTCTTCAGACAATCCGCCCCTGCGCCCATCCAACACTTCTGCGAAGCACTCAAGAAGAGCTAGTTTGTTGAAATACTCTTTGGGCGAATACGCTGCCCGAGCATCAACCTCTCCTTTGAAATCAGACCCAGACACTCCTTTCCATTCGCATTTATCCCAGCTGGTTTTCATCATGGTCTCCCAGCCGGTTGGAGTCCAACGCGTGAATCCGTCCGATTTGCCTTGTTTGCATCCCCACGATGGGATTCCATGTGCTTTGAGTATGAAACGGCCAAACCAAGCGTTGGGGGCTGCATTGCCTCCACCTGATAGCACTTGCTGGTATGTTCGAGGACTCGAAGTCCAATTTGAAGGACGCATCAAGACGTCCGTTTCAAGGATGAAACAGTACTTCAGTTTTTCTTCGGTGAGAACAGTGATGTATGGGGCATAGTTTATCATCATATCTCGTCCCCACTTCATTTGGTCATTTTTTGCATCGCAGTTGACGACATGGCGAAGCTCCCAAATCGAAAAATGTGGGAAGGCAGGGTCGAGTTCGCCATTCTTGTAGGCTTCGGCGAAGTGATTGTACCGTTCAATGGGGTCGACTTCAATTCTGGTGTCGAATTCATAGATTGGTTCAGCAAGTTCCAATGCGACAGCCATAGCAAGTTTCTTGTTGACAGCTGCGAATTCGTTTTCTTCTAAGTCGGCCAGTATCTGATTGTAGGTTACAATCGCCTGCCCAAAATTACCGCCTTTTGCTCCCCCGTTTCCCAACATTTCTTTCATCAGGGCAGTTGATTTCAATAATTCGTCAATGGCTTTTCCATGTTTCTTGTCTTTTGCGGAGAAGTCGGCAAGCTTGGCAGGTGTAGCTTGCGTGATAATCATTCCCTTCAAAGCGGAGTCGACAACTGCTGCATCTTCATTCAAGTCGATGTGGTCTAAGATTTTGCTTGCTGCCTTGACGCACTTCTTCATGGCCTTTTGTTGCTCTTTTGCCAATGAATTAATTTCACTATCCGTCGAGGCCGCCTGCATCTTCTCATATATGTCGTGGAACCCTTCACATGCCTCGACGAACGTCTTTCGCTGCGTCGACTTTATGGACGGGGCTTTCTTGTAGCAGTTGTCCTGCGCTTCTTCCAGGGCATTTTTGAAGAACTCCACATCAAAGGACTTCCCCATAGTGATTTCGAGTGTCACTTAGCTCCTATCGAGATGAACTAAACTGGTGAGATGAAAGAAGATCTTGTTTGAGTGCGCTTGTCGACCGAACTGTTGCGCGTTGAAATGAGCTGGAATAAAAGGCAAGATACATCTGAGCAGTTTTCAATCTTGTCACGTGAGTGTTTGATTCTCCAATTTCTTTTATCATCCCAATTGTGTATGTACTAAAGTATACAGTCCAATTGGTCTAGAGGCATGATTCCTGCTTTGGGTGCAGGAGGTCCCGGGTTCGATTCCCGGATTGGACCCACTTTTGCTGCTGTGTAGTTCCTCTTGACAGACCACATCTTATATCAAGCCGATCAATGCCCTAAACTTACGCTATAGCCGCTCATCATCAGCAAATGCTTGCTTTGGTGTTGAGTGATAGATTGAGTGTCATGAATAGCATCATTTTACTGGTCAAAAGTATTGATAGTGAGTCCTGGGAAGTATCATTGCTCCTTTGGTCTCTCCATCAGTTGGTTGGTAGTTGATAGTGGTGCAATTTAACACTTTGTACGCTGGGTTCTGGGCAGATTGGAACCATTTCCAGGTTGAATTTCCATTCTTCTTTCCTTTACAAAGATTTTCTTCACCTGAATGAACCAGAGTCTCCACTTGTACCAAGTCATCTAGTTTCTACATTTTATGGTTTCTACATTTTATTTATTGTAGAGGACATGCTGGGTTCTGGGCAGAATGGAACCATTTCCAGGTTGAATTTCCATTCTTCTTTCCGTTCTTCACCACAATGAACCTGAAATCTATCAAGTCTTTGGAGTACATTCTTGGTTTCTACATTTTATTTATTGGAGAGGACAGCGAAATGTATACGTCCAATTGGTCTAGAGGCATGATTCCTGCTTTGGGTGCAGGAGGTCCCGGGTTCGATTCCCGGATTGGACCCACTTTTGCTCCAAACTTCAACTATGGAACGCAGCGGCGATTCTTTATGATAGGGTGATCATGCACCTGGTGATAAACCAAACTGTTAAACCCCACAAAGCACGCAATAACAGCTCTACTAATTTGTTGGGATCCTACGTCCTGGTTCATCGAAGTGGTCTGCTGCACCTTGTGAAAACCCCTGCACCTTGTGAAAACCCGAACACCTGGTGATAATCCAAACTGTTAAACCCCACAAAGCACACAATAACAGCTCTACTAATTTGTTGGGATCCTACGTCCTGGTTCATCGAAGTGGTCTGCTGCACCTTGTGAAAACCCGAACTGCAAGTACGCAAAACTGTCTTGCTAGTATCGGAAGTGCGTCGTTTCTTTGATGTAGAACTCGTTTATTCCCATTCAATTGTAGCCGGAGGCTTGGAGCTGATGTCATAGCACAATCGATTGATACCTCTAACTTCATTGATGACACGGCTGCTCATAGTTCCCATGACTTCATATGGCAAGTGGTAGAAATCAGCAGTCATGTAATCCGTTGTCTCCACGCACCGGACGCTTGCGACGTTTTCATAAGTACGGCCATCCCCCATCACGCCGACAGATTTGACTGGAAGCAAGACCACAAATGCCTGGCCGATTTTGCGGTAGTGGCCACTATTGACAAGTTCTTGGATGACAATGTCGTCAGCTTCTTGAAGAATTTTCACCCTTTCCTTGGTGACTTCGCCCAAGATACGAATGGCAAGGCCTGGTCCGGGGAAAGGGTGTCTCCATACACTGCTCTCATCAATTCCCAGCGCAATGCCCAATTCTCTCACCTCATCTTTGAATAACTCTCTGAGGGGCTCGATCAGCCTCAAATTCATGTTTGCGGGAAGACCTCCAACATTGTGATGCGTCTTGATTGTTGCGGACGGACCCTTGTAAGAAATGGATTCGATGACATCCGGATATAACGTTCCTTGAAGAAGGTACTCGCACTTTTTGCCCATTTCGGCTTCAATTTTTGCTGCTTCTTCTTGGAATACTTCAATAAACGTACCGCCGATGATTCTTCGCTTCTTCTCTGGTTCAGTGACCCCCTTCAATAGATCGAGGAATCGGTCCGAAGCATCAACGCATCGAAGGTTTACACCACAATCTTCTCTCATTCTCTTCAGTACTTTTGTTGCTTCATCTTTGCGCAGACAGCCATTGTCTACCAAGACAGCATGAAACCTATCGCCGATGGCTCGAGTCATCAAAACAGCTGCCACAGTTGAGTCAACGCCACCGCTCACGGCACCAATCACATGTCCTTCTCCGACCTTTTTTCGGACAGCTTCAATAAACTCTTTTGCGTAATCTGTCATAACCCAGTCCGGTTTTGCTCCTGCGATTTTTATGACAAAGTTTCCCAAAAGGTCCTTACCCAACGAAGTGTGAGTCACTTCAGGGTGGAACTGCAGGCCCCACATTCTCTTATCAAGGTTTTCAATCGCCACAAAGTCGGCATTGTCAGTAGACCCTACAATTGCAAGAATGGACTTGGATCAATACGGTTCGCATTCAAAGATTGCAACAGAAATCAAATATCAACCTACCAACCGCCTTAAAGCCTTCTGGAGTCTTTGTGAGCTTGTCTCCGTGAGACATCCACACTGTAAATTCTTCGGGCATTCCTTCGAAAAGCTGAGAATTGCACCCTTCGACCCGCCTAACTGTGGATTTTCCGTACTCATGCTTCAACCCAGCAGCGACAGTACCACCAAAGACGTGAGCAAGTTCTTGCATTCCGTAGCAGATACCCAATACAGGAACATTTCGCTCTTCAATAAGCTTCCAGACTTCTGGGGAGACGTGAGGAGCGCCCTCATCGTAGACACTTGAGGGACCTCCGCTCAAGATGATGGCTGTCAATTCGTGTGCTGCCAATTCTTTGGCATCGACAAGGCAAGAATAAAGTTCACAATAAACGTGTAACTCGCGAACTCGACGAGCAATCAAGTGCGAGTACTGAGATCCGAAATCCAACACTGCAACCTGGGGACTAAATGAAGCCTAGTGAGGGATCTGCGACGTAGATTGGCAATGCGAGGAGCGAGGGACGCATAAACTTACCGGCCCAAGTTGCTCAACTGCGAGGATTGCTTCAAGTACGTTTCTTCGGGCATAGTTGCGACTATCTGTATGGTGTCGATGCTTCCAAGAAGGATTAATGGGCAAAGAAAAGGAATTCCCAAATTTATTCGTGATTGTTCTGTTCCCGAAAAATGAAGGATCATTTTTGGTTGGATTTCATGGCAGCGGATGGAACGGACGAAACCAGACGTCCTTGGGTCGCTTTAGTCGAAGAAAGGGTTTGTTTCGTTTATTTGATGTCACTTCTTTCTCAAAAATCCGAACTCGCTCTCTCTCTAGCTGCGAAATTAGACACTTTCTATGGTATTTTGCCAGACTCAAGGTTCGCATCAAGGCAGCATAAGACTAGAAAGTTCAGTATGAAGACGTTCCTCCAAGTAATAGCTGCTCTTTTTCTCCTCCCTGTTCGAGGATCTGCAGAACTGCTGAAGGAAGATGAAGATTCAACCATTCTCCTTGGTTCAAAAGCTCAAGAATGCAAAGAAAACGGCATCGTCGCTGCCTGGTGTGATGCATCTAATTCTGGCGTTGAGTGCCTAATCAACCAGGAAACCAACACGTATGCCTGCATGTGTAACGACGCAGCAGTTTGCCCCGAGGAGTGCATTGCCACCCTCGAGAATGGCAATGTGCCGTCCAAGCCTGTCAGTTCTCGCCACGGTATTGTATGCCAGGGAATTCCGATGGACGAACCCAACTATGTTCTCCAGAATGGTGTTGATTCCCTTCCATCATTGCATCACTGTGAAAACAATGCGCTTGTCGCGAGTTGGTGCAATGAAGCCACTGTGCCTGAGGTGAGCTGCTTGGTATTGCCATCATTGGACGAGTACGTTTGTACTTGTATGAACAATGCAGCTGCATGTCCAAGTGAATGTGTTGGGGGAGGAATCCCAGACAGAAAGACGCACAATGCTATTCGTTGTCGTGGAATTCCGATGGATAGCCCAAACTACATAATTTAAGAAGGGTTTTGTGATTCGTTTTGCAATGTAACGAGCTATTGTCCTGTTGATGAAGCTCTTGAAGAATGTATCCCAATCACAGTGGCTTAAACATTAGAGCCGAAACTTATGCCGTAGTCTTGTACAGGTGTTAACTGGGCCCTATCATCTGGCTTGGTATGATCCATTCTTCGAACTGCTCGGCCGTCAAATAGCCACTAGCGACCGCGGCTTCCTTCAATGTTGAGCCCTCCTTATGGGCCTTCTTTGCAATTTCGCTGGCTTTGTCATATCCAATGTGATTATTCAATGCTGTGACCAACATCAAACTTGCATTCATCAGTTCTTCAACTCTAGACTTATTCACAGTCAAACCTTGTACGCAGCGACTTGAGAAGCTCTCACTGGCATCACCAACCAGCCTCGCAGATTGTAAGAGGTTTGCAATCATCAATGGCTTGAACACGTTCAATTCAAACTGTCCCTGCGCACCACCGACAGTAATGGCCACGTGATTTCCCATCACTTGAGCACATACCATCGTCATAGCTTCGCACTGTGTTGGGTTGACCTTTCCAGGCATAATAGAAGAACCTGGTTCGTTGGCAGGGAGTGACAATTCACCCAACCCACATCGAGGCCCACTAGCCAAAAATCTGAAATCGTTGGCGATCTTGTTCAGACTGCAGGCAATGGTATTCAATGCTCCAGAAACTTCCACTAACGAGTCGTGCCCTGCAAGTGCTTCAAACTTGTTGGGCGCAGTCACGAAAGGAAGATTTGTGGCCTTTGCTAGCCGTTCAGCAATAGCGGCGTCGTATCCCTTGGTGGTATTTAGGCCAGTACCGACCGCAGTTCCTCCAAGAGCGAGTCTGCAGATCGATGGCAAGCTCGTTTTAAGACGCTGGATGCCGTATTCGACCTGCGTGGCATATCCACTAAACTCTTGACCAAGTGTCAACGGAGTCGCATCCTGGCAATGGGTTCTGATGGAAACAACATCAACAGAAAGGGGAGGTTAGATTTTCAAAGAGCGCAAGCTTGCTCATTCGGCCTTGGTCCTACCTTCCGATTTTGACAATATCTGCAAAAGCTTCGCTTTTTTCTTTGAGGGCGGCAAGGAGAGTTTCCATTCCAGGTATAGTTGTTTCGGCCACCATTTTGGTCAACGACAAATGCATGGCGGTTGGAAAAGAATCATTGCTGGATTGTCCCTTGTTCACATGATCATTCGGGTGAACAGGAGTCTTGCTACCAACGACTCCACCCAAAATTTGAATTGCTCTATTAGAGAGGACTTCGTTGACATTCATGTTGGTTTGTGTACCACTACCAGTTTGGAACGTGACCAAGGGGAAGTGGCGGTCGTGGTGTCCTGCAATGACTTCATCAGCAGCTTGTGCGATAGCGCCTGCAACTTTCTCATCCATTTTCCCAATTTCTGCATGATATTCGGCGCAGCACTTTTTCACTAGAGCCATACCATAGACGACTTCCAAGGGCATCTTGGATTCCGTTCCCCCGATAGGAAAATTCATCAAGGATCGCTGAGTCTGGCAGCCCCATAGGCAATCAGCAGGAATGTCAAGGGATCCCATAGAATCGGACTCGACACGAGGCGGTAGGCCAATGGCTGGATCGACAAACGAGGACATGGTGTTAGGAGTGCGAAATAATACGAAGATTGATGATGATGATACCAGTTTCCCTTTCAGATTTTCAGCAGTTGACAGGTTTTGAGATTTGGCGAACAGTGGTCTGTCCGTCTGTCATATTCTAGTTACAGTACGGAGAAAGATCCCACTTGTCTGTCCGCTGACGGTTCTCAGCCATCAATCGGTCTTATTTTGACATTCAATCAATCGTCAATAAATGACTTTTCTCTTGATCGGAGCACTGACGTCCTTGTGAGAAAGAGAATGCAATTGCACGCGGATGGCCCAAGACCACCTCAATCTTTTGATCGGAACGATGAAATCAAATAATCTGTCGTTGACATCGTATCCATTTTTTCGAAAAAGACCAAAAATTTCCCTCGTCAACAATGCTATCTAAGTCTGCAGCTTCCGCTATCCGTCAGCATGGACGGCAACATGCCAAAACCGCCTCGGCGTCATTTTCAACCCGAACTGCGGCCGAGTGCATTGCTTTGGAAGAGAAGTACGGAGCGTTCAACTATGCCCCCTTGCCCGTCGTTTTGCAGAAAGGAAAAAACACCAAGGTATGGGATACAGAAGGAAAGGAGTATTTTGATTTCCTTTCTGCCTATTCTGCTGTCAACCAGGGCCATTGTCACCCAAAGATCATTGGGGCACTAACTGAACAGGCTCAAACTCTGACTCTGACCTCAAGAGCCTTTCACAACGACATCCTAGGTGAATATTCTGAATTCGTCACCCAGTACTTTGGAATGGACCGAGTCCTGCCCATGAACACTGGAGTTGAAGGAGGAGAGACAGCCGTAAAGCTTGCTCGTCGTTGGGGATACTCTGTCAAGGGCATTGCTCCGAACAAGGCTCGTATCTTGTTCGCCAACCACAATTTCTGGGGCCGAACTTTGGCTGCTGTCAGCAGTAGTAATGACCCTACTGCCTATCGTCAATTTGGTCCTTACATGCCGTAAGTTGAAGCATCCAGAGTTGACAGAATTTTCGTTGTGCTTCAATCTCAAACCTTTTTCGTTCTCTTGTGAAACAGAGGCTTTTCCACAGTTCCTTTCAACGACCTTGGAAGCTTGGAGATGGAATTTGAAAAGGATGCCGAGAATATTGCGGCCTTCATGGTCGAACCTATTCAAGGAGAGGCCGGAGTCGTCGTTCCTGACGATGGTTACATGGCCGAGGTGAAGAAAATGTGCGAGAAGTACAATGTCTTGCTTATTGCCGACGAAGTGCAAACAGGACTTTGCCGTACTGGTTACCGCTTGGCGATCGATCACGATGGAATCTTGCCCGATATCTTGGTTCTTGGAAAGGCTCTTTCTGGAGGCGTCCTTCCAGTTTCTGCCGTCCTTGCGACCGACGAAGTTATGACTACACTGAAACCTGGTGAGCACGGTTCTACTTATGGTGGAAACCCACTTGCCTGCAAGGTTGCCATGGCCGCCTTGGAAGTCCTGAGAGACGAAAACTTGGCAGAAAATGCCCAAGTGCGTGGAGAACAATTGAGAACGGGGCTCCAGGCTATGGTTGGTGACAAGGTGGAACTTGTACGTGGTAGGGGAATGCTGAACGCTATGGTTATCAACCAACCTAAGGGTGGATACGGAGATAAAGGAAAGGCATATGAGCTATGCGAACATATGATGGATGCCGGACTATTGGCAAAGCCTACTCACGGAAACATCATTCGATTTGCACCCCCTCTGACCATCACTGAGCAGGAAATTGACAGTTGCTTGGACATCATTCAGTCCTCGCTGAACAAGTTGGATTAATAATTTTGCATAAAAGATTTGAATTTCTTGAAACGCCCAGTAGTTTGCTTGTTGTTTCTTTCTTCTTCCACACTTGCCTTCCTTTTCTTTTCCCAAACGAAAAGACGAGATGCTTTGAAAGAAAAATCTTTTGGGTCACTCGGTCTGGCCTACCTCCAGTTAAAAATTCCTACGTACGTCGGTCAGGCGCTGGAGCAATTATAGTAAAATAAGTGAACGATGGTGAGGCTTGAGGACGAAATGCAACAAGAACTCAAGGCAGCCTTCATCCAGTCTTTCTCGTTCAAGCCAGTAGTATTTGTCCTACTTACTTCAACTTCAAGCTAACGATACCAATCCTAACTCTAGCAGAAGCGTGGATATAGAAGTTGAAGAATGCCTCGGAAGTAAGAAGTGCTGTTTTGATTCTTGTGCTTGCCATGATCCGTCCAGAAGATCGATTAGCTCACGATTCATTGACTTGCCTTTGCACATTTACTTGTTAACCATAGATACGGCCTCAAATCGATAGATTTGACTCTCAAGGAGAATCATGAAGGCTATCATACCTTGTCAAAACTCCCCCAAAGCATAGGCCATTCGAACCTCTTGGCAGCCGAACGCAAAAGAGCCAAACCGTCGGCTGTTACACCCCAAAATGCGGAAGCCCTCGTTGCAAAACGAAAGGCCAAGGCCATGGCAATTGCTACCAAACCTGGTCAACAAATCTTGATGAACGCTTTTATGCTCTGGATGTCTGGAAAGAATCTCAATATTTTCAGCATCAGCACTACCAGCACAGCGGTTTTGACTCCTGTTACAAACATTTTCCGAATTGAATCAACCTTTGCCAATCTTGACGTAGATACCCAACTTGCCAAATTGATTTTTGTGGGATTAAATCTCGTATGGCTTGGTATCGGTTTGTACAAAATGACTTCCCTAAGGTTGTTGCCAACTACGTCGGCGGACTTTTTGGACTATGTTGTTTGGAAGGATATGTCAGAAACTTCGAGTATTCCTCCCATGTTCTAAAACGATTTTACTATACTATTTAAGTTCTCTTAAAACGAAGCTGCCCCGTCAATAGTCTCGTGATGGGTCTTGGACTACAAGGGGAACAATTCTAATGAACAAGGAGTTTGAGTGGTTGTTCATGAGCAAAGATCAACTCTGTAGTATTGCTTTTTTATTGCTTAGCCGCTCCTCAGATTGAATTGTATAGTTGAGTGGTCGATTAAGTGGTGGCGACGGTGAGGGTGGTTCGTTTCCATGACACGTAGGTGCCATATTCCTGGCAACAGAATACTGGACGTCGACCGACCTAAATCCACCAGTTCGCACGGAAAATTGCTGTACTGTACGAACTTCGTCCGTGAAAAGGCATGCTAGATAGCCATTGCACGTTCATCGCTGCTTCAATATTGGGATTGCAGGACGAAAAATATCCTGTGCGCCGATACAAGGACACGAACTAGGCAGGCATAATCGACCCTCTCGTCCCACCTGGATATGAATTCTTGTCAAGCCCTTTAATAAACACAACAAAATCCTTTCAACAATCTCGGAACCCCTGCTTCAACGCAACAAAGAAAACAAAACTGCTGGCTACGTATTCACTCAAGAGTCCTCTAGCTTGATCCACTTGTGCGACTTCAAGTAGTAGCAACATGGCGTATAATGAAGATTCATCTGCCTCTGGTCACGACGAGCCTTGGATCCAGTGGTACGTAACAATATGTTCAGCAGCTCCAATGTGGTTTCGTCAATTGCAATTTCTCATTTGTCTGAATGGCCCGCATCCCCGTGGCCTCTCTCCTTTTTTCTCGTGTCGACAGGTTTTGCGGATTAAAAGGTCATGAAATGTTTTGCGAAGTAGAACGATCCTATATCGAAGACGGTTTCAATCTATATGGCCTCCGGGCTTGTGTATCAAATTTCTCAGACTGCTTAGATCTGATACTGGACAGAATTGGACCAGATGATTCTGATGATTCACACTTGACACAAAGTGCATGTACACTCTACGGTTTAATACATGCAAGATATATCATAACGGCGCATGGTCTAGACGCCATGTACAACAAGGTTTGTCCCTTGCTTTTATAGGATCGGTTGTGTGTTGCCGCCTGGATTCTAACTCATGCTTTGTGTTTTAGTATGCTGGAAAAGAATTTGGGACATGCCCCTTGGTCCAGTGTGCAGGGCAGCCTGTCTTGCCTGTAGGACTCAGAGATGAAATGGGAGCCGATACGGTAAAAATATATTGTCCCAAATGCCAATGTGTGTATCATCCTCCACCGATTCGATCACGGAGCAGCCACCATGGGGGTGCAGCAGGAGCAGCGGGTGTGGATGGTGCTGCCTTTGGAACGACCTTCCCTCACTTGTTCCTGATGACCTTTAGCAATTTGGTTCCCGATCGTTTGGCTTCCGATTCAGCCTATGTTCCACGCGTATTTGGGTTTCGGGTGCACATGTCAGCCAATCTGCGTACTGCTCCCAGCACAACAGGATTAGGTGCCACGGCGGCTCCAGTACCAAACAACAGAACGTCAAACGGCAACACCGCCACCACCACGAACAACAATAGCAGCAATCGGAGAAACAATTTTACTCGACGAACGGGTACAAAAGTGGATATTACAAATCAGGAGGTTGTCGTTACTGGTGGAACGGGTGTGGTGGCTGCAACACTGGACGAAACCGAGTCCAAAAATAAAGAGGAGGGAAGTAGAAAGTCAAAAAGTAGTAGTGGTGGTGGTGGTGGTGGCAGCATAAGCAAGAGACGAGGTGATATCGAGAGCAAAATACCTGAAGGAGCGGACGCGAAACGCAGACGAAAAGGTGAATGATGAAGAAGGGGTGGAGAGAGATTCATCATCACCGTAATTCTAAAATCGAAAGGCTACTACTGTACATGGAATATTTTTCGGGGGGCTTCTCGTCTACAACTTGTTGTGAATGTTTTGTGGTGAAAGACACAAGGTAATAGAGGTTTTTTCAGTTTTTATTCTCGAGTACAAACATGTAGCCCCTTTCAACTAATCCCTGCACAAGGTTTGATTCTCGCCTTTTGGGTGGCGATCATCATTCTGTTATACGTGAGAAAGTATGACTTCGCCTTTCCACGGAACAGAATCGCTCGTTGGTTGCAAGCATGTTTGTGTGTACCCAATTCATGGCATTCCCAGTAGGTAGCATAAGCAAAAAGAATATCAGTTTGAGGATGTGGTTGAAATCCCAGCAACTGCTGCTAAAGCCTGAATGCAAAGTACACTTTCTATAGTATTTATGAAGTTCATTGTCTCCTGAAGGAAAAATTGATCGATAGAACCCCTCATAAGCCGGAAGTTCTACCAGGACTAGCTTCTACACGTTTTCACTTGCTTGCAGTTCCCCAGAGACCGAAAGCAAAGACAAGGTAGCATTGTAGTGACCGGAACTGTCTGGTGCAACTAGTAGCAATAGGCTTGCCATGAATGAAATAGAATACTAATAACTATGGATCAGTAGTAGTAAAAGTAGCATTCATACGGATGGATATTACTAATAGTACAGGAATTATTTTGATGTTCTATCGTGAATCATCATCGATGAACGGTCTATGTGTTTTGTTGTTCTTGCAGTCGTCACAATAAAGCAAAAAGTATTCCGATAGCCTTTCTATGGTCATTGTCAGCAGGCCACTCTTTAGCGCCTTCTTCGCCGTTTGAACGAACCATTGTCATGTGGTACGGAGACTATATGGCGTCTCTTGCTTCGTCTATCTTGCTGTTGCTGTTGTTGTGTATTGTGTGCGGGCAAGGTTGTGGAATCTGTAGCCGAAGTGACCACGGTCCAGGATTCCGAAGCGACCGACGCTGCCACTTGCGAGCTCTCATCCTCTTCTTCGTCCATCATCCAGCTACTATCCGTCAGTACAGAAATATTATCTAGATCATCTGCGTCTTTCTTTGTAGCTTGGGGAGGTGGAATGACAAAGGATTCAGATACTGGCTGCGTTTCATGATGATAATAGGGCAAGGTGGGAGGTAGAGGATGGCTTCCAACCAACGGGGTAGTGCTGGCAGTGTCTGGCTGCTGTTGGTTCATGCTTTCATCTGACATTTGCCGTGTTAGTGAATTGTTTCTCTTTTCCGTGGTGTTGCTACGACTCGTGTTAGGACTTAGTTTATTAGAAGTGCTTCCCCGTTTGGCAGTTCGAAAGGTGCTTGTGCGTGTCATGGTGGGTGAGTATAGAAGGGCCGGATGGGGAGGGACTGTGCTTTTCCTGTCAATCATGGATGGGTGGGAGCTCGAGCAGAGCGTGAGAATTCGGACGGATTTGGTCTACGGCACAATGCAGCATGTGTGGTACTTCTATGCCCTGCATTGTTTTTGGGGTTGATTGGAGGCTTCTTGTTCGTGCAGCTGGTTTGGAGGGCTTACTCAACTGCAAGAATTCTGCGGGATATTAAGTACAAAAACTGTACGTTCTAGGAAACTTATGTATCCGCGGCATTGTAGGCAGGTCAGTGCCACGCGCAAGCACGGTGATTGGCGGGCAAGCTTGAACGTTTGCCAAGCCAATACTGTGCAGTGTATCGCTATTTCAGGTTGTCTACATAAGAGCTTGTCTAGACAAGTGAACTTTTGGAGGGTAAATGTGGCACGAAAACAATGCCTTTGCCACGCGATGAGCGAGGCTATCGCTCGCAACAATGTCCTTCTGCTTGAAAGAAAGATCCACAGGGTTTGGGAATGTAGAATCCAACATTTTGTTGGATCCTAACTGATATCGATTCATCAATCGCATTCAGAGAATGACACATAATCGAACTAATAAAGAACTCACACCAAAAAGATCATCATTGGAATGGTAGAGTCCTCCTCTACTTCGAAAATCAGGCAACGATCCAAGAATACTGCTGACAAAAATGATGCTTCCGTCACAACAAGCCAAAAATGCATTGCCATAGTTGGTGCTGGTTTTGCTGGACTCGCTCTGGCCAACTACCTGCAAAAACAAGAACGCATTCAGTACGTTTTGTTGGAAGCCAAGGAACGCCCAATTCCCATCGTTGGAAGCTTTCGGTTGCCATCAACGCAGGTATTATTGGAATTGGGAATATCCATTCCAAGAAGGACAAGAAAAGATGAGGATGATTCAACAATCACAATACCCCGACAAGAATTAATGGCCCTGTTGTGCCAACGGGTCCATGTTCGGTATTCTTCTTCGGTTCAAAGCGTCCGATCAGTTCTGAACGCTTCTACCAGTGATACCAGTGAAAACACAAAGCAATACTATATTACCCTATCCAACAACAAAAAAGATGAATTGGGTCCTTTTGATGCCGTGGTGGCGGCCAATGGACTGGACGTATCGACAAACACGCCGTGGAAACAACATTGTACTGCCATTATTGGAGATTCCTTTTTTGGCCGCAGTGATATCTTGTTTGGTCTGACCACAAGGATTCAAAAGGGTGGTGCCATGGCCATGATGGATGGATTGGAATTGGGAAAGGTACTAGTTCTTGATGGTCACCAAGGAACGAACCAACATGATGGAGTTCACGTGTGGCAACGAGAGAAGGCAAGGGCACGGACTGCACAACTAGCATCAACAGCAGCATTCGTAGCACTCTTGTTTGTATTTCTTCTAATAGTGGTGCTGTCCGTATGTGCTTGAATAAAATGAATGACGTTAGTCATATCATTAGAAAATAGTAGTATCCATGTCATTATTAGACGGTTTCAATGCAAATATGTACCTATTGTGGTGTTCCAATGAGGGATCGGGGCCATATCCTGAGGCTTCAGTAGCTAGGTGAATTGGCAGTGTTCTTCCAATGTTCGTGAAGTCGAACCAGTCGTTTTTGGCGCCGAACGCAAGGAGGCAAGACGACATGTATGGTGGAACTTCAAACATAAAGTGTGTTGGAAACCATCAACAACAAAGCTGCAGTTAGTTCACAACCAACGCCAAAGACCTCTCTATTGACGATTGCTTCCTCCAGTCATATAGAGGAGTAAAACAATTAACAGCATGGCTTCGTTGCAATCCAGACTGTCGAAACTCATTTTGAAACCAAGTATGGCTTGGTTGTTCCTCTTTTTGCCAGCCCTGTCCTATTACACTTCGACTCGATTGCATCGTTTGGGTCTCTTTCGAGCTTCCAGTTATGGAGAAATGGTAGAGACGTCTCTTGTTGATGTGAAGGATTGCTCGCAGCTGCAAGAACTTGTCTACACCAACAAGGATTGTACGTCTCTCCATTATCCACTCTACAAAGTTCAAGAGAATTTGCAACAGATTGTGGCGACAACTTGGAAACACGATGAAGAGTTGGGACGAGGCTATTTGCTTCTCAGTTCGAGTTATCAACATGGAAAAATTTGGCAGTGGGAAACTGGAGGTGGACCCATTCCAATTGGAAGAACCTTGTCCATGGCTGATTCGGGTTGTCGATCCAACCTCTACCAAATATGCTCGGCTGCAAGTAGTCGCACTGGAAGTGGAGGCATTGTGGTGGATGCTTTGCACGAACCACCCCGATTAATCGTAGCGGAATGGGGAGAAGGACGGATCACTCGATTGGAAGAAAATGGAGCACGGACGCCCCTCATTTTGCAAGTCCCCTACAACACAACCACTGATGCAGCTTTCGAAAGTGCGACGACTACTATTACGAACAGATTGCAACAACCCTTTCAATTGCTCTTGACGCCGTTTGGAGATTTGCTCGTACTGGATTCCACGGCATTTGATGGAGATTATTTATGGCAATTGCCACAAGTTCACAAAATTCCAGGACTAAAGTCTCTGGCGGAAAGTCGCAAGGCCCATTCTTGGACGCAGCTCGATTCCAATTTACCCGAAAAGCTGTTACAATCGACACAATTGGGTGGAATGGCATTTACTCCCAACAGCTGGTTGCATGTCTTTGTGACAATGCGACAGGGCGACTCTGTCGTGGTCGTGACTCTATCCATCGATGATGAGGACGACGAGGATGATGATGTTGCGGTGCAAGAAGTCGAATCCAAACCCAAGGCGGATTGGCGACAGAGTGCCATTTATCTAGACTACACGAAATATGCAAGCCAACCAGGTCCCATGGAAGTTGACGAAAAGGGAAATCTATACTTGGCTGTCGACGATGGAATTCTCGTGGTCTCATCGTCCCGGTCCATACTAGGGAAGATTTCTTTGCCCAATCTATCCATTGTGGATATCACGCTGGGAGAAGACCGATTTTTGTATGTCTCAACAGAGACCGCGCTCTATAGGACACGGCTGCGAAATAAACTCTTGCAAATGCCTACTGATTTGACTCTCAAGATGTAATAATCGAAGTCTAGAAATATGCTATACGTAAATGGTGTTTCATGAAGTTTCTTATACGAGATATTATTGCGGAACGGCCTCTACAGGGACTTGATTTCCAACACTGAGTCACCGATTTTAATAATGTCATTGATAAACGCTCTTCCCTTGGTGATCGTGTCGCGGTTCACCTGAGTGCCCCCCTTGGACTTGTCAACAACAGAGACCGTCGTCAATTTCTTGGAAACATTCAAATCCAATCGCATGTGTGTCGGTTTGAGTTTCTTGTCATTGCTCAGAGATACCAGAGTTCCAACTTTGGAGGAAGGCTTGGATCCAACGATCAGAGTTTCCGACTCTCCGCTCTTCATTTCATACGAGTCTCCCTTGTGAGGCCCCTGTGTCACCACAACAACAACTCCACGTCCGTTCGACCGCGGCTCCTCTTCGACTTCTTCTTCGCTTGCTGCATCATAAGTGATGTCGGAAACAATCCGATTGCTTCTGTTTGACCTAGTTCTGTAAGCTGCAGGATTGGAGGATGGTCGCTGTGATGTGGATGCAACTGAGGCGTTGGGGTCCAACTTGTTCACGGTCAAGAGAGACGAGCCTATTCGGACTGAACCACCGCGAAATACTCTGTAGTCCTTACCCGTTCGGATTTTTTCGCTTCCTACAAAGGTCCCACTTGAGGACTTTAGGTCTGTGACATTTACGGAAATGAGCTTCTTCGTGACGGTCAGGTCCAGTCTAATGTGCGAATCGTCAACGGTATCATCATTTGTCAATGCAAAAGGAATTTCCCTGCCTTTAGTCGTTGGATTTCGTCCTACAACAACAGAATCACTAGTTCCTTTCATGAGATCGATAGTACCTCCTTGGTGAGGGCCGGCATCAATCGATATAGTGACACCTTCCACAGCTTTTGGTTTTGAAGCAGCCACTGGTTCTTCATTTTCGTCCACCGTAGGCTCCCAATCCATAGGTGCCGTGTCAAACGTGTCTTCCAGTGGGTCGTGACCACGAGGAGTATGGTACTCTGGATCTTGTTGTGCATCAGTCCAGGGTTCCTCATCGGATAGTATTTCGACGACTTCGGTCTCCATGAATGTTTCATCCCGTGCCATTTTTTGAGGCGATCCACTTTCTCGTTCTGGAGAAGGTACTCTCTTCTGGGAACGAGTACTGCGCCGGCTGGCAGAAGAAGCAACTGGTGCGGCTTTAGCGGGTAGATTCCTCCTCCCACGGTCGGCTTTTTTCGCAGATGCAGGAATCTTCAGCTTCATCAGAATACTCGAGAGCTTATCATAATCCGGTTGTTTTTTGAAGGTATACCCTCGCACTTCGTCCATATACTCCGCAAAGATCTTCTTGACACTGGATCCTCCTAGTTGATTGAAGAATTCAGAGTTCGTGTTGTTCAAGCAATCTTGCTTGATACTCCCAATCTCTTCATCCGACTTTCCGTTGCTCCAAGGCAGCTGTTTGGATTCATCTCCAGACGAGAGCTTCATTAGGATCTCGGCAATGACGTACCCAAGTGACTCAAAATCATCTCTCCGACTTGGAGTCTCTCCATTGTGAATGTTTATAGAAGCATATAGAGGTGTGCCTGCTAGACAACTCGTGCCTTCATTTGATCTATGTGATCCAATGCTAGACCATGGCTGCACCAACGCGAGGTCCAATATCCGAATGCGAGACGCCAGCTTTTGCACTTGAGTGGATCCTTTTCCCTTTCCAGGGGCAAGCATGAAATTGTCGGGCTTGATATCGATTACAACATGTTTCCGCTCTTGAATGGCCTGAACACATGCTAACAATTGTATCGCAATGGGACCGAAGTTGATTACAGTGTCAGATCCACGCAGCAAGAGGTGAACGATGTGTGATAGCTCATGCTCCATTCGTTCCATTATCAAAAACCTGAACCCGCCAGCTTCTCCATTTGATGGGGGCGCCTTGTCGTAAGAAGGCAGCCTAGGAAGGTAGATTCCTAGAATATCCTGAAATTGATTCCGATAAACGACGTGTTCATAATACAGAGTTCTTGCGTTGACTTCGTCCACCGAAGTCTTCTTCTTTGTGATTTTCTTCGGCACGGGGGCCAATTTGATGGCATATTCGGTCGGCGTTCCGTCAACTTCTTCAAGTGCATGAACAGAAGCACATGCACCACTTCCAAGCTTCCTACCAACTCTCCATTTGGCTTTGCTTCCCTTGAGGATCTCGACACCGGTTGCGGAAGGCGCCATGGTCAAAGTGCCCCTATCCAAGTTTTGAACTGTGCTTGTTCCTCTGTTGAGCAAATGGCCGTTATTTTCTACTATGAACGGCACTGTAGTTGACAGGCTTTCGTCTACATACAGAATCTTAACGACTAATCGACTACTATGACCACCAGTGCATGTCCAACATCTCACACTCTAGCAATACATAGCTTTGTTTTCTAAACATTATTTACACCATCTCGAAATCATCGTCGCCCTTCTGGTTCATTTCACCCTTCGTCACCGTAGGGATATGCTCATAATCTGTCAGAGCACCTTCACGGCTGGTACCCAGAATAACGCGCACAGGATCGTACAAGGAGTCATCCAACATTTTCAGTAGGACTTGCTCTGGTGTCACTCTGATCTTCTTCGTGACGACCGTGCCATCCTTTTCCACAACCTCCACTTCCTCTTCCTTCAATGCCTCTCCATTCATTACTAGCTTGAGAAGGGAAGGGGAAAAACCACTCAGCAGGACCGTTCCTTCCGTGTCCTTGCCAACGGGATGTCCACCTGTGTTTCGCAAGTTCCAAAAGACAATAGGAGATGGCTCACAGTCCTCCCAGCCAAGCTTTTCACCTACTTCCTTTACTCTTGCACGAATATGATCAAACATCGTGGATCGTGAATCAGTGCGCGCATGGTCAAATTGCATATCCGAAAAGACAATCAAACATGGCATATCCTCCTTCCCAAGCTTGTTTTCCTCGCACACCTGCAGGACCAGGTTGTATGCCTTTTCAAAATCCGTGTTCATTCCCCAAGGGGCTCTTTCCAACTTTATTACCTTGTCCACAATGTTGTCGTCCTTTTCAAATCGAAACCATTCTGGATCGTGGCTGAAGGTCATGACCATGTCCCGAAAGGCATCGTGCGTAATCTCCGAAATGCCAATGCCAAGAGCGATCGACACTTCCATGGGCGTACCAGTCATGGAACCACTAACATCACTAATTGGTACCATCTTGGTTGGATCAAATTCGAGGCCTTCCTCGGCTGCCTTGGCCTTGACATCTTTCACAACCCCGGCCCATAAACTCTTCCACTGAGCATCCAACGCCAGCTTCATTCCATCGCTAATGTTGTTTCTATTCTTCATGATGGTGGAGACAATCTCATGTGGAGCTACCTGTCCGCCTTTGAGCCCCTTCTCCACAATAGCATCCAAGAACATTTCTCGAAGTCTGATACGCTTGGGATCTTTTGCTGTGGCCCCCTCCTTGTTTTCATTCAGAAATGCCTTGGTCAAGAGTTTCGTTGCCTTGGATGCCACGCGAGAAATTTCAATCTCATCCGCCCGGTGCGCCGCCAGGAGCACTTCGGGAAGAGCCAAGAAGGAAGTCAGCTGAGCAAGTTGTTTGCGGTACTTTCCCTTTGCTCCCGACTTCCACGAGTCCTCGCCGCCATCGGCGGTCAAAACAGGAGCATCGGGGTAAACCAGTTTCGAAAAATTCTCCACAAAGTCAATCTTCTTGTCAAGTGCCTTGCCTTCCCGAGGCAGCCACTTGGCAAGCAAACTGATGCTGGGACCACTCTTCTTCAGCTTGGCAACCAACTCTTCGTCGCCTGCCACGGATGCAGCCTTCATCTTGTTCTTATAGTCACTGAGAGCGGCAAGATCCTTATGCCATTGGTGTTGGATCATCTCGAACGATGCCTCCTTCAGGTCCTTATAGTTTGGATGATCTAGAGCAAGCTCCATCAACAGGAATATATCCTTCCAGTACCCATAGTGAACAAACATAGGAAGCAATTCCTTGCCAGTGTCAGGGTAATACCGGAGCAAGAGAAGGAAAAGATCATAGGCCAACTTCTTTTCGCCTTTTCCTCCTCGAGTGTTCCGAATGACAAAGTTCAGAATGACCAATTGCACAATTTCATTGGTATTCCCTCTCTCCAAAATGTCCTTGGCGAGACTAACATCTCCTCCACGCACGAGTTGCGATAGGGCCAAAATCTCGGATCCAATGCCTGCGTCTGTGTATTCCAAACATCCATTTTCCCCGACTCGCATGTTTTTGCGATCTTCAATTTGATCAAAGACAGCGTCACGGAAGGGTGATGCCGAAGCCTGCTTTGTTGCCTTGTCAGTAGTGGAAGAAGCCATCTTATGTGTCTCTTTTCGATCTCTTTCAATTGATATTGTTATCAATAGAGCTGTCAGCCAACTTTTTATGAGTTGATGATCGCTCTCTTAAGGATGAGAATCAACAGTTCTTGTGCAAACGTGTGTGGTGGGGGTTTGGACACTCGGAGTGCTATGATATATCATGTTTGATCTTTTTAGTTTGAGAACCTCACTTTTTGCGGGTCTGGCACGCTTCCCAGCGACATAGCAATCTACCAGCAGTTGACTACGACACCTGAAACGTGCCAACATAGTAGTACGTGTACTGTACATAGTTGGAATTTGGGGGATGTAAAACTCGAAAATCCCCTTCCAGAAAGGCAAGTGGAGATGCAGCTCTAATAACAGGACACTAAAAGAGTAACAAACTAACCAAATCGCATTGTTGAGAAAATAAGTTATCAAAAACTCTAACATGCCTGGCAGACCAAAAGCCTGATATCCGCAAAGGAAATAGAAAAACAAGACATCACTTTCATTTCCGTCTATCAAAACAAAACTAACAGGTTGCGAGCGTGGCATCAGAACTATACTCGCCTTGCAATGGAAGCAGCCAATGCTGAGCCTCCCTTAACGATTGAACTCCATGGTTTCACCCATACGGCTTTCAGATCAGTAATATTTGATTTGCCCTCCAGCAGCCGACGAGCTGCATCTTCTTTGTGGTGCACTTCATCTGCACAGCAGTGTTCCAGCAGCTCGATCAACTTCGGACATGCGTTTTGCTGCTTCAGTGGAACAATTTGATCTTGAAAATGTTCCTCCACAAAGGTCTCCACCGCTTCTACCGTCACATACAAGGCACGGCTGCCACCCAACAATGTTGGGAAGAAACCCAACGTGAAGCCTGCAATCTTCCAAACTGGCAACAACTTTGTATGTTTTCCATCTGGTACCACATATTGGAACATTTGAAGATGGGAAGTTTCATTTGCCATGTGAGACTGACAGAATTCCAACACATCACCATTGATGGGTCGAATCGATAGGGCTGCTAACGCTCCCTTGTAAATGAAAACGGCACCTGTCTCACCCGCCAGATTGGAGCTCAACTCTCGATCTAACCAGTGCCAATTGGAAGACGGCTTGAGATATTCCCTTCGGGCGTCGTGAAAGGTAAAACAACAGTATCGAGCATGCGTCGTTGTTCCGTTGGGCGATGCAGCTTCGGCAATCATCCAATAGTTCATAATCTCATCACGAATTGCCTGGAAGTTAAATTGAAAGGTCGACGACGCAGCCTGGTTTGACGCATGACCTGCATCAGCCGTACTGGTCGTTCTTCGACCGATCCATCGATGGCGTATCTTATTTGGAACGCCTTTGGTTGCGTGCCGTGATGTGGATGCAATCATGCCAATCAACTGATATCCATGAGCTGCTCTACAGACAACTCTAATTCTGTATCAAACGATAAATCAGACACTGCATTTTGTTCACTCGGGAAGGCCCAAAAGGAAGTAACTTTGGACGAAAGCCAACCAGTGTGAATGAACAACGTCGTCTACATTGACGTGGAAGAAAACTGAAGAATGGATCTTCCGTCTGCAGTCGTATGAGTCAAGTCAAAAGCAATTTGCCACCTTGGAATGGCAGATAATCTCAAGAGTTTGTTTATTCTTCTTTTCAGTCTCTATTATAATTTTAAGAATGCTATTGCTAGCATCCCACAGTACTCAACCTGTGGCATTGATCCACGGTGCATGGGTCAATGATTCGTCCAGCATTGGTAAACTCTTCCACCTGTTGTATCAATGCTGCATCCCATCGAACGCACCAGTGGACATTGTTCCCCCAGGCTGGAAGGGTATTGTCTACGGGAAGACTTTTGTATTCTTGTTCATACAAAATTTCTGTGAGCGTTACGTCCGGACCATCCCAGGTCGCGTTAGTAGTATTGATCGGATTCTCTACTACCGGAATTCCATAGATGGGGGAGCGAGGATTGTTGGGTAAAATGGACCCACCCATGGCCCGTGTCATTGCTTCACAAGCACCAGTGGGTACAATTGGATCTCCCAACCCCGTTTGTAAAAGAGTTCGAGGCAATGACTCATGAGAATTGAGTGGTTGAGACAGTAGTCCAGATACTTCTACAGAGTCCCAGGCCATCTGTATCAAGGAAAGTAATAGGCGCACTTGACGGTTGTTGTAAAAGTTGAAAAGGAGCAACGTATCATACTGGACAAAGTCCAAAGATCGCATGAGCACCGATGTAAAGGGGGTTCCTGGACTGCCCAGTATCCCTCGATCAATGAGCTTCGTCTTGCCCGACAATGCCAAGTACCCACCTCCCAAAATTCCTCCTTGTGATATACCATAAAAGACCGATGCAGGTGGCTTGTCGTCTTTCGTACGATAGTGGACTCTGTTGATACTTTTCAGCCAGTCCAGCATGCCGTTGCGAGCAAAGTGTTGGAGTGCCAGTTTTTCTGCGTAGCCTTGAATCAAATTATCTCGTACGGATTGAAATTGATTTGGATTCCCAATCAAGGTCTTGATGACAATGGGCAAGTCAAAGAGTGACATGCCTCGCCAATCCATGGCCATTACAATATATCCATTGTCATTCGCCATCCTGTTCTCAAAAGCACATATAGTTTGAGTGTATTGAATTATGCAAACGAATCATGAGCTACCAAAGCAAGATTTCTCAACATACCGGGATAGAAAGCCATCGGTGACTTCGTCACGATTGTAGAATAGACCATGTCCATATTCCATAATGGCTTGGATCGGTTTGCCTCCGGCTTGCTGTTGATTCACCACAGAACATGGAATCTGAATCATTGCCTTTGCTTGCCCAATGTTGACAGGAGTTGTCCGAATGGCCTCCTTGTCCAAGATCGAATAACGACTTCGACTTGTGAGAAATGACGGTACATCCAATTGAATATGGAGCGTTTGACCAATCCCATTGTTGTGGTCTGCCTTGCAATCATGATTAATTCTGGACACTACTTGTACATGATTGTTGTTGTGCATACTATGCCAAGGCTTGATCTGTTCAAGGACCATGTCCCGTACTGCTCTCACATTTCCAAGTTGCGAATCTTCACTCATGGTGACAAAATCAAAAATCATTTGGACTGATTCTGGATCTTGTTCCAAATCCACCCATGGTGCCGCCTTGCGAAGGGCCGGAAAGACAACATTGAAATATCGTTCTTGGTATCGAGTAGAGTCATCATCATCTTGTTGTTGCAGCATGGTAATCATTAACTGTTCCATACCGGTCGTCCTTGGCAATCGTTGTCCCTGACTATTGGTTGCATTCACTACGACGACGGCATAATGTGCCTGATGATGGAGGGGTTGTGCAGGCAGGATCATGGCCAACGGCATTTGAGGATCCAAATAATCAATTTCGGCACTGTGCGGGACCAATTCCTGGGATTCGACATGAATCAACAACGTGATGGATTCTTGAGTTGTCGACAGGGCGATGGATTCTGGACCTTGTAACTTCGCACCAATGATCCCTGGTGCCTGGTGTTGTGCATTCTCATGGGCCTCCTTTAATCCTTCCATATAGAACAAAATGGGTGCCATGGTACTGAATCCATCCAATTCGTTGACAAAGTTGGGATGAAAGGGAATCCCACCCCTGAGGGGTACCAATCCTTTTAGATGGACTCTCCATCCCGTCGTGGTACTATCATCGGGTTCCATGTGATGAAAACTGGGAAAGGGCAATGCACACAACGTTGTGTCCATGGGATCACAGGACTGTGGTAGAATCCGTGCGGATGGCCAGGGTCCAAAATGAGACAGTATTGAGAATACACAAAGTATATTCAAACCCAAGATCGCTGTATCTGCATATAAAAACAGAGGTATCAAGTGCTGCCGTTGCCTATCGGAAATGGGAGTCCTTTGTTGTTGTTGTTGCGGGATTGTCAATGATGGTTTCGTACACCACCAACAACAACAACAACATCGGCACAGTAGTATTATTCTTCCAATTGCGACCATTCCTCCCAATACTGACATGATTCGTAACAAGTGAACTTGATATTTCCAATCCAATTGAATCGTCCCATCCACATCCCGAAATAAAACTTCAATCAGAACAATGGCCACTGCTGGATACAGAATTCCAAAGAAACAAATATCCACGCCATTGGCCAAGGACCAAAGGCGGGAAGTATATGTAGTATATGTAGTAGCGTTGTTGGTCCACTGACTGTGGGTAGCTCCAATGCGCAATTGCAGGTGCAAGACAAAGACCCAAACACTCCATAGCCGGCCCGTAAATATCTCGTAGACAAATCCAATCCACAAGAACAGAATTGGAACGGAGCCTAGTGTCAAGATTGTCGAATACAACAACAAGAATGGTGGATCTTCTTGTTCTTGAATTAGAGTAGCAACACTGGAATTCAAAGGCTCATCTTCAAACAATTCGTCCTCAGGATCATCCTGAAGAATTGTCAATTCAATCTCATTGTTGTCATTGTCGTTCTCGTCGTCGCTGTGTGTGACGACAGGAACACGTTTGTACGATGCTTGTTCCGCCATATTTCTGCTCTTCACCCACTGGTAGTTTATGCTTTGTTCATGACTGTGTGTGTGTGTGTTTGTTTGTTTTGTTCTTTCGTTCTTGTTATTGTGTGAGAAGAGACCGCTGTCCACGATGAGATCCGATGGTTGGTCATTTGTGTTAGGGTTCCAATCTTTTTCGCGGGACAGGACTCATCCAGAGTGAGTTGGTTTTTGAAATATAGTGCTCGAGTTGGTCAAAAAGGAGATGATGTTTTTCTAGTATGTTTTCTACATACACCCTCCCCAATGCGTAGAGAACACACGGAACAACTTTATACCGAGCGCCGCTTTCCAAAACAACAACAAACACCAAATGCCACTCTTATTGTGAAGTGTTTGAAAGTTAACAACAACAACCACAACAACAAGAATATCCATAATAAATAGAAGAAGGATAATCATCATTCATTCAACATGGTCCGAACTAGCAAAGCAGCTCCAGCAGCTGTGGATGCAGGGGCCTTGGATGATTTAGATTTGGATGGTATGTTTGCCGAGCAGGGTGATTTGTTATTTGAAGGGTTTGATATGGAATTGGGTGGCATGGATGACATTGTGGCACAAGAAAAGGCTACTGCTGCTACTGCTCCACCACCACCACCACCAACGGCAGCAGCAGCAGCAGCAGCAGCAGCAGCAGCTGCAGGTCCCAAACGAGCCGGACCAAGAACCAAAAAGACCAATCCGATGATTCCACAAGAAGAATCGAATGCCCCCAAACAACAAAGACGAAAAACAAAACGCAAATCAAAAGCACCGACAGCGTATGAGGATGATGGAGATTTTATAGATGAAGCTCCCAAGAAAAAGAGAAAAGTTACTCTGAAGAGAAAGGGAGGCAAGGAAATGGACGACAACATGCCCAAGATGATGATGAATACCACTTCCATCCTGCCCAACTCCGCTTCCATGTCGGCCACCAACAGCAAAAGGTCCAAAGGCAAGAAATACAAGGAAACGGCGTCGGTAGCACAAAGTAAAAAGGTAGCCTCTGCCTTTACCGCACAAGTAGCAGCGGCAGGTCAATTTGGTGGCCGCAACAAACGAACATCCTCTCAGGGATCCTCCAAACTCAAGACGCAACAACAACAACAACATAAGAAACCCAAAAAGGGAGAGGCCGATGCTCCAATGATAATGACACCAATGATGGCCAGCAGTGTCAGTGCTAGTGCTCTTGGTGGACTTGTCCGACAACCGCCCAAACCAGAATCCACCTTTGGTGGATTAATGCCCAGCAAGACTACTTTTTATCCCTTTTTGGAAGCCGTTCCACCCCAACCCAGTCTCAAAAACAAAAAGGTCTATCCTGGATTTGATAAGATCTTTAGCTCCTTTTCATCATCCTTTCTCAAACCACCCGCCGAAATGCTCACCGAAGACGAATACACACAGAATATTACCATGGAATCACCCATTTTCAAATTGCTCAGTGAAACCTTTGAATCCATCAGTGAAAAGGAGCGTCAGGCATTTACGGATGATAAGAAACAGGCCTTGCTCAAAACAATTCCGCATATGCGAAAATTCATTCACAAATACGATCGACAAAAGGTCATTACCGATGTGTATGGATTGTTGGGATTGTTGGGACGGCAATACAATTTTCTCAAGACATCGTTGGACAATATGCAAAATTGGTGTCAAGCGGAATTTACACCACAAGAATACAATTCTACCTATCAATCATCATCATCCCATTCACCAATCGATTCCATTCCCAAATGGAAGAACCCCTTCGTAAAGGTCAAGGTATGCTGTATCGGACATAAGGAACCCAAAGGAATTGGACCACTCATGGCCGTATTGCCACGATCGGCAGTTGCCCAACCCACAATGAGCAAGGACTCGACCGTATCGGGCATGGCAACGGCGGCGACGGCCAGTACAACCAGCACTACTACATCCGCTCCCAATCTCAGCAGCAGCAGCAGCAACAACAACAACAATAACAAGAAAAAATCCAAAAGCAAACCGGGAACCAGCAGCAGTGGCAGCACTACTACACCCAGCGTTCCAGTACCACCGGTCCCCAAGACGTATGCCCAATGCACTCCTCAAGAACGTCGTGCACGAATTGTCGAACGATTGTCCAAATGGGCAAATGAATTGCAAGAACGTCATCGCAATCATCAAATTCGTAAAGAACTGGCCTCTCGTAGCAGCAGCAAAAAGAATTTGGGTGGAACCAGAGCAGCAATCGATCATGACGAACATGAAGAAGAGCACTTGTCCACGATCCAATTGTGGGAATTCATGGAACAAAAGGGATTTTACAAAACACCCTCCTCTGCTCTGTCACTGAATATGCCACAAATACTCCCCAACAAAGTGACATTACCACAACCGACCAAAATACGGGGTTTGTTGGTATCACCACCACCACAACAACAACAACAACAACAAATAGACAATGGCAAGGACAAGGACGACAATGGTGATGTCACCATGACGGACGAGCAGGATAACGAAAGCACAACCTTCATGGAGGTATCTTCCAACTCGCTGTTTGATCGATTGCAATCCTTACTGGTAGAAGAGGAAGTTGATGACGACGACGATGACAACATGGAAAAACGAGTAGATAGCGACAGTGATGATGATGATGATTCCAGTAGTGACGAGTCGTTGGGATTTTTGGAGGAGGATGAAATCGATGATGATGTCACGGATCCAATGAAGGCCTCCAATTTGCCTGTTGTGGACTTGTCTCAACTTTCCTTGGAGGAACGGACCTTTATCCAGCTCTCCCGGGCCGGCTTGATTCCCACTTCGTTATTTCCCAAAGTGGAATTGGTCTTGTCATCCAACAGCTCGGAGGAGAATCAACAACAACAACGAACACAAGACGAGGACTTTTGCAACGTCATGGGCAAAATGGCAGAAGATCTTTCCGAGATTACAGCCAAGAACAATGCTCGAGTGGCATTTTTGGAGGCTGCGGTCATTCATTTGGATCTGCCATACGCAAAGCAGAGAGAAGACGAACAAGCCAGTCTCATTGCCAAGTGCCAAAATTTGATCAAGCGGAACAAAGATAAAGCCAAGAAAAGCAGCAGCAAGAAGAAGGATGATTTGAATTTACCATGGTAGGAGGACGATGGCACGATTTCAAGAGCTTTGTTGGAAAGAGAACAACACTGTAGATGTGTATGTGTGTTTGTGTCTTGGGGTTGGGGGAGAATAGCAATTGTAAGAATAGAATTTTTAGAGATTCCAAGCATGGAAAGAGCATAGCATAGACCATGTGTTAGTAAACTAACACCTGCCTACACACGTTCTTGGGTTGTCTGTCCGTCTATCGTCCGTAAAGTATGTTGTGACTACTCTTTTCACGTGACAGAAACCCGAAGTGTATTAGGAAAGGTGGTGACAACGAAAAAGGCTGAGAGCATTCCTCTCACAACTATTTACACAGGATTAAAATGAAAGGTACAAACAGAAAAAGAGCCTTTTCGGACGACTCACCGGGAGAGGAAAGGCCATCTCCGAAGAGGAGGAATTGCCACTGCTATAAGGACCATGTGTTTCTCCAAGTCCCACCCGCTTCCTTAGACGATGCGATTGAATTTATCGAGAGAACCATGGCGCAAGAAGGATGGTTGGATTACGGTGACGATTGCGTTCTTCGTCACCATCAGATAAAAGAGGAACTTCACTGCCTAGAAATGGCGTCCTGGGACCTCGCCGAGAAAGCTTGTTGTCTTGACAGAGTTTTCTTTCAGAACTATCAAGTCCGGATAAACAAAGGTTTTAGTGCAAGGCCAAAGTTCTCTTGCTGGAATGAATACTTCTGGCATACGCACGGAAGAAATGCGACAGATACCTACGAGTGGGTTCATGTTTCTGAAAAGCTGTTGGACAAAGACTGCGATTATATAGGAGGTGATGGGCTGGTGGAATTTCTCAACAAAAAAATGTTGCGTCATCGCTTATGCACTCTAGATGCCATTGTCGCTATTACTCCCCTCAGCTGCAGAGCGCAAGAGAAAGTTTCATACTTTGTGAAAGCGAGGACCCCTTTTATTGCGGAAATGCTATGCTGTTTTAGTGGAATCAAGCATAAGAAGTCAAGGCTACTTATCTCCCGCCTGCATGGGTGGCATGGTCCCAAGCCACGATACCGATGCTATGGAGAATTCATTGCACGAGGTGACCAGTTTAACCTGTTTTATCTTAGTCGATATCCAGCAGATTGGGATAATGAAAAAATCAGAAGTTTCTTGAATGAAAAGTGCAAGGATCTTCAAAAGCCAGAAGACCAGAACGATCCGATTGTTGATATTAATCGTGATGAAAAAACTGGTTGCCTAGTGTTAGTAATATTTGGACCTGATTCGAAGGATCTAGTGGAACTCTTGAATGAAGAGGACCGTCATGGATTTGGTCCCATTGAGAGATACAGTTCTTGCAACGTCTATGTGTATAGGCTACCTGCTCACGCAGACATTTCCAAGTTCTGCAGCGATTTGAATTCCATTCGACCCGGCGTCAAGCTGATTGAAGATAGAAGGTTCTGCACATTAAGTGGCATCCATTGCCTGACCATGCCCAACGCAGGCGTTGCAAGGTCTTTCGCAAAGCTGTTTCACTCAGAAGTGCCCCGCATGGATAGCGTAAGAATGGGCCAAGATCCACTCGACTGCGATTACAGGACACACGTTGTAACGGTAGAGCTTTCAGAGAAAGACAAGAACATATCTAATGCAGATCTTATTTCCGTGATTGACCGAAAGATGAAAGACTATGGGTTGCTGTCTGCCACTACCGCAATTTCAAGATGTTGGTATGCAAGAAGTCTATCTTTGAGTCCGTCGAATTCGGTCCACAGAGCCTTAACAATGATCGACGCAGACAAGGCTGAGAAGATTACGTACCTCAATGGCATGCCCTTGCACGATGATAGCGATGCAGTACTAAGCATACGCAGACACGACGACTATACGGGTCCTGGTCCAAAGTATTCGTCTTATGCTGCTTTCATGGAAAGTAGGAAGGCTGAATCAGCTAAGCGTCCAAGCGATTCATTCAAAGATGCGAAAAACTTTTCTGTAATGGGAGAACAGCATCCAGTTAAGTCACCACCCCGCGAAACAAGCAGATGCTGCGGGGGAGAAGATTCCGCAGCGTTGATCGAGGACGTCGATTCGAACCTCGGCAAAGCTGTTGGTCACGATTCCTTGGAAAGTAGCTGTGGAGCTGCAAATTCTGAAGACGATGCTGCGGGCAATGGTGCTGCGGGAACCTCTCCTGAGGAACGAACTGATACACGAACAGACAGAGATCCCAGTTCTCCAACAGCTGCTGAAGCAACAGTTGATGGTCCACCTAGCGTAGCTGCCCCCTTGGATGATGCCGTGCGAAAAGAGAAACGAATTGCTCTGGAAAACGAAAATAGTCACCTCAAGCTTCAAATTGAAGCCCTCTCTAACTCCAATCTACAAAAGGTTGAGCTCAAAGCGAAGCTGAACAATCAGATTTCAAATCTTAGAGACCAACTTGTGGAACGACAACAAGCAGTTACATTGTTGAGAAAGAACAACATTGAGTCCACAACCGAGGTAATGATCCTTCAAAGCCGTTTAAATGATGTGCACACGAGTTGGCAAGAGCAGGTATCCGATTTGGCTTTGAAACAGGTTGAAATTGAAGGCCTAAACAACCAGGTGAAGCAGCTTCAAAAGCAGTCCCAAAACGTTACTGACTCGCTATTGGACGAACGGAAATTGAAGAAGCATGTGAAAGAAACAACTCGCAACTTCCAGATGAAACACGAAGAACTGGAGAATCAGCGACGTGACGGACCAAATTCAAACGATCAGGACTAATTCTTTCTGACCGAGGATACTTGAAAGAGCAAGCATAGCTGGTGCTGTGATAAACCACCACGCAGTAGATGATTGTACGTCCGTAGACGTCTTATCATCCGGATTTGGTCAAGTATGAGGGTGTCGTATTCATTGAATACCAACCTAGAGCAAAATGAAAGGAGGATCCGGGTTACATTTTTTTCAACCTGAGATACTTGCTGTGAGTCGTCCGAAGAACAACAAGCCAAGGCATGAAAAGTTTCGCATGCCCAAACTTAGATCTCAAGATCGTCGCTGAGAGCAGAAACGATTCTCTACTGAGGGTGACGTAGGAGACTGAAGTAGCATCTTTTTTAAGCCTGAACGGGGGATAGAGAGAGAGCGGCGTAGAAGTAATGATTCATTGCCAATTTCCAACGCTTGTTGATTGCTCCAAGTCTTCCTTTATATGTATAGTCTGCCGATTTAGCACTAGCCTTACCTGTGTTGCATTTTGTTCCTATCAGTCAAATTCATCTTGAGGAAGAATCGCGCTCGCTCGCGCACATGGATCTGCAAGTGGTATGGCAAGAACAACAGAACCAGAAAAAACCATGGTCCAAGAAAATTTTTCTGAGTGCTGCTACTAAATGAGGGGTAATTCCGGGGAAAAGAAAAAAAAGAAGGGGGAAAAGAGAAAGTTATGAAGAAGGATTCCGTCGCGTTGGCAAGCCGGGTTCGGGCTCGCGCTCTAAGTCCAGAAGTGCCTGCATTCATTTTTATTCAAATCTCTATAAAAACTATGATACACCCCTCGTTCTGCAACATTTCCAGAGAGTTGGCATGACCAAACATCATGTCTTTCTTGAGATCTCATTTAATAGTCCGACTTAAGAAAGACACACATCTACCACAGACTCCAAAGTGAACTTGACTCACTCGAAACCTACATCCTCGTCTCATCACA